>LPNX010168017.1:386409-457304 GCA_001517045.1 Pseudotsuga menziesii
CAAATGGTTTTAAGACCATGTGCAAGGCCTCCTAAAACCACATGGTTTTAGGAGGGCCTTGCACATGGTTTTAAAACCATGTATGGGAGATATGTTGTAATGTTCGTTCCTAACAAAATAAAAAATAAATATTAATAATAAAAATATTATATGTGGAGCTTAAATAAAAGGATGTGTCTTTTAGTTTGAATCAAATCAATGGTATATATAGGACACACCAAATATAGCTCCTTGAGTGCAATACTTAAGAAGAGGTTTGCACCTCGAGAGATTTGATCCCTCTCGGCGCTTGATAAAGCCTAGGATTTGGATCTATATTGGTTAAATCAATTCTACATTGTCCATATGTGTTTAATTAATTAATCATCTATAACATATCACACTCATAAGAATTGTTCTAGACCTATGATTATATGTATAACCCCAAGTCATATAGTCATATGCTAAATTAAATCACTCTAGGGGTATCTAATCCCTAAAGGCGACTTGTAGCACCTGTTGACCATGACTAGCCATACATCACATAATATATGCTCTATACTTAATACAACATAAGTCATGTGATGTTGATACAACACATGACCCTAAGATTAATACAACATAAGTTACGAACTTCTTACAACACAAGTCTCTAACCTTAATACAACATAAGGTCACGATCTTAATACAACATAAGATACCAGTACAAACATCTCTCCCGAATGGATTTAATACAACACAAGATCCTAGCTTAATACAACATAAGCTCATTAACTTAATACAACATAAGTTAGTGAACTTAATACAACATAAGTTCCATGGAGAAGATCTGAACCTAATACAACATAGATTTTAGACTTGATACAACACAAGTCAAATGGGAATGACTCCCAAAGCTATACTCTCGAAACTCCCTCTTAACGAGGGAGACATTCTCTGCCATACCAAGCTTATCTAGGAAGTGTCTAAACTTCGTCACAGATAGAGGCTTTTTCATCAAATATGCAATCTTCTCCTCAGTATCTATATATCGAAGTTTTACCATACCTTTCTGAACCATGTCTAGAATGAAGTGATACCTCATTTCTATCGGTTTTGACTTGTCATGAAACAAAGGATTTTCATAAAGCTTTATACAACTCTAGTTGCCACACCTGATCATTGTATGCTCTAGATTTTCACTGAAAAATCTTCCAAGTATCTTTCTCAGCCACACTGCTTCTCTGCAAGTAGTGCTAGCAGCAATGTACTCGGCCTCTATTGTGCTCTATTCAATTGAACCCTTATTTCTGCTAGACCATGAAATCATAACAAAACCCAATCTTAAATAGTATCTGGAAGTGCTCTTTCGATCAACAACGCTGTCACCCCAATCAGAATCATTATATCCAAGCAATAACACTCCTCCACTGGAGGTGTTATAACTAGATCTTGTTCTTAGTTATTTGTTCATTTTGTCCTAATTTTCAACCGTTGGTTTAAAATGATTTTACATTTTATGTTGATTTTAAGATTTTTTGACAATCAGTAATTTTTGTTGGATTTAATACTTTTAATGGTTGAATTATTTCATTATTTTAGTTTTAAGGTTTGTCTTTTGGGCTTATTAGTTAATATGCATATCTTTAAGCTTTCAAAAACTTATAATAAAAGTTTATTCCAAGTTTTTATTTATAATCTAACCCTCATTTTTTAGTCCTTTGTCAAATATTTTCATGAGGAGATTCCTGTAGCAGCTCTGTTTTTCCTATTTTTTGTCATTATCATTGGGAGCAGATTACGAGGTGATGGAAATGAATTCTGGAAAACTAAAAGAGGTTTTTTCCACAATAGAATCATTCACAAAAACCTCTCTCAGTTTGCAACATCTATTATCGTTTGAGAGATTCGAATTCATATTTGTGGCTTATTTTCAGGGTTTGAATTATTTAATAATTTCCTGTTTTAGTCACAAATTTCTAGCATGTATTCTGATCAATTGAAGGGGGATTTTTAAAAACCAATAGAGGTTTTTGTTCATAACAGAATCATTTAAAAACACCTATGAAGGCGTCTTTGAGACCCAAATTTTCAAAAATTCGCCAAATTTCCCCAAATCCGATTTGTTATTTTTGGGTTAATTGTCTTTAAATATTTTGAGTTATCATGTAACTAATTGATGTAACTGTTTCAAATTTCGACCTAGAAGGTAGTTATGGAACTACTTTACCTTTGTAATGATAAAAGGAAGACAAACATGCAATTTTGGGGTTGGAATTTTCACTCAAGGAGAGGCTTTTGGAGCTTTGATATCTCAAGATAGCACTTATAACTCTTATGTAAGTGGATGACTGTTATTGATTATATATAAACTGATAATCCCTTTTACCTGTCATGCTTTTTCATTTCTAATCTGATTGATTACTCAATCTACAATTTCATTTCCTGTTTAAAGGTTTTATTCATGTCAATGCTTGTAACCTATGGGTGAAATTAGTATTTCATGTGTAATGTTTATGGCTTATTGGGATGTGTTTAATCCCAATTTTATCTAACTTGTGCATGATTCAGTTCTGTATTAGCTTGTGAATGTTTATTACCTCCTTGCTGATGAATTTTTAAACCAAAACCCTAAAAACCAATTTTATTCCATTTATGTTTCACATTGTGTTAGCGTGTTCTTGTGGTATTCTAGGAACAATTTCTAGCACAAACATATTTGGCGTCATTTCCGAGGACGAAAATCAAGATTATTTTCCCCGAGAAGAACCACAATGACACAGATCTGACTCTTGATGGCAGACAAGAGAAGGACATAGAGATAGACTACAATCATCTGCCTGGCGACTCCACGATTAAAGATTCCACTACAAGGAGAATTTTGTTGACAGAAAAATGAAGAAGCCAAATGGAAAGACTGGGTATCAGCTTGTTACTTTCCTCCATGAGGTTTTGTTCTTATTCATCAGTTCTTTCTTGTCTTTCCCATTGCATGTCAAAAGAATTATTTTTTGTTTTGTCTATTCCGATTATCATAAACCTTCAGGTATGTATCCCTCTTTGGAAGAAGAAAGTCTGCATACTTCTTATTTTATTGATGTTGATCCTATTCCTTCATTTGAAATACATGTGCAACATGATATACATATACCCATATCTCTTGAACCTGATTATTCTGGTCATCTTGTAGAGA
Source organism: Pseudotsuga menziesii (assembly GCA_001517045.1). NCBI lineage: Eukaryota > Viridiplantae > Streptophyta > Pinopsida > Pinales > Pinaceae > Pseudotsuga > Pseudotsuga menziesii. The sequence continues at coordinate 389,561 of LPNX010168017.1, forward strand.
ATAAAGTTGTTCAATTACCTTCTACCATCACTGCCGAAACTTGCAAACAGTTTCTTGAGCCTCATTTTCAACTCACAGATTTTCAGTCTAGACTCAGACAGAAGATGTTTAAACCTCTTAGGCTACCATCTCTCTTACATCCTTACCCATCCCACTTTGTTGAATATCTTCCCCATTTTACTGGAAAATACCATATTACAGCAGAGAAGCATTTAGGATCTTTTCATAATTTCATTGATAATTTTGAAATCATGCATGAGGCGTTTGTCATGAGGTTATTTTCGAAATCAGTTGCTAGAGACGCTGGGTTTTGGTTCTGAAATTTAAAAGTTGATTCAATTGGATCGTGGGAAGAGTTACATGATGTATTTTTGAAGTATTGGGGTAAGAATAAATCTTATGATCAATTTCTTTCTGAATTTTTAGTTTGAAAAGGGAGAATGATGAGCCAATTACTAAATTTAATTAGAGGTTTCAAATTTTTTATATAAATATGCCTACGAAGATCAGAACTTCGGAAAAACTTGCTATGGTATATTATGTTATGGCTCAACATTTAGATCTTGTATTTTTCCTGTTAGAAAGGAAATCATCATCTTTAAGACAATTGTTTGAGGATGCAAAAGGAGTGGAGGAGAACATCCGAGCTTGCAAAATGCTTCGAGATCAGGCTCATGTTGAAGATATACAAGCTTATGAACATGAAGAAGAACATAGGTATCATTCAGATTTAAGACAGATTTCTTCATCATTTTCATATTTTCATATGAACAAGGATATAAATGACGCTTGTGTTGATTCTTCAAATCAGTTTGTTGACGTTTTAGATGATAATGTACTTTTAGTGGATTATAGTAGAAATTTCCTAGCTCCTGCTTTGAGATTGTCATGTTATGAAGAAGAAGTTGTTGCTCTTCAACCTCTTACTATTGATATAAGAAATAAGCTGCCATTCTTGACTTATGGTCACTTTCAGAATTTTATTTGTTCAAGTTTTAATCAAGGGTTTTATTTAAAGGTCGAGAAGCAGTTTGAAGAGCCCTTGGTTTCCATTCTTGAGCCAAAGTTTAAAAAGAACAAAAATGGAGAGGAAGAGAATGCTTCACTTTATGATGAATATAATGAAGACATTGAAGTTTTAAATCGGAAATTTCATGATTAGAAAGAACCGATTGTAGGTGAATTATATTCCAAACTTTTTACTGAACAAGAAAAAATTCTGAATTGATTTGACTCTCAAATTGATAGCAGCCAAACTGTAGATACTTTGAATATAATATTAGATGTGTCTAATATCAATGGCCGTGATAACTTTGCTGCTCAAAACCATTATGAAAAAATGTCAATTTTTATGGATATAAATAAATACTACAGCCATTCTTTCAGTCCTCATTAGTTAAGCAGCACTCTTCAGAAATCAGTCATCTTGGGTTAGTGGAAGATATAAAATAGGATGAGCTCAACAGAGTCGAAGATTTTATATATTTTTCTCTTATTGCATTATCTCATGGAGTATTGAGAATTGAGGACACCCATTTGCAGTCCATTCTTTTTTAACAACATGAAGGAATAATTTTGCATGAGTTTCATGATCCTGTGGCTTCTTGGATGGAGTTGTATTTTTCAAAGGTTTCTAATGCTCCATCTTTTGGCATACTTCCTATTTCTAGTCATAAGTATCAGCTACCTACAGACTCTTTATTGCATTTATCACATCTTTTGTGGGTCTTCTCAAGCAGTAACATGCATGGAATTATGATTCTCAGTCAAATGGTTTCTTGGCTTCACTGGAAGTATGATTACACTTGATTGGGTTGTTTCCTCTGATTAGAAGTAGGAGTAAATAGCAAAATAAGCTCACTATACGAGCATGTAGATTATTTTCGGTATGTTGGTTTGTAGCAGTATTTTTTCATTTCATAGGTATGTGTTCAGAGTTTGAGAAAGTTGTAGAGATTTGGTAAATGACTCCATCACCCAATGAATAAGGCACAGGGTCTACAGGTTCTTGAAGCCTCACACGGAGGACTTCATCCTGCAGCAAGAGCCAGATGTTATAACTAGATATTGTTCTTAGTTTATCTGTTCTTTTTGTCCTAATTTTCAACCGTTGGTTTTAAATGATTTTACATTTTATGTTGATTTTAAGATTTTTTGACAATCAGTCATTTTTGTTGGATTTAATGCTTTTAATGGTTGAATTATTTCATTATTTTAGTTGTAAGGTTTGTCTTTTAGGCTTATTAGTTAATATTTATATCTTTAAGCTTTCAAAAACTTATAATAAAAGTTTATTCCAAGTTTTTCTTTATAATCTAACCCTCATTGTTTAGTCCTTTGTCAAATATTTTCATGAGAAGATTCTTGTAGCAGCTCTGGTTTTCATGTTTTTTGTCATTATCATTGGGAGCCGAATACGAGGTGATGTAAATGAATTATGGAAAACAAAAGGAGGTTTTTGTCCAAAACAAACTCATTCACAAAAACCTCTCTCATTTTTTCAACAGCTATTATCGTTTGAGAGATTCGAATTCATCTTTGTGGCTTATTTTTAGGATTTGAATTATTTAATAATTTCCTGTTTTAGTCACAAATTTTCAGCACGTATTCCGATCAATTGAAGGGGAATTTTTAAAAACCAAGAGATTTTTTTGTTCATAACAGAATAATTTAAAAAAACCTCTCTCAATTTTTTGCACAAGTGTCCCAGATCAAGAGATATGAAGGCATCTTTAAGACCCAAATTTTCAAAAATTCACTAAATTTCCCCTAATACGATTTGCTATTTTTGGGTTAATTGTCTTTAAAGATTTTGAGTTATCACGTAACTAATTAATGTAATTGTTTCAAATTTCGATCTAGAAGGTAGTTATGGAACTACTTTACCTTTGTAATGATTAAAGGAAGACAAACATACAGTTTTGGGGTTGGAATTTTCACTCAAGGAGAGGGTTTTGGAGCTTTGATATCTCAAGCTAGCACTTGTAACTCTTATGTAAGTGGATGACTGTTATTGATTATATATAAACTGATCATCCCTTTTACCTATCATGCTTTTTCATTTCTAATTTGGTTGATTACTCAGTCTACAATTTCATTTCCTGTTTAAAGGTTTTATTCATGTAAATGCTTGCATCCTGTGGGTGAAATTAGTATTTCATGTGTAATGTTTATGGCTTATTGGGATGTGTTTAATCCCTAGTTTATATAACTTGTGCATGATTCAGTTCTATATTAGCTTGTGAATGTTTATTACCTCCTTGCTTATGAAGTTTTAAACCAAAACCCTAAAAACCAATTTTATTCTATTTCTATTTGAGATTGTGTTAGCTTGTTCTTGTGGTAGTCTAGGAACAATTTCTAGCACAAATAGGAGGCATACCTAAATCCATAAGAAATTGTACCACAAAGGTACGTCAACATGTGCTTACCTGCAACTCAATGTATGTGTCTAGGATTAGCCATGAATTGACTCAAAATACTAACTGCATAGAAAATGTTTGGCATCGAACGTATCAGGTACATCAATGAGACGATCAACTCTCTGTATAATCATGGGGTCCACTAGATCTGATCCAATCTCAGTCTCATGGATTTTCATCAAATTGGAATACATTGGAGTGTTTATGGATTTACAATCCACCATGCCAAAACTATGCCAGATTTCCACTCTGTACTTCCCTTGAGATAGAAATATCTCATCATTCCTCTGCCAAATCTCAAGGCCTAAGAAGTAGTGCATAATACCTAAGTATTTCATCTCAAACTCTGAGGTAAGATCCCTATTACACTCACCATTCATTATTTCCTCTCCAGTGAGGAAAATATCATCAACATATAGAACCAGTATCAGAGGTTGGTTCTCCACTATCTTGAAGTACAAGTTGGAATCTACATCACTCTTCAAGAAACACAGTTTCTGAAGGTAAGTATATGTTCCGGTATACCAAGATCAAGGATCTTTCTTTAACCCATATAGGGATTTCTTCAACTTACAAACATGGGACTCCTTCCCTTGTATCACAAAACCCTCAGGATGCTCATTGTAAACTTCTTCCTCAACCTCACCATTGAGGAATGCAATATTCACATCCATATAGTGAAGCTTCCAAACTAATATTTATGCAAGTGAAATAATAGATCTCATAGTAATATACCTAGCCACTAGAGAAAAAGTATCCTCATAATCAAATCCCTATTTCTGAGAGAAGCCTCGAGCGAAAAAATTGGCTTTGAACTTGTCCACACTACCATCTGCAACATGTTTTATCTTGTAAATCCATTTGGAAGTAACAACTAACTTCCTCTTAGGTATGGGAACAATATCCCAAACATCATTCTTCAAAATAGAATGATACTCCTCTGTCATATCATCTTTTCCCACTTGTTGCTTTGCAGCCTCTTCATATGAAGAAGTCTTTGAGTTACTGATGATTCTCATTAATGCAACATATCATGAATATCTATCAGGTTCCTTGCACTCTCTGGAAGTTCCCACTGGTGCTCCATGCTTCTCAGCATCTCTCAATACATCTCGACACCATGTTGACCTCATCTTTTCAGGAGGTTCATTAACCAGTTCAACTGGTTCATCAATGAAAGGTAACTCTACATGTTCTGTTGGATTCTCCCTTTGAGCGTCAGAACGGAAATAATCATCATCATGATCCTCAGAACTAGGAATCTCAGTCTCCTATCTCTGGATTACATTCAAGATCTTTTGACCGCCTGAATGTTTCCTCCTCATGGAAAGTCACATCCCAACTCACCTCAACATGTCTCTCACCAGGTACATAAATTCTAAAGGACTTGGAGGTATCAGTGTAGCCAACAAAAGTTCCCTTATTTCCAGAAGGTTCCATCTTGGTTCTCTTTTCTTTTGGAATGTGAATATACACAAAACATCCAAAAATACAAAGATGTGATATGTCTAGTTTCTCACGAGTGAACACCTATTCAGGTCTTTTCTCATCAAGGACTACATGCAAACATATGTTCTGAATGTACAATGTTGTATTGGAGGCTTTTGCCCACAAATAAGCAGAAAGATCCTGATCATGTAACATGGATTTGCCATCCTCGCAAATAGTTTTGTTCTTTCTCTATGTAACCCCATTCTGTTGTGGGTTGTAAGTAACTGTTAATTGCCTACATATCCATGCATCACTACAAAACTCATTAAAGGAATTTGATTCAAATTCTCCTCCATTATCATACCTTAGGGAATGGATATGCCTACATGTCTAATTTTCAACTAAGTCTTTAAACTCTTGGAATTTACATAAGGTTTCACTTTTGACTTTCATGAAGTAAATCCAGGCCTTATGGGAGAAATCATCAATGAATAAAACATAGAAAAGGTGCTCGTTGAGGGAAGGGGTAGACATGGGTCCACACACATCTGAGTGTACTAAGTCAAGGATGCATTTAGATCTAGTATGGCTGCTAGGAAATTTCTTTTTCACATACTTTCCTAAAGCACAACCCCTACAAATAAAATCATGAAGAGAATCAAAACTAGTCATACCTTTCAAATTCACTGCAAACCAGAAAGTCCTCTGAAGTGGAGGTGCTCAAGTATCCTATGCCAAAGCTCTCATGGGTTGATAGTATGATGTGTCATGCATGAAATAATCTTCCTTGGTACCTTGTAAATTCATTCTTCTCGAACTCTAAAAACAATATGAGTATCAAGGTTCTGGTTCTTCAGCCACAAGTATGCTTGATTCTCCATGAAGATCACATGAAATCCTTTATCTTCAAGGACAAAAACAAAGAGTAGGTTCTTCTTCAATCTAGGTACATACAGAATTTCCTCCATATGTAGTGTGTCTCCCAAACATAGCTAGAAGGATGTGGATCGAACTCCTTGAATTGAGTATGTGGAATTGTCTCCCAATTCCACCATGCATGAAAATTGTTTCTCCTTTAGGTTAGAGAGTACGCCCTTGTACCCTAACATGTACCTGGAAGCACCACTGCCAATCAGCCATATATCTTCTCTTGTGATGAGAGATCCAGACAAAGTAGGGACAAGATAATATTCCCTTCCAATATCTTTCTCTTCGGGTGCATTTTTGTAGGTTTCTTCTACGGTGGTAGAAGCATGAACTCTTCCTTATTTTCTTCTCCTCGCATGGAAATCATGTATGAAGTGTCTTTCCTTTTAACAATAAAAAAATAGGAGCTTTGACTTATCAAAATATTTATGGATCTCTTTCTTCTTTGCAGGAAAGACTTCTTGGGAGCAAAGGGTTTTCTCTCTTTCTTGGTTCTTGTCGTGAGGGCAAGATTCTCCTCCTTAGTGCTCACCAACTTGTTTTGGATGCGCCCTTCTTCTTGGATGCAATCATGCCAAAATATTTTGAAATTGGGTTGCTCTTCTCTTCCGTTTACTACAGCAATAAAGGTATCCAATGAGTAGGGGAGTCCATTGATGGCGGTTTGTAGAATATCATCCTCATCTATCTCCACACCGATGCTTGCAAGTTTATCCTTCACCTAAGATATCTTTGTGAAGAAGGAGTCTACAGTCTCATCTCTTTTGTAGTACCCCAGTTGTTAATCCCCGGACTTATGATCCTTCATGTGAGTTATGTTCTTTTGCATTATGGACTTATGATATTTTATATGATTGTGGACTTATGATCCTTTGCATGATTAATGTGAATAAGGACATATGATTAGTGTTTGATAACATGACTTTGGACTTTGGCACTATTATTAATGTTAATTTTATTACTAGCATCTTTGTTATCTGTGAATGTGTTTACTATTGGTTAAATAAACAATTGGCTCGACAAAGGAAACTAAAAGAGTATGGGGGACCATGGGTTCCACAAAGTGATGGGGAATGGGGACATCCCTAGCACCTTATAACTTGTTGTTGGCTTAAGTTTGTCCATCCCAATTAATATTTGCAACTTGGTCAGATTAATAATTTTGGTCACCCAAACCTTGTACAACGGACCCTATTCTCAATAGTTATGGACTATGGAGTTAATATTGCATATTTTCCACACCTTAGTGAGCCCCTGTTTCCTAGGGTTCCCTCCTTGGGAAGATATTGCCTCGCATTTATGTGTTTTTGGTCATTTATGAGCATTTTCATAGTATTTAGGGGATGTAAGCTATTTTCTAGCTTCCACTCTTACACCGTGCATTGATGATCATATTTTTGTGCTTCTGTGGCTTTTGTGACCCTATTGGATGCCCTCTCTCACTTATTTCTCCCTCCTTGATGGTTTGTAACCCCTTTTATGCAATAGTGTGCCTCCATGTGCTCTTCATGTCTCCACTCCTTAGTTTTTGGTAACTCCTATTCATGGTGTTAATTCGGGAAAGGGAATCTTTTCACTAAGCCACCGCTCCACTAATTCAAGTTAAGTCTCCATGATGAATCTTAAACCTTACCATTATTTAGATTTTTAATGACTCCTCCCTTGTCAGAAAATAAATGAATGCTAGTGTTGAATTATATAATGTTATACTTATAACTATTAGATATTAGTTACATATCAACCTCTTTATTATTAAAAACAAAAACAAAAACAAAAAACAAAACATTTTTTCAGGGAATTGAAAGAGGAAGGAAATAGACTCTTAAAAGAGGGTCAATAGCTTGCAAAAGGATCCATATCCGTGAAGGAATTCAAAGATGGAGACTTTGTCTATACTCTAATCAACTTTTGAATTGTTTTATCTTGCGTATGTGTCCTTCAGTTGAGAAGTGTTGATATTTTCCATTGTATTAGTATATTTAGATGAGTTGAGTCTTTAAAAAACATATTAGGATATACCTATATATTTTTTTAATGTTATTATGATGTATTTATGTGAATTAAAGTATAGAAATATAACTCAATTGTTAATAAATATGTATGTTGATACATATCAACATTTGTTCAAGAGTGATAACCTCATAGTAGTAATTTCCATTTTCACTTTTAATATATATATTTTGGAAATTAAAAGTAGTGATGAAGTGAAACTTAAAGTAGCGATGAAGTGATGAGAATCCAATAAATTCATTGGCAATGAAACACATAGAATCTAGTTGGACATGCAAATGTATTGACGAGAAGAACATCATACGATTTTGTCTTGCAATGGACGGGGTTCATCAAGTGAAATATTCCACCTTGGATGTTAGTTAAGAAGGATTATTGGGTGTCTTATTTATTAATACATGGAAAATATCAAGTCAAGAAAATGGATATGTATTGGGCACCTTTAATAAATCAATTGCAACTTTTATGGAACATGGTTAGAATGTATGATGTTTTTAGACCATTCAATTCACATGATCATGAATTTTCACTTTATGGGATATTGTATTGGTGCAGTCGTGACTTTTAAAATTTATAGTGTGCTTTTAAGAGGAGTGATTTTAGAAAATATGTATAAAGAAAAGTACTAAATTTTTAGTATGTAATTATTTATAATTTTAAAAGTATAAATTATTTTGTACATGACTATAGTTTACTTATTCTAATAAGAAAATTTTGGCATAATTTTATTTCCATGGCTTAGGTAAAAGGGTTATCATGTGTGTCCACGTTGTGGTGACCAATTTTAGTTGAGGGTTTTCAAAAGATTTGAACAAAATGGTCAATAAAGAACATAGTAAGTTTTTTTCTTTAAACAATTATTTTCGTCAATCAACAAAGATGGATTTTGTAAGTGGAAAGGAGGATTTTCAACCACCTCTCATAAACAAGAAGGTAAAGTATACACATGTAAAGTATGTTGGATACAAATAAGTATACACATGTAAAGTATGTTGAATGAAGGTAAGAACAACTTACCTTTGAAGCAACTAGATGGTTGTTGAATAAAAATGACGTAAAAATTGTAAAAAATACAATGTCTACCATAAGGACACCAACAAGATATGACTCTTCTTTAAATATACCCTTTATTGTTGATGGACATGTCACTAGTTTTAAGTCCATGACCATCATAACCTACTCAAGGTATGTTATTCTACCTCGTGATTTAAAAAAACAATGATTTATAGGGACACACATCGCACATAAACATACAGAAACACATGTACAGTTAAATTTTAATATAAATTCCAACCATTTAAATGATTGTCCTTTCTTTGTGTAGCATATTTATCCATGTCAAGGTCTTTTGATTTTGTAAGTTAATTATCACTAGCAATATAAATAGTCAAGCTATCATTGCATAAAAGATATTAACATTGACAATACAACAATACTGCTCATTATTGATAATCAACTAATTCTAAAATATTTATCGAATTATAAATATTCAAATCATTACCATACTAAAAAGGATATCAATGGATTATGTTTCATATTAATTTGAATATAGGTGGATCACTTCGAGACATGTTTTTGTTGATTATATTCCTGGATGTTGTGAAGGGATTACATAAATTATTTACACATTGTAGAAGGAACTATCATTGTTTACCATTGAGTTTCATTAATACTCAATTGCACCTTTGATTTCATTCAGTGGACAACAATGAAATAGTAGTTGTTCTAAGTACTAGATGGTTTTTTTCTTACATGAAAGAACTAAAGGCATTTCTAAGGTAATGATCATGGATAGAAGGTTGCACGGGGGAAAGAAGCGTTTAGATACTCTCTTCTTTGAAAAAGAGTACAAAACTCGCTTCTTGTTAATGCACCACTTGTATGGAAGGTCAAAGACAAGTAGGACTATAAAAGAGAAGGAGAGTTGTTAGAGACAAATGGAGAGTGTCGCACCTTAATAGGTAATTATAAATTATTGTATAAATTTTCCACTTATAAACAAATCACTATAATGAGCCATGATTATCATAATATTTTATTAATGGAGTACACTTAGTTTGGTAGTTCACGACATCGTCTAATTATAAGTATTTAATTTGTTAATATATAAACTTTGATAAGTCAAAAGCAATATAGAAATTTGTGTTATACAATTCATATGCAACAATTGAGAGAGAGAGAGAGAGAGAGAGCATATGTAGTAGAAGGAACTATCATTGTTTACCATTGTGAGAGAGAGAAAACATATCTATTGAGAGAGAGAGAGAGAGTATATGTAGAGAGAGCACATGTAGAGAGAGAGAAAGCATATGTAGAGAGAGAGAGAGCATATGTAGTAAGAGAGAGAGAGAGAGAGTAGAATTCTCTCTCTCTCTCTGTCTCTCTAGAATTCTACAATTGTATAATTGTATAATATGTTATACAATTCATATGCAACAATTGAGAGAGAGAGTAAGTAGAATTCTATCATTTTTTAGGGCTGAAAATTAATATGTGGAACAATTGGCTAATGAGGCAACTTGCTTGGAAGGAGGATTTTTAAATATAAAAATGGGACGTTGGTTATGCGAATTCCCTACTGATTAGACTCATTATGAATACAATCCATATTCCATTTGGAGGGTCAAGAGTAATAATGTCATCCAATGCCAACTGGCAGATTCAGTTAAATAGGAAGGATGGGCCTTTAATTCAAAGAAGATTATGATATGCTTTCAAAAAAATTCTCTTATGGCAGAGCAGATTCTTATGCCTCACATTATCATTATGCATAATGAAGGTGGTAAATCCTTTGTAATTGATTTGGTTCATGGCCTAACTTTGATAGAACAAGCTCAAGCTCAAAGGATTGATTCATTGGAATGATGAACAATTCATTGGGGTTTTGGAATTGTGCATTGTTCACGAGCATTCTAGTAAGGTAGAATGCTCACGGGAAACCTATAATTGTTTGTTTGTTTTATGGAATCCACCCTATAAAGTCAAGTTTTGACACAAAATATTAAATTGGTCTAATTATCCTCGTAATCTGTCCAATTCTATATTCCTATGCCATACCATGGTTATTAAGGAAGGTGTTCCCTGAGAGAGAGTAAGCAAAATTCTAAGAGATAGAGAGTAAGAGAGAGAGAGAGAGAGAGAGAGAGAGAGAGAGAGAGAGTAAAAGAGAGTAAGTAGAATTCTAAGAGATAGAGAGTAAGAGAGAAAGAGAGAAAGAGAGATGAAGAGAGAGTAAGTAGAATTGTATCATTTTTTAGGGCTGAAAATTAATATGTGAGAGAATTCTACTCTCTCTTGTTGTATAATATGTTATATAATTCATATGCAACAATATATATATATATATATATATATATTGTTGCATATGAATTATATAGCATATTATACAATGATATAATTCTAGAGAGAGAGAGAGATTAAGAGAGAGTAAGTAGAATTCTATCATTTTTTTAGGGTTGAAAAATAATATGTGGAACAATTGGCTAATGAGGCAACTTGCTTGGAAGGAGGATTTTTAAATATAAAAATGGGACATTGGTTATGCCAATTCCCTACTGATTAGACTCATGATTAATACAATCCATATTCCATTTAGAGGGCCGAGAGTAATAATGTCATCCAATGTCAAGTGGAAAATTCAGTTAAATAGGAAGGATGGGCCTTTAATTCAAAGAAGAATATGATATGCTTTCAAACAAATTCTCTTATGGCAGAGCAGATTTTTATGCCTCACATTATCATTATGCATGATGAAGGTGGGAAATCCTTTGCAATTGATTTGGTGCATGGCCTAACTTTGATAGAACAAGCTTAAGCTCAAAGGATTGATACATTGGAATGATGAACAATTCGTTGGGTTTTTGGAATTGTGCATTGTTCACGAGCATTCTAGTAAGGTAGGATGCTCGTGGGAAACCTATAATTGTTTGTTGGTATTATGGAATCCACCCTATAAAGTCAAGTTTTGACAAAAAAATTTAAATTGGTCTAATTATCCTTGTAATCTATCCAATTCTATATTCCTATGGCATACCATAGTTATTAAGGAAGGTGTTCCCGCTATGAGGGATCAACATGCAGTGCATGTTGAGAATACATGAGGCTTACCTAGTAGATAATCATTCTGCAAATATCAATGTGTCAAACAAGATATATTCATAGGGGGGACCTCAAAACCCAAGTCATGTAGAAATATTGGAGATGGTGTTCCAACAAAAAATACAAATTGAAAAGTGAGAAGCACAATACAACATGCTTCATCAAATGATAACAAGTCTAGCTTGGTATTTCAATCAGTAGCGTATTAACAATGATAGACGATTGGTTTAGTGTTTGTAGGAGCCATAGAGGAATATTTGGTATACCAAGAAATTGGAAGAGTGGAGATGGAATATATTTACCATGAGACCAATATCCCTCTAGAGGAATAGAGTGAAGCCCATCATGGGCATGCCTTTAGTTAATGTCGTGTTTTAATATGGTTTGCAAGACAATACTGATTTTAAGATAGTTTAATAGGGTTTATACTTGCAAGTCTCATTGTTACTTTTCTATAATGGATAGAATAATATTTTTTGTTGCAAAATGTTGGAATTTGGAATTTTGGACATCATTTGAGAATGTGTCTCATGCTTATCCCTTCCTCTTGTATTGCTATGATGTACAACGTAGCTACAACAACTTTTATTTACAAAAGTAATCATTTTAGTAAAAAACATGTTTTGTTTTGTTCATAGTTTGTCTATGACATGTGGGACTACCCTATAATCTAAGAAACTGCAGCTCGGGAGCATCTAAGCCATCAAAATCACAAGGGTATAGAACCCATCCTATGCGACACCAACCATTAACATGCTTGGATTTTTAAGTGTCTCCTCTCGAGTACCTTGTGGGATTTGATCTTAGGTCACCATCCAGAACAAGGCCCATCAAAACCACCCATGCTAGCAAGATTTGACTTTAGTAAAAAAAAAGTTGATATTCGCTTTTGAATTATTAAAACTACTATATTTCCATGATATTTATAGTTGCACACAAATATTGTATTGTTTATTCATAATCTTGTCATGAAATACATGCCAGTGTTTGAAATATTTTTTTAAGTTGAATGATATATATCCTTGCACCCTTCAATCTATACACATGCACATCATATCCAAGTGGAAAAGATAGATGAGAAGTGAAAGACGTGATATTGTGGAGTTATGGTGGCATTCCAACAAATTAGTTGCACATGTGCTTTGAATAAGAATATCGTTTATAGTGAATTGGATTATAATGGAATTATATAATAGATTATTGAGTTGTAATATAGTGAATCATTTAATCCATTATTATTCTACTGCAAACGGTTTGAAACCTTTAATAGATCCAATGCAATTGTAAATTAGGATACACATAGCCCCAAGGGTTATCCCATGGCAGTTACCATACCATGCCAAAGTTGCAATGGTCAAGGAAATCAAGAGGTCAAATCCACCCATGTCCCATGGGATTAATTGTACATGTTGTATACTAGTGGTGCTTACCTCACATGCCATTCATTGAAACGAGGAAGCACCCAATGGCCCTTCCTCAAGAATATTTTCCATGGAAAAAATAAATGAAGATACACATCTCATTTCAATTGGATCAACTATTTTTGTTAAGAATATGTGTTTCCAAGTCACAACAGTGCACTAATGACACACATGATGAAGATTACAAATAATAAAATGATTTTAGGATTTAACTTTTAGATTTGCATTTGATTTAATGTTTGAGACTTAAATAAACCTCATGTCTTTTTTTTTCCATGTTGCAATCAATAATAGTTATTGTACAAAGCAAATTATTATTATTATTATTATTATGTAGTCCGCAGGGTTTAGGTAACCCTGCATTCATAGTTTCAGATTTTTATGCTATTGTTTTTTCAAATTTACCAAAGGTTTTTACACTACAACCTCTTATTGCGAAAACAATGTTTTATCTCCTCCTTCTTACATGCTTTGACATCTTGGGTGCAGGGACACTGACATGCTAGGACTGTACAGTCATCTTCGACTTTTGCAACAACCTTAAGGTGGAGGTATGGTGATGGTTCTGCATGCCCTTACTGTTGGGACTTAGGACACCTACATCCAATCCAATGCACCTGAAAGTGGTCAGACCACTTGCATGCATGTTGCCATGCATGTTGGTCAAACCACCTAATGTTTCTTCTTTTCTATAGCCTTCACAGATTATTTAAGATTTCAAATAAAATTCCAATCAACCATGAGAAGGGTTTCAATGTCCAGGTTATACTTTGTTGCAGGTATGCTGGTTTTAACCCCCGTGTTTTTTTAGGGCTTCATAGAATTTTATTTTCTTTCCTTCCTTCCTTCTCGCAAGAATTCAGCAATATTTTGTAAAGGCGATTAGCACCCATGGAATTGCAACTATTTTCAGTTTTTAAGTTCAACGGCTCAGAAATTCCATCGTGTTGGTATAGTTTTCAAAGCGTTTTATACTGGATATTTGCTCTTAAGCAGTAAGGTACTCCCAAACTTTTTCTTGTTGCATTTGGCATAATTTGCTTCTATTATGTAAGGTTTTAACATAAATTTTCATGTTCATTTCTTAAATAAATTGTGGTATTTACGATTTTCCATATTACTGCCTTTTAAGTGTAAAATTTAAGATTTGTGTTCTGCTAAACTGTATACATCAACATTATAACAACTTGGAATTCGCACAAAAACAATATGCTTTTGAGCTCCAGATCCGAGAGGTTGATCACCTGGTCACCATGAAATTGATGTGTCTTGTATAAATATGTGGAGATATAAATCTTAAATACATGCAAATACTATGTCTTAAAGACTCAATTCAGATCCCCCGATAAACAGTGAAAATCTCTTTTTTTTCGCCGTCATCAGAGGCGTGGAAAAGATCGGACAAAAAAGAAAAATTGCAAACTCATATGGTGGATTGTTAACCAGTTAAACCTATTTACATCATGCATTGCACAAATTTTGTCAGTTTTGGCTTATGTGACACACTATCGCTACCTTCTCCTTGCCTACATACTTTTCTTTTACTTTCAAGAAAGATATTCTTGATTTCAAGAAAGAAAATTGCCGCATTTTCCAGAGGATCCCTACTGAACCCTGAAATTGCGCTTATGATATGGAATTTTATTGTTAAGGTCTTATATGCTCTTATAAAATTTATGTACCCTTGTGCTCTTATATGATCTTAAAATTTCTGCAATTCTTTTATGGTGGGCCTTTTAAGATTTTATCTCTGAAATGGTTGTGTAAACTCTTGCAGGAGATTCTAGATGGCTTCAACAATAACATGTATATTCCTAAAACTAAGAGATCAAGGATGGTGGCATTGAATGATCTTATGTTAGCGTGAGATAAAGGTTTTTTATTACTGAACAGTTAGGGAAGACGTACGCTTCCTTTTCTTTTAGGCAAAGTTCATCCAATTAAGTTGTTGACTCCAGCGATGGACTGAAAGCATTTAATGTAAAGTTCAATTTTCCATTGCAATTTCCATACTGAAGCAAGTCGAAATATTACGAAAGAGAACTCGAATAAAAGGACATATCTTGATCCATCAATATTTCTATATTAGAAAAAGGTTTTCTAGACCAATGCTAAATCAAGGAGAATTCCAGCAATTTGTCTTGGCATTTTTAGTGCTTTTTCTACATAGAATCGCAGTGTTTGGTGACGTTGAAATTCCTTGCAACCGAACTTGTGGTTCAAACACAGTGAACTATCCATTTGGCTTCAGCGGTGAATGTCCGTACATGTTAGATGTGGGGAAGGCAGAGGAGTGTTGCTCTTTGTTTCAGCAACACTTACACATTACTAAAAACTCAAATCAACACCTGCAGGCGTGTTGTAGCTAACAGTAATGTACAGGTGGTGTTGCAGTTGTGTTGCAATTGACTTTTCAACTAACGGTGACCTATAGGACAGTTTTAGATGTGTTGCAGCTGATTGTTTAGTGTTGCAGTGGTGTTGCAGCTGACTGTTTAACTCTGTTTTGATGACCCATGCGTTCGTAAACTTAATACTAATACTCTGTTGCATCAATAGAACACATTAACACGCGTAAACTTAAAATATACTATGATTTCTCAACAAACTAACTTCAAAAATAAATCTGAGTTTTCAAACTCAAAAACAGAGTATAACACAAAAAAATACACAATAACAAATCTGAGTTTCAACTCTGTGTTAATATCTTCATCTTTGTATCAATAACGATTACAAGGCAAGTATTTATAGTGTTTTAACTAAATCAGTCATTAAGTGCTAATTGACCCTTCGTAATACAAAAATTAACTCTGACTGTTATGTTATAGTGTTACAATCTAACAGAGAAACTATGTTTCCTTTTTCAGAAAATAATATGTGTTTGCTGGCAAAGTCAAAATGGCTTTTCACGATTTAATAAAACTGAAATATTCCAATCGTCGCCTCTTCAAGTTAGGTGGTGTAGCGGTGTGGCGGCTCTTCAGTGTTTTAGTGGTTAAAGTATGAGCGGTGTCACCTCTTCAAAATTGTTGCAACCAGAGGTGGAGTAATTAACGGCTCCAACATTCTCCCCCTTAAGTACTACACCCAAAAGACAAAACTTTGTAACACTAGATTTATGTTACAGCTTACAAACCCCAATATTTTTCCTATGAAGCTCAAATAACTCTTTTCCCAAAGCTTTTGTAAATAGGTCTGCAAACTGATTTTCTGATCCGCAAAATTCCATACTAATTTCATTGGTGTTTATCAGTTCTCGAATAAAATGATACTGTGTATCATTATGATTATTGATTTTATGAAAGACGTGATTTCTTGATAGTGCAATGGTTGATTTATTGTCACAAAAAATTTGAGTTGGTTCAGCTCGTTCATGGTGTACCTCAGAAAGTGTTCTTCTCATCCACACAGTTTGACATGCAATTGTTGTTGGTGCAACATACTCTACCTTAGCAGAGGATAATGTCACTATGGGTTGCTTCTTTGAAGCCCATGCTATTGATCACAATCCAAAACTGAATACATATCCAGATGTACTCTTTCTATCATCTATAGAACCTGAAAAATCACTGTCAGTATATCCAATCAACTTAAAATTTGAACTTGATGTATACTGGATACCAAAATTTGTTATTCCAGCAATATATCTTAGAATCCTCTTTCCATCTTGCCAATGGGTATTCTTTGGGATTCCATAAATCTCGAAATCAAACTTATTGCAAACATTATATCAAGTCGTGTTGCATTTAAGTACATTATACTTCCTACCAGTCTCTTATACAACGTTGGATCAAATTTTGACCCATCATCCTCCTTACTGAGTTTTGTGCCAGTGCAATTGGAGTTACAGCTGGCTTACAATTCATCATTATGAATCTTTTCAATACATCATTTGCATACTTAGTTTGATTGATAAAAATACCATCTTCAGATTGAGTTACTTCAATACCAAGAAAATATTTCATCATTCCTAAATCAATCATCTCAAATTATGTTTTCATGGCTTTCTTAAACTCATCTACTGAAAGATCTCCAATGAAGATCAAATCATTCACATATAAGCAAACAATCAGTATTTTACCTTTTTGGTTTACCTTTGTATACAATGTTGGCTCACTTGGACTTCTGTTGAACCCTTCACTATTCAAGTATTCATCAATCATGTTGTACCATACCTTGGATGCCTGCTTCAATCCATACCATGATTTCTTTAATATGTAGACTTTGTCTTCTTGTCCATTAATTTCATAACCAGGAGGTTGTCTCACATAAACCTCTTCTTCTAAAGATCCATTCAAAAATGCAAACATTACATCCATTGGATGTACATACCATTTATTATGAGTAGCAATAGCTAATACCAACCTTACTGTATCAAGTCTGGCTACGGGTGTAAAAGTCTCATTATAATCAATACCAGGTTGTTGATTAAACCCCTGAGATACAAGTCTTGCTTTGTATTTTTCAACATCACCATCAACATTTAACTTAGTCATATAAATCCATTTGACACCATTACAATTTTTATTATCAGGAAAATCTACAAGATCCCAAGTATTATTTCTTTCTATGGCATCAATTTCTTCATCCATTGCTTTTATTCAAACATCATTTTTAACGACCTCATCAAAATCTATGGGATCACATGATATAAATGCAAAATTTGAAACTTGATCTACTTCTTCATTTTTCTCATACAGTTCTCTTAAACTTCTAGTCTTCTTACCTCTAACTTTGTTTTGTAATGAAGCTAATGTAGGATTTGATTCATTACTTACCTCTAATCATGTTCCTTGTCGTCTACCAACACTTGATGGCTCACCATGTTCATGAATTATGGGTGTTCTGGTTGGTGTTCTTATTGTTGGTGTATGTGGAGTTATTTGTCCTCCATGTATGCCATGTTCTTCTTCTTTATCTTTTGCGTGGTGTGTAACAATGTCCTCTTCAATCAACTTATCTATGTTGTCATCCCGTGCTTCTTCTTCCTTAAACACCACATCTATGTTGATGACATCTTTTTTAGTGATGGGATTATAGAGTCTATATGCTTTATATTCTTCACTCTATCCAACAAAAATACATTTCTGACTTATGTTGTCTAACTTTCTCCTCATCTCTTCAGGGACATGTGCATAAGCTACACACCCAAAAATTCTTAAATGAGATATGTTGCTACACTTACCACTCCATGCTTGCTGAGGAACTCAATCTTTCATTCTCTTAGTTGGGCTTCCGTTCGGGATGTATACTGAAAAAGTAACAGTGTCTCCCCAATATTCATTTGGAAGATGTTTTTCCTTCATCATACTTCAAGCCATGTTCATAATGGTTCAATTCTTTCTTTCTGCTACTCTGTTTTGTTGTGGAGTGTAACGAGCAGTAAACTGTCTTTTAATTCCACAGTATTGACAAAATTCCATAAAATCATTTGACATATACTCACCTCCTCTATCTGATCTCAAGACTTTGATAAATCTGTCACTCTCCTTTTCAATCATAGTCTCAAAACTTTTAAACACATCAAAATCTTGAGATTTCTGTTTCAACAAATACACCCAAGTTTTTTGACTGAAATCGTCAATGAAAGTCATAAAATAAACATTACCATTCAAAGAAGGTGTTTGCATTAGTCCACGCAAATCTATGTGTACCAGCTTTAATGACACTTTTGCTCTGTATGAGACTCCAGAAATGAATCTCTCTATGATGCTTTCCCAATATGCAGCTCTCACATGAGCCTATTGGTTGCTCAATATTGGGCAACCCTTTTACCATCTGCTTCTTCTGTAGCAAATCTAAGCCACCAAAATGTAAATGGCCATACCTTAAATGTCATAACCATGATTGATCTAAACTCTTAGTTTTATAAGCATTCAAAGAGTTAGTCAAATCATTTCTCATAATCAGCGGAAACATTCTATTCTTTGTCATCTCTACTCTGGCTATCAATTGCTTACTTGAATATTTGTCATAAATAGTGCTTACATTGTTCTTAAAGACCACTCTGTATTCTTTCTCCAACAATTGTCCAACACTTAATAAATTACACATTAAACCAGGAACATAATAAACATCATGAATTGTTCTTCTTTTACCATTCTTCGCATATACAGCAATCACACATTTACCTTTAAATTTTACCTTACTGTCGTTACCTAACTTCACTTCAGACTGAATGCTTGTATCTATACTTGAAAATAATTCATTGTTTCCAGTCATGTGATTGTTGCATGCGCTGTCCAAGAACCATATATCTTTTGAACTTTCCTGGGTGACATTACAAGTCAAAAACATAGGCTTCTCTTCATTTTCATTCTCCTATGTGATGTGTGTAGACAACTTACTAGTATTTGCTTGCTTCTTCCAACACTTGTTAGCAAAATGCCCAAATTTCTTACAATAAAAACACTGAACTTTAGATTTATCATACCTTTGATTTCTTGGCTGCCATGTTCTATTGCTACTCCCCCTTACACTAGGGGTATTCTGATGTAAATTCTCTTCAGATTCTGAATCATTTTTTATGTCACTATGATCAGCACTTCGACTTCCTCTTCCTCTACTACTAGCTCTTCCTCTTCCTCTACCTCTAGTAACATGTAACTAAGATTTAAAACAATTTTCTAATGGAGTATCAGCATACCCGTTCATTTTTTATTCATGAGAAATCAAAGAACCAATAAATTCATCAATGTGCATATGACTGAGATCTTTAAACTCTTCAATGGGAACAACCACTGCTTCAAACTTCTTTGGCAAACATATCAACAATTTTCAATCACATGTTGATCTGAGAGGTCTTCACCATACTTCCTTAGCTTGTTTACAACGTTCATAACTTGTGTCATAAAATTATCAACAGTCTTGTTGTCCTTCATCTTCAGATCCTCAAAGTCCCTTCTCAAGTTCTGCAACTTAACATTCTTTACCTTGGTTACACCTTGATAGCAAGTTTCAAGAGTGTCCCAAGATTTCTTTGAAGACTCGGCACTTGATATCTTCGAAAATATGAATTCACTTAAGCCTTGTTGAATAAGGCCAAGAGCTTTGTTGTCCTTCTTCTGATTTTCCTTCAACAAAACACGCTCAGCATTTGACAGAGCCAACTCAGCAGCTTGATTATCTGGTTGTGCGTATCCAAGCGTAACAAATTCTCAAATATCCTAAGCATGCAAAATAGTTCTCATTATTAATAAACCATGTATCATAGCTTCTTTCAGTCAACACAGGAATTTGTGGTTGTACTACACTACTGTTAGAAGACATCACAAATCAAATTCCAAATTACTGTAAACAAAAAAATGAGAAAGAAAACTCAACCACGCTCTGATACCACTGTGGGGAAGGCAAGGGAGTATTGCTATCTGTTTCAGCAACGCTTACACATTACTAAAAACTCAAATCAACACCTACAAGCGTGTTGCAGCTAATTGTTGCACCTAACAGTAATCTACAGGTAGTGTTGCAGTTGTGTTGCAACTGACTTTTCAACTAACGGTGACCTACAGGACAGTTTCAATTGTGTTGCAGCTAGTTGTTTAGTGTTACAGTTGACTCTTTAACTCCGTTTTGATGACCCATCCATTCATAAACTTAAGACTAATACTCCGTTGCATCAATCAAACACATTAACACGCTTATACTTAAAATATACTCTGATTTCTCAACAAACTAACTTCAAAAATAAATCTGAGTTACAAACTAAAAAACAGAGTATAACACACAAAAAATACACATTAACAAATTTGAGTTTCAACTCTATGTTAATATCTTCATATGTGTATTAATAATGATTACAAGGAAAGTATTTATAGTGTTTTAACTAAGTCGGTCATTAAATGCTAATTAACCCTTCGTAATACAAAAATTAACTCTGACTGTTTTGTTACAGCAGTCTGACAGAAAAACTATGTTGCCTTTTCAGAAAATAATATGCGCGAGTCAGAATGACTTTTCACGATTTAATAAACTGAAATATTCCAATCGTTGCCTCTTCAAATTAAGGGGTGTGGCAGTGTGGTGGCACTTCAGTGTTTTAGCGGTTAAAGTCTAAGTGGCCTCTTCAAAATTGCTACGACCAAGTAATTAACCGCTCCAACACTCGATAGCAATTGCTGAGAAAGTGGTGATATATATTTTTAAAGGATTTCAGGTTCTGGGTTTTACTAATTCAAGCATCATCATTCAACAGTGGCAAAGTGAGAATAACTAACATAAATGCTACGAGAATGCAGATATCTTATCAATTTTCCAACCACAGTTTGGCCTTACAAGCCGAAATATATTACTTTGGAGAACTGCACAACGCCTGGCTGCAAGTTGGTTCAAAATATTATGATGGTAGAAAAAAATGCAACAATATGGGTTTGAATAAGTGTTTCTCTAATATCGGCGATAGCTGGTTGGCTTGGAACCCTCTTAAGGGGTTTACATGCAGTTATTTTGTTAGCAACTTTATCTATTTGATGACTACCTCTAATGGTTCCATCACTCTTGACATGGATAAGCTCAATTTGGGTTGGTGGTTGAAGTGCACATGCCTCCCAAACCCTTGTTCTGCCAATGCTACTTGTTCTCCATTCCAGAACCCCAACAACAATAATGAAACCTTACATAGATGTTACTGCAATCAAGGCTTTGAAGGGGATGATATTCAGAGGGTCTCGGATGCCAAAAAGGTAAACAACTACCATGGGTTTTTTTTGTTTAATTTCAGTAGTTTTCAACTACATAAAGTTGTTTTTTAATCGATAATCCATTATTGTTCAAGTTTCAGGCTTTAAGAGCCTGTGAACCGGTCTCGAAACAGTGGAAAGCACTCCAAAGCTATCGTTCCAATATGTTGTAAGTTCCTTCAAATTTTTAAATTAACTTTTAATATATTTTTAACTTCATTTCTCAAACGGATTTCTAATTTCTAAATTGCAGTATTTTCATGTCAGGTTAAAACACTTTACTGTTACTTTGTGAATTTTTCCAAATTTTAAATACTTTTCAGCTTTCTAAAAATAAGAGATAAACTTTGCATTTCCATGTTTTCATGTGATATTATAGACACTCCAATGTGATAGAACTTATCTCAAGTGGTTGACAGTGTGATACAGTAAGTTGCCCAAATTTTAAATCCTTTAATGAGAACAGCTTCCACTGTGATAGAAAAACTTGTCTAAATTTTAAATGATTTTAAAATAAAATGCCAATCAACCATGAGAATGGTTTCAATGTCCAGGTTATACTTGGTTGAAGGTGACACAGGCCGTGAAGAACCTCAGCAAATCAATATCTCATTACGTAGATGAGTGTTACATATAAAGGAGATCAAAACCGTTATCTACAGTTAGATAACGAGATTATTAACTATATTTTACTAACTAATAACTGAAATAGTATTTACAATGTAGTCCCGAAGGATTATTCAATATTCCCCCCCTTAATCTGAAGGGACATCTGACATGCCAAGCTGCATTCTAAATTTTTCAAACTTTTCACGGCCCAATGCTTTAGTAAAGATATCTGCAATTTTCTCTGAAGTAGGACAATGTGTCAGATGAATGGTTTTGGCCTCAACATGATGTCGAATCAAGTGATATTTGGTGTTGATATGTTTGGTTCGATCATGGAATTTTGGATTCTTGGCCAATTGAATTGCAGAAGTGTTGTCAACAAAGAGAGGCATTGAAGTCATTTGTTTCTCTTGCAAGTCTTCAAGTATTTTACGAAGCCAAATGATTTCTTTTGTGGCTTGAGCTGCTGCAACATATTCGGCTTCAGTTGTAGAATCAGCAGGAACATATTGCTTTCGTGATCTCCATGTGATAGCTGCTGATCCAAGGTTCGTCAAATAACCTGAAGTAGAGACCCCGTGCTCTTTATCTCCATCAAAATCATAATCTAAATAACCAGTGAGATGAAAGTCTGAAACTTTAGAATATTTGATGCCATAAGATTGAGTGCCTTTTAAATATGTGAGCACTCACTTTGTTGCATTCCAATGACCTTCACAGGGATGATACATAAACCTGGACAATAGTAGTAAGATAAATTAAACTTCCAACAAGCTTCCTGTACTTTGTTGGATCTTCAAATGTGCTACCTTCATTTGAAGTAAGCTTTAGATTTTGCTCCATTGGTGTTGAAACAGGATTACAATCCCGCATACCAAATTTGTTTAATAACTCTCCAACATATTTTTTCTAAGAAATGAAAATATGCTTTGGTTTTTTATCTACTTCAATTCCTAAATAATAATGTAATAATCCCAAATCTGTCATATCAAAAACATTTTTCAACTCTCTTTTGATAGATACTATATAATCGTCATTATTTCCTGTGATAAGCAAATCATCCACCTAGACAACTAGATATACAACCGATCTTCCAACTTTCTTGACAAATAAAGTTGCATCATCTAGATTGAAGTGCTTATAATTCAATTTGAAAAGATGCTCAGTTATCTTTTCATACCAAGCTCGGGGTGCTTGCTTTAAACCATACAAAGATTTGACTAATTTGCATACCTTCTATTCTTGACCTTTGATAGAAAAGCCTTAAGGCTGATCCATATACACATCTTCTTTTAAGTCTCCCTTCAAAAATGTGGTTTTAACATCCATGTGATGTATCTTCCATCCTTTTTGTGCTGCTAATGAAAACAAAGTTCGAATGGTGCCCCATTTAGCTGTAGGAGCAAATGTTTATGTGTAATCAACACCTTCTTTCTGTGCATACCCTTTTGCTACAAGTCTCGCTTTGTGTTTGTCAAGTGAACCATCTCCTTTATACTTATTTGTATATATCCACTTGAATCCAATCGGTTTGGTTCCAATTGGAGGGTTCACCAACCTCCAAGTTCCATTTTTTATGAGAGCATCATACTCTCTTTGCATTGCACTTTTCCATACATCACTATTTATTGCTTCTTAAAAAGATGCAGGTTCATCAAACGCATGAAAGTTTAATTCACAATCTAATGTTACAAAATCATCATACCTTTTAGGAAATGTCTTAGTCCATATTGATCTACGAACTTCTTCTTGTTGTGGTGTTTGCTATGTTTCTTCTTTAAGAGCAGGTTCTGCATTATCCATGATACTTAGTTTATCCATTCCATTAACAATATCATCAATTGTCTCATCTTCTGTTTCATTAACTTGTGCATTAGAATCATCAACTTGTGCATTAGAAGGAAATTCCAAAACTTGACCTTGACTTAGAACAGGAATCCCCCCTTCAAGATTTGGAAGGTCATTATCCATTTCATGATAGATTTTTTTTGAATGAAATATATCAAGCTGAGAAAGCTGTCTTGTCTATAGTGAGTGCATCTTTCTCAAACTCAAGAAATATAACATCTCTAGAAACAATAACATTCCTGTTATCTTCATCATACAACCTATAAACTTTAGAAGTGTTAGAATATCCCAAAAAAATGCACTTCCGACTTCTTGCTCCCAATTTATGTCTTTGTTGCTCAGGAATCAAAGCATAACATGTGGAACCGAAAATTCTAAAATGCTTGACAGCTGGAAGATGATCATGCCACATTTCATAAGGTGTTTTGTTTTGTAGTGCAATAGAAGGACATCTATTCTTAATGTAGACAGCACAAAGAACTGCCTCTCCCAAAAACATTAACTTGACATTTTTAAAAAACATCATTGATCTTACCATATTCAAGAGTGTCCTATTCATACGTTCTGCCACACCATTTTGCTGTGGATTATAAGGAACAGTTGTTTGATGTTTAATACCATTCTCCTGCAAATATTTTTCAAACTCTTGAGATGTATATTCACCACCATTATCAGTTCGAAGGGTTTCAATATTGAGTTGAGCTTCATTTTTAATCCATAAGTGCAAATTTCTGAATGTATCAAAATCTTGAGATTTTGCTTTTAATAAATAAACCCAACACATCCTCGTAAAGTCATCAATGAAAGTCATGATATATTTGTTACCATTTGCTGATGGAACAAGCATGGGCCCACATAAATCTAAGTGAACAAGACCAAGCTTTCTTGAAGCTCAAAACATAGAATCATTAAAAGGTTGTTTACTATGCTTTCTTAAAATACAAGCATCATATGGGGAAAGTTGTCTTGGAATAGTAGGAAGCCCTTGAAATCCTTTTTGTTTCGTAATCCTGAGACTGTCATAACTAATATGACCAAATCTAGCATGCCACAATAAGCTGGAAGATAAATTACTATGATGCTGAACCAAATTTGCAGAATTCTGTGAATTGGATGATGTGCCATTCAACTTTAAAAGTTTGTTATCTTCCACTCCATTCATTACAACCACATTATCATAAGCTCTTCTAATTTCAAAGATACCATCAAACATATGTATCAAGTGATTTTGTTGTCTAATTTGCAGAAGAGATATTAGATTTCTCTTCAATTGTGGAACATAAAGCACGTTAGAAAGTATATAACAAGTGCTGATAATTTCAATCTAACAGAACCAATTCCTGAAGGTTTTAACTGAGACTCATCTGCCAAATGTATTACCCCATCAATTTGATCACTAAACGTTTCAAAGAAGTCTTTTCTAAATGCCATATGACATGTGGCTCCAGTATCCAATAACCAAGTATCATTCCATGAAAACAAAGTATTGAAAGCTTCTTCAATTCCTAGATTACAATGTGCAACAACATAATGTGCAGATTCAAGAGGGTTACCTTTATCATTTCCTTTATCTTGTACTTTCTCTTTCTTGTTAACAATTTTATCCCAAGAAGTTCTACAATAACTTGCAGTATGACCAGTTTTTCCACATCTATAACATTGTTTCTCTCCTTGATTAAATCTTCCCCCCTTTCCTCTGGACTGTCCTCTTTGTGCTCTACCTTGACCTCTGCTTCTATTTTCATCCTTTGCAAATTCTTCTTTTGATTTGTGTCATTTCTGTGCAAGACACAAAGTTTCTTCATTGGGTTTAGACTCCTTCTTTCCAAATGTTTTCTCTCTTTCTACAATTTTCTCAACAAGTGTTTCAAAGGTCATAGCTTTCATTTGGCCACTAACTTAAAGTGATTCTAAATAATGAGTATAGGTAGGATATAGAGCTTTAATAAATGCAGTAAGTTGAATGTCAACTTTTACACCAGTTGCATCAATATCATGGAAAATGGCTCTAATTTCAGAAGCAAGTCATTATCTTTTAATTCTAAGTTAAATAATTCCATCAAGAGTTGTATGTTCAAGCTCAGAATGTGAATCATACAAATCTTTTAGTTTCTTTAATGCTTCCCAAACACTTTTGCTAGAAACTAAATGTCTACTTGCTTCTTCAATTACAGAGGCAATAATTAAGGCATAAGCTTTCTTGTCCTTGCTTTTCCATAATGCTAAATCGTTGCCATTAGTAGGTGTTACTAGTGCACTTTTATCCACTTCATCTATTGCTTCTCCATCTTTCTTATCTTCTAAATTCTCATTTTCACAAATTCCATCCCACATATCATTAAAAATAAGGGTATTTTTAACTTTATGAAACCATTATTGATCATTTTCTTTTCCAGACAAAATAACTCCAACAATTGAAATTAAAGAATTCATTGACGGTGTGAAATATTCTTTTCCTCTTAGCCAATGTTCTTTAAAATCTTTTTATCTTCTAAAAAGATTTCTCGAAAGTTCTTTAAAATCTTTTTATCTTCTGAAAAGAACTCCCCAAAGATTTGATAATTAATTTAAAGAAGCCATTGCACGAAAATATAAATGGCGGCTCTCTTCCTTTTTCTTTAAAAAAAAAATAATAATAATTCTTCAAAAGAATTACCGGAACACAGGAACAATTTACGTGCAGTCCTCTTAATGTGCAGTGTTTGTCTTTCTTCCACAATCTTTACTAAGCAACTCTCATTTCTTGCTTTCTTGGTGATAGCTCCTTTGAGTCTTTCTCACCAATGCTTCGTTGACTTTGGTCTAATACCATTGGCCGTGAAGAACCTCAACAAATCAATATTTTATTACGTAGATGAATGTTACATATAAAGGAGATCAAAACCAGTATCTACAGTTAGATAACGAGATTATTAACTAGATTTTACTAACTAATAACTGAAATAGTATTTACAATGTAATCCCGAAGAATTATTCAATATGTAGGTTTTAACCTAGGAGATAACACAGGTTCTGTCCCTGCTGAGCTCAACCTCCATTATGTTCTTTTCGGATTGGCGTAATAATAAGAAGGAGAACCCCAGCAATGCCTCTGGAAACTCCTCCGAGGAAGAACTCCCGCCAACACAGGCTTGAAAGTTACTGTATAATTTGCAGTTGGTCGGACCAGACTTGAAAATATTGAGGATGGCGGTTCCTTTAGAAGACATGGAAAACAAGAATCTATTGGATAATCTAGACACTTGCCTTGACTTCATCGAGCGAGGTAGGCGTGAAGGAGCTATCCTGGGGCATTGCTTTGCAGGAGTTTCAAGAAGGTACCTCGTGTGTTTTTTCAACTTTGGAATTTCAAGAAACTTAAAATTCGTTGATTTTATTCCGTACTTTAGTAAATATTAATTCATTCATATACATGTTTTCAGAGTAAGATGAAGGCTTGTATATGTCTTAGGGCGGCTGAAAGTATGCATTTAAAATTAGAATGAGGTGAGTTTCTAACTGTATTTTACCTTGACTTCATCAGGGGGTCTCTGTAGTGTTGTGTGGAATCAGTATAAGTCAGAGGGAATTGAATCGTCAGCGTTGTTGGGCAAGTGTCATCCTGTAACTAGCATTAGGTTTAAGTTAACTTTGATCCTATAGGACCAGACATACAGCCTGTGCAGTGTTGGGATATATGAAATATTGATGATAATCGTATTTGTAAGCATCCGTTGGCCAGTGCCATCTGCTTTGAGCGATCTACCTGTTACTCCTATTTTTGGGCTATCATATTTTATACTTTAAAGCAGCTTCAGCTATGATGGCAAAGTCCTTTTGTAATAATGGGATTCTCATTAAAAAAAACCATAAACGTTGCCATCTTAACACGCATTAAAAAAACCAGAAGGTTTTCTGATTATATCTACTTCGATTTTACGAGGAAGTTGAAGAAGACACTGAGCATTCTCAGTGCAAGTGTGTTACTTCCATCGTTCAGATATCTAGCATTCTGCCAACTTGTACAGGACTGAAGAACAACGCTTTTCTCTTTTGAGGATATCCTGTAATTGGATATCATAATAACATGCAAGCGGCTGCCTCGTGTCTAATTAGTCTCCGAGGACAAATTTTGTATTTGATGTATTGATCACTCGGAATCTTATTATAGTGGATCCAAGAAATTCTTTCAGCAATGTAATGTTGCAAGGACGGTGGCACCAAATCATTTTCATTCCATATACTAAATTCTATCTCTGTGCTGCCTCTTCGATGACATTTGGCACTTTGATTTTTCAAATTATTTGCATTTGATAGTGTACTACACATCTTCTTTGAGCATTGTTGTTGTGGTATTTTTGCTAAGAATTTACTACAAAACTGTTTGGGGTTATAAAAAAATAAAAATACCCGTAAGAATATCAGCCAAGTATTGACTGGTCTCCAAGGAAATCATAAGGGAAAGAGTTGGATGCCATTTTGAATGTACACAATGTTTACTTGATAATTAATTCATTAAGAACCTTCATTTGGAAGGCTTAAATTACAATCACTGTCCTTCACCATATGGGTTGATCCACTAATGGCTTCTTTAGAGCAGTCCTTCAACATATGGGTTGATCCACTAATGGCATTGTCCATTCTTTAGAGCAGTTAGAGTAATGGTAAGAGAATAAAAGTGCATATTCATCCACATTATCCATTTTAATATATTTACAATTAAAATTTAAGCACACAACTCTAACGCCTTTACAAACTTTGGGAGAGAATATGCAGCTTTGTTGTTCATTTAGCTTGCACACAACTCTAAGGCCTTTACAAACTTTGGCAGAGAATATACAGCTTTGTTGTTCATTAAGCTTATTATTATTATTAAAACACATTTATAAAAGTATATGACTTTTAGAAAGAAAGAAAGAAAAAAAGCTACAAAGACAACCACCATGACTAAAGATTAAAAAAAAAAACATATTTAAAATTTAAATACTTGCCTTCGGAAGGAAACTAAAAATATATTCATAAAAAAACAAAGTACTTGAAATAGATAAAAATAAATATAAATAAATATGTCAATTGAAAAGAATGAGCAATGACATTATGACACAACCAAAACTAAACTAAGTCATAAGATTCGATAGCCAATGTTTGTATTGACAAAATTAAACACTATAGAAAAAGCACATTTGTTTGTCCTCTACATGATGGATATGAAAAGTTGATAAATGCTTGCCAATGTTCTTTGCCACTAAATACCGTATAGTAAGATGTTTGGCCTTAAATTTTTATTCACAACTTAGTTCAAAGTTTGTAAACACTTCAACTTCATAAGCCCCATTTTTCGTTATTATGCATGGGCCTTTTATGAGTGTTATATGATAATATGTGTTGTTCTTTGAGTCTCTTTGATATCCATGGTCAATAAGATGATAACCATTCCATATTTTCCTACCAATAAGGTCTATCTTTAGTATAAGCATAATAAATTCATCATTTTATTTGTGAGGCATTGGAAAATACTAATTACCCTTAGTGTGATATTGATTATCTAAGTATTTCATAAACGTAATCCAACAATTATTTCCACACATCATTGTAATCTTAAGGTATGCATAAACTCTCTTTAATATCCCAAAGATGTTATTTAAAGTTACTCTGGTTCTTGTGCGATTCAAAATGTAGTATATTAAAAGGGGATTTAATTATTCTCAAAAAATTTAAAGATATATGAATAAATTTATAATGAAAAAAAAATCTTAAAACCTTTAAATTTTTATAGGCTTATTGGGTTACAAGTGTTTTTTTACATGCTTTAATGATTTCTTATACATGATATCTTATGTTCTTCTACTCTCTTTGAGGTAGGGAGACATTTATTTTCTTCAAAATGTTTTACTTATTTTTTAGTTATTCACTATATTATTCAAATAATATGTGAAGTATTTTATCTAAAATACTGTAATTTTGAAAAAAATTGAAAGGCTTTTTTTACTAATAAGAGTTTTCAACCCAGTTTGTAGGTAATTGTAAGATATATTAAGATCAATCTTTCAAATAATATAATAATATAAAAAACCAAGTCACCAACATTTCATACACTACAATTATCAAATTGGTCAAATTGATAATAAAATTTTGACTTAAATAAGTGCAAAACAAATATTGAAACAATGAGCTCATGTTGTAGTGAAAGAGACATCATCTTGTGACACTATTGCAAATACCGTGATGAACTGAGTCAAGAAGCTTCAAATGCCTCTTGAAGTCCCACTGTTCGTGATGTGGGAAGTATGGAGGGCTAGGAACGAGAAAATATTTCAGAATACCCTTGTGATGCATATTCGAATACTCTTTAAGGTTTGTTCGTATTATGTGATTCCTAGTATTTTGAGAAAAAGATTGTGCACGGGAATATTTGTCTCCCTCCAGATATAATTGATGTTGTGGTAGAATTTTTTGATGGAGATGAGAAGGACGGACTTTGTGAGGCAGGCATGGTATTTAGGTTGGACCTAAAACATGCCTTTTGGTTTCATATGGATTGTTGCTATGGAACAAATACTCGATCCGAGCTTCTGGCCCTGTGCAGACTATTACATTTTGTCAGTAAAAGACATAATATTTGCGATTTGCAAGTGATGGGAGACTCCAAGGCTATTTTGGATTGGGATTTAGGGATCCACAATATTCACTTGGTGGAACTTTCTCATTGGTTGAGTCGTGCAAAGGGCTTATTTTTCCTTTTCAACAATCTTCATTTTCATCATATTTATAGGGAATATAACTCCCCGGATGATGATCTTTCTAAGCGGGCTATTGGCCTGGTGGGTGGCAAGATTGTCTAGGAGGAGATCATAGAGGGATGCCCAGTGGACTCTGGCACTCTGAGTCTCTACGGATACACTACTTTTGTTGATATTTCACTATATGTTGCAACCACTATATGAAGCACTCATTGTACAGTTTTTGTATGTAGATAATAGTAGGATTGATAGTTCATTCCTTGCCCGATAGTAAAGTTGGATTTTGAGATAGCATTTTTGTAAGCCGTGTGATGGATTGGTTTTGTTTTAAGCAATGTCGTTTTTTAAGACACGATTTTATAAATATAAAGCTATAATTTTTCGTGTGATAAAAAAATAAAAAACATCATCTTGCTCCATACTGCATATTTATTGCACACTTTATGGATTTTTTACTTTTCTCTTAGGTAATCAAAAACAAAGAAAGATCAAAATCTCTTGTTATTGTTCTTCCTTCTTTAGTGGTGATGATCATTGTAACATTTACTTCTTCCATGCCAATCATCATTTCCCAACCTATGTTTTACACACATCAATATACAAAGAAGACTCGAAGGTTTAATAGCCCTCGTTAAAACAAAAAGAAATGAAAGAAAAAGGAATCATTGGGAAAGTGGAAAATGGGAAACAATTAGAAAAGGGAAAATGGAAAAGATCAATAAATGAAAACCATGTTTATAAATGGAGAGTTGTTGGTTTTTTTAAGATGATTTTTTGTGATTAATTTTTTAAAATATATATAAATATAATATTAAAACAATATAAAAAAAATTTAATAAAAATTTGAAATGGTCTTATATTTCTTACGATTGTTGGGAAATAACATGTGCTAACCAGAAAGAGTGAGGGACCATGAGGCAATCG
The DNA here is from genome assembly GCA_001517045.1 of Pseudotsuga menziesii. Taxonomy (NCBI): domain Eukaryota; kingdom Viridiplantae; phylum Streptophyta; class Pinopsida; order Pinales; family Pinaceae; genus Pseudotsuga; species Pseudotsuga menziesii. The sequence continues at coordinate 421,648 of LPNX010168017.1, forward strand.
AAACTAAACTCAATCACAATTTTCAATAAACAATGTTTGCATTGACAAAATTAAACGCAAGAGAAGAGCACATATGTTTGGCCTCAAGATATCCTTCTTCACAATTATGATGTAAATGAAAAATAGAGAAATGTTTAACAATAATCCCTTGTCATTAAATACAATGGTATAAGATTTTTTTTTACTTTCCTTTATCTTCACACAACATCAATTTACAAATTAGTTCGGAGTTCATAAACATTGCAATTTTGACTTTCCTTTATATTCACACAACATCAATTTACAAATTAGTTCGGAGTTTGTAAACATTGCAATTTTGTAGAACCTTTGCATCTTTCTAATGCACTTGCCTTATACGAGTGCATGATAATATGCCTCATACTTATGGTGTCGTTCTTATCTGCTCTATGTCTGTCCTGTTCCCTTCCCTAGGTCTACTATAATGCATTCATCTGTTGAAGCGGTGGGTGGCATCACTAAAATGGTCAACCAGCATCACTTAAAAAATGCAAAGCATAATGACATATATAAAGAATGGAAGACGACTCACACCGAATGGTATTTTATTCCAGTTTTTCCATACCGAATCACCGTGTTATTCCAATTTTATTCTATATTCTTCCATACTGAATCTGGTGTTATAACATATATAAATAATTCCTGGAAGATCCTCTCCCTCCTGCCTCAGTCGAGCCCTCCGGACCTCATTTTCAAGCATTTGATAATTAAGAGGCTATTGTTATTTGAACCTATTGGCCTCCATGGGCATACAAGATGAATATAATTGCATATTTTCTTAAGTTTATAGTAAGAGTTATCTCTATGTACAACTAGAACCATAACTTAACCATTTTAAATCTATAAAGAATCAACAATATTGGTTGTTTATGTATCTCCTAGATATAAACCATGAACTATTCTCCATAAATCATTATAATTTTGAGGCATATGTAATCCATCTTATAATATCCCATAGATATTAGTTAAAATCGTAAAAAAATATTAACAATTATTTATCTCTTGTATGAATCCACTAGGGGTCAATATACTAGATGATAAACTTAAATTTTCTTTTACTAAATTTAGAATGCAAAAAAATAGAAAAAACTTGAAATATTGAAATTTTAAAACCCTTACCTAGGTTAAATTGATGATACCCTCTCATGATATATTCTACACAAACTCCTATGCTCTTCCCCCTCTTTGGAGTGGGGCACTAATCCTCTTTGAAATGCTTTCTTTTCTTTTGTTTTTTTTATTATTTTATTTATTATCAAATACTCTCATTTCAAAATCCTTTTTTCATTCATAAAGATGTTTTCAACAATGTTTTTGTATGTGCTCAAAACCTACATTTATGTTTACTGTTGCAATTGGGATACTAGCATACCAAAATTTCAATGAAAATTATGTCGAAAATGATAATATAAACAGTGTTGTTTTTGTGAAAAAAAAGTTATGTCGAAAATATTTCATATACTAAAGAGTTCAAAAAGATGATAAAACTTTGACCTAAACAAGTGAACAAATAATACTCGTCGATAATACATTTGAACAAATGGGCTCAAGCTGTAGTGGAATATGAAAAGTATAATGGAGGTGATGTATTCACAAGAAACAACTTGACAACCAAAGTTGTATAACATGGAAGGGTTAGTCTATTGTTCATACATGGAAGAGTAAAAACCCTTTGTGTTATATAATCTAGGGTTCGTCACAAACCTAGTAACTTTGAGTAAGATGATTGATGCAAGTCTGCATACAACATTTTAAAATAAAAACTATAATATAGTTTGAGGACTAATGGTGTTGCCAAAAGGAGTTTGGATCGGAACACTTAAAATCTATTGAGAAGCATTGTGACTGATTGGTGTAAAAAATCTGTTCTTTTTTAGGGGAGCAAAAACACAGAGGATTAATCATTTGGAATCAAAGATTAGGTCATATCGGAGAGAAGGGCCTCCAAGATTTAGACACTAAAGGTATGGTTGAAATAATTTATAATTGTTGCTTAGATTTTGACTTTTGTGAACATTTTGTATATGGTAAGCTTTGGGTGAAATTTCTTGTTAGTGCCAAAAGAGCAAAAGGGACTCTGTAATTTATACAATATGATGTTCTTGGAACTATACACATTCCATCTATAGTTAGACCTCTATATTATATCTCATTTATAGATGATTTCTAGAAAAATACATGAATATATTTCCTCCAATAGAAACATGGGGTTTTTAGTAAATTCAAAGAGCTCATTGCCCTTGCAGTAAACAATACAAAAAATAAGATAAAGGTATTGAGGACATATAATATTGGAGATTTTTGTGGAAATTAAATTGAGAATTTGTGTAAGCAACATCGAATACCAAGAAAAAAGACACAAGAATAGTGGTTGTAAAATCATCTACTAGACAATGTCTAAAGACATAAGAAGAGGAAGAGACCACATCTTGTGTTCTTTATGCAAATGGTATTGGAATTTTGGTGTATGAAATGGTTTCTTCTAGCTTGGGAAGTATCCATGCAATGGAATTTTTTAGCATATATGTTATGCACCAAATTCCCAAAACAACATAAAAATAGAAAGAAAGAGCAACACAACGCCTTGAGAATGAAATAAAGAGACGAATAAAAAGCATCTTCAAGGGGGGAACCTCCTTATACAATTTATCAATGTAGAATATGAGATGAGATGATCCTATAAATATATATCTTTGGTATATATAGGACACAAAGAGTGCTACTACAATTCTAGATAATCATACAATTACAATTAAGGTCCTAGATAACCAATAAAGACAATACTTTTTTTTACAAAAATAGTTATATTGGTATTGATATGGCTGAATAAAATCAATAGATTCTTACAAAAAAAAATTCATCCAAGTGTTTGAAACTACTTCCTGAAATAACATAATTACAGTCTTCCAAAATAGGAACTTGCAACAAAAAGAAAAAAAGCCCAGACTATTATAGATCTTGACAAAACAACCTAAGAGCAAAATGCAAAAAAAACACAACCAATATGACAATTTAAGAATGGGTACGACTATTTTAACCTTTCTCATCCTGACTTGAATCATCTGTATCAACTGAGTTGTTGTTCTCGTCTCCCAGGGAACTGTCCTTAATACTTTGTGTAGCTTTAAGAGAATCATCCAATTCCACACCATGAGTGCCTTGATTTTCTTTAGGAGTATCCACATAATGAAATAAATTGTTTTCAAGAGAGTCATCAGGAGCGTCCTTGTTCTCTATGTTGTAATTTTTCTCAACATGTAACATAGAATCAACAATATTCTTATCAAAAAAACTCATAGCAATGTCATCATAATTATTCGCCGCAAGGTTCTCCCTGAACCTAGGCTCCTTTCCATTCAGCATATCCCCATGCTTCGAATCAATAGAATTTGCAATTTCTTTAACTGGTATTTACCCTCAAGAACATCCATAACAAATCCCTCCAAACAGACATCTAGTCCGAAGGTGAAATATGTGATACGATGAGCAATCCATTCAATACCTTCAATTTAAGAGTATATTCCTTCAATATGGGAGGAGATGTAATGGATAGCCAAGATTATTCCCTCCATCTAGGACTGCATTCCTCTTAATTCAGCCCAAAAGTCATGAATATTGTCCTGGAGAGATCCAACTCTGCTAGAGAGATCATCAAGTCTCGATTCAACATCCATAATGGAATCCCTTGAATGTCGCACTAAAGGAAGGAGGAATCTATGATAATCCAAACCCGCACTGGGCTTAATGGCCTAAAAAACAAAATGAGCCACTAAAAACTTGAACCAAAATCTACAGTAGTTCTAGGAACACCTACAGGATTATCGTAGAATACATAGTGACTACAAACATACCCATTTACACAGCAACCAAACCAAGTATTGGGGGGAGGATTTAGCATATTCCTACACAGAACCTTCCCCACAAACAAAGGGCAATTCCCAACCCCAAAAATCTCTTCCTCAAACTCCATACTAGCCTTAATAGTAAAGAGAACATAATGAACCAAAATCTCAGGTTAGAAGATAAAAAGAGAATCTACCAAATTAATACCACTAACTTTGGAGGAAAAATCCCTATTTCCTTCAACAAATTTAGAGTGAACAAAGAGTGTGATACTCAACAAAAATAGGGAACTTTCAATAGAGACAAAGATATAGATTAAACAACTAACCTAATTGATGCAACCATCCCAAACTCTCCAAACTAGAGAAAGCAAAGAAAGATTTCAGTCTCCACACTCCCATGAACTGAAAACAACACTATAGTTCAAAGGAATCCACTCTCCTAGGAAAGAGGAGGTGGATAAAATCTTATCATAAGTCTCCACCATACTAGGACCAAAATTCACAAATGACAACCACTCTCTCCTACTACACAGAAATCGTATATGAGAATGGGAAGAATAACTCATGAGAGCATCAAAACCACAATATAAATTACTACTAACTTCCTTAAGCAAGCGCACCCATAGATCATTAATCCCAAACAACACCACCATACACCAAGTGTACACCAACCGAACGACCTTCACATCAACACTTATCAAACTTTGGAAAACCAACCTCCATGTGGTAAGGATAAAATTCATCATAAACCTTATGGAAGATAACAAAAGTGTTGAACCCCATTCTCTTTAATAATCCCCTTGGGCATGCTAGAGGCTAAATTGGACAAAGAATCAGCTTCAGTATTATGTTTTCTTCGAACATAGAAGTGATAGTGGGAGGAGATGTGAGGAATCAAACTGATTATTCTTAAATGGAGTCAGTTTGCAATAGAATCAACTAGTTTGCAAGAGAATCTCCAATGATGGTGAAAGAACCAATGTCGTTTGCAACAACATATCGCAATCCAAATTAAGGAGTGTATCTCTCTTCCATGTTATTTGAATATATGCCAATGCCACATGCATATAAAACAATTTATCTTCCTCCAAGGTCAAGAATGACCCCCCTCGCACCTGCCTCTCCTAGGCTACCCTTCGAGGAACCATAAAAAAATTAGGGAATGAGATCGCAAATTCTATAACCATTTATGAAATTCCACTTGATTCATTCTTAACTAGCAATGAGGAAATTGAGATTCAAAAATTTGTTGGGAGCTTTGAGGCCAATTCTTATTGGTGAAAGATTTCACCCACTCTTATTCATCCACACTCCAGATATATAATTTCTTTTTGTTGTTGATTTGCCTCTGTATAGCCTCACCTAAGAGATATATAGCAAATATTGCATAATATTTTTCCAAAACCATTTTATTTTCAAAAATGAAATAATTTATTGTCATCCAAACTTTCCAAAAAACATATTTTGGAAGAGCAGACCAAATTATTGTCAAGATGGGCTTCCCAACCAGGGATTCGGGATAGAAAGTATTCCAATGAAGAAGGAAACCTTCCCAGTGCTGAGGGAGAACTATATTTACTTGTAGTTCCTTAACAATACTTCCCCATACCAAATTTATATATTTGTAGTGAAAAAAAGAGATGAGGGATAGTTTCTTTAGAAAGTTTACAAATAACACATCTGGAAGGTCCTTCGATACTTCTTCTTTTGAGATTCTCAACTGTAAGAATTTTTCCATGAATTAATAACCAACAAAAAGTATACATGTTTGGGATTCCATCTTTTTGTGACACTTTCACCCATATTCTTAACAGTTAGTTTCAAGCAGATTTTTTCATAACATTTTTTCACTGAATAATGTCCCATCTTCCTCCATATTTTAGAATCAAAGATTTGAATGTTGAAATGGGTGGCTCCATGAAGAAGGTGAAGAACAGCGTCCAATTAGGATTGGATTCCCACAAGAAGACTCGACGATTTCCATTCAATACAATTCCCATCGGAATCCCAGTTGGAGAAATCATAAAGAGAATTAGCCCTTTTACTGCTTAACCAAAGCTTCAGATTGTGCAAGTCCTCATTTTGAATTAAAGGAACGGCTCCAAGGATAGATTCACTCCAAATGTTTATTTTCTTACCATTACCAAAGACCCAATAAATGCTTTATTGAATAATACTACCTAAAACTTTGCAAAGATGCCAAATAATAGAACCTTGTCGATCCCAAATACAGTTATCTATGCAACATGCTCTCAATCCTGGAAGATATTTTTTCTTTATGATATTCTTCCATAAGGCTATTTTTCCAGGAAATAAATTCCAAAAAAAATTAGCTCCCATAGCTAAGTTCATCAAGGAGGGATCACGAATTCCAAGCCCTCCATGATCTCTAGGAGATTTAGCTATATGCCATTTTACCAAATGGAATTTTTTTCTGATTGGTTTTACCTCCTTGAAATAAGAAGTTTCTTATACAATTTTCCATCTCCTTTTGGAGCTAAAATACAACAACATTGAAAATTGGGAAGAGTGGAGAGAACAAACCTTATTAAGACCACTTTTCCTGCAGGGTTTAGAAAATTCATTCCCCGGCTAAGGAGTTTATATTTTAACTTTTTTTAAAATCACTTGACAATCTCTACTTGTACTTCTCTTTTGAGTAATAGGGATGTCGAGGTACTTAAAAGTATCCCAATTTGAATTACCAACAAATCCAAGTTCTCTCGTATTACTCCTCATTAGAAGAGTTGGGACATTCCAACCAAATATTTTACACTTCTCTTTGTTTATCTGCCCTCCATAGGCATGCAAAAGCTAATCTAAGGATCTCTTGAAACGAATCGCATTAGTCACTGAAGCTCCACCAAGCATAATAGTATTATCAATGAATTGGGTGTTACTTACTACTTTTATCTCCCTATCAATGTGAATTCCACGTAGCTTTCCTTCATCTCTTTCTTTTAGAAGTTTTCTACCAAAAGTTTATGCCATTAAAATGTAAAGAAAAAGGGGACAGAAGGCATCCATGTTTGAGGCCTGAAAAAAATCAATTGGCCTCCCATTTATGAACGGAGAAATCCAACAGTAACTAATGGAGGATCTAATTGTTGGGCGCGCACCTCAACGGTCCTTAAGATGGGTAATTCCGCGGGTTTGACTGAAAATATTCTTAGGGGTGTCGGGGGTTAAATCAAAGTCTTCTTTTGTAATAAACCCATAGAACTTTAAGACCAGGGTTTAGGGTTTTGGGTGCCCATGGTATTGAATCCATGTTTTTGTAAACAGTGCGCTATAAATAGGCACTTTTGTAAATAAGAAAGGTTAGGTTTTATGATGTAAGAAGGATTAAGGAAAGTAAAAGCTGATTTAGTAAGAAAAGGTTAAGTCCCAGCTGTGTGCGTGGACGACCTCTGCAACTATGTGCGCAAAGGGTTTTTGTAAGAAGATTGAGAAAAGATCTGCAGCTGTGTGCGCAGAGGCCTGCTACTGTGTGCGCGGCCGTTAAGGACTGAAAGGGATCTGTAGCTGAGTGCGCAGATCAAACTGTGGTTTTGTAGCAAGTTGAATAAAACGCAGTTTGTGGACGTAGCCCCTACACTGGGGGTGAACCACGTTATATTTGGTGTTGTGGTTTCTTGTGTTGTTTCTATTTCTGTTGTCTTTTATGCATTAATAACTGTATACATTTGATAACTTAGATCACTGCTAATAACAAGCTTCGCTGTGAATTCCCTGTAGTGGGTCAAGCAAGTCACGGTTGTTTATCTATCTGGGAAGTTGTATAAAAGTGAATGACACAGCTGTGTAATTATTGATTAATAAGTTAGTAAAGGCTAAGGTACAGTAATATCCCTCTCTGCTTGCAGAAACCTGATTCTGCGGCACCCCATTGCTGTTTCGGGTGAGACTGCAACCTGTGCGCAGGTTGTTGCAAAAAGGGCCAACACAGTGGGTCTTTTGTTGGTGCGACTTAAAATATTTAAACCCGGGTCTGCCCTATTGCCCAACAAATTGGTTCCGTTGCCGGTTGAACTCAGTATCTGCTCAAGAGGGGTTTACGTCGTACCTCGAGGGCTATGTTCTGGAGGCCCTCTGTGACGGAAATCGGTGATTGGTTTGCTGAGACTTATCTGCAATTCGCGCAACAAGAGAACACAAATTTGCGTTGTAGCGCACGTGACTTTTTACAAAGGTATGTTTTTTGTGATGCTTATGAAATTTTTTTTTAGTAGTATCCACATAGAGTTGCACCAATGGTTGTCTAGGTTAATAGAAAGAAGGACGAACTGCCAAGCTCGACGGGTTCCCATGTGGACCCCCACAAGGGTCAATCTTGTGCAACACGTGAACAATGAGGTATGCCACGTTGTTGATTTCTGGACGACGCGCACATTGGAAGCTTTCGTAACAGAGTTTGCCATTAACACAAGTACCTCCTTCAGCGAAGCTGAACGGCAGTTCTTCAAAGGTCCCCGTGGTAAGTTTTTAAATTCATTAAGCTTGCGGATTAAAATACTATTGGCTGAAAAGGGTATATTGTGGTTTGAATCAGACTGCTAGCTTTGTAGTACTAACATATGTTTGCAAGTGATAACACCTTCGATGAGCAAAGTGGTTTGCTGCGAAGTGGAAAAAGGTACAAAAGATATTTTGACTCCTATTCCTTAGGTCAGGCTACCGCGTCTTCCTCTGTGAATTCTGAAGAGTCAGGCTCTGAGGAAATCCCTTCGCTTGGAAACCCCCCTGTCACCTCGCAGCGACGCCCTGTTACCCCTGAAAGTCCGTCGCAGTCTGCCAGTCAACCAAGTCCGAGTATTTCGGCCACATGTCAATATGCCTTTGTAAATTCCCCTCCCTTGACATCCTGTCCCCCTCCCAACCCCCCCAGAACCGCCATGGCCCACCTAGCTGATGATATTAAGTTGCCCATCTTCAAAGGCACGGGATCAGAGGACCCCGAACAGTTCTGGTTTTTATGTGAAGTAGTATGGAATGCGAAGAAAATTGCAGACCCAGATGTGCAAGCCGCGCAGCTCATCACTTCTTTCTGGGATAGGGCTTTGACCTGGTTCATGAAGTTCTCCAGTACTCAGAGTCCTACGCTAAATGATATTAAGGCAGCAATAACCAAAGAATTTAAAAAGCCTAAATCAGAATCGCAGAGCATCACTGAGCTCAAAGAGATTCACCAGCGGCGCGGTGAATCCGTGTGGGACTTTGACCAGAGATTCAAAGTTCTACTAGACCAAGTCAGCTTTACCATTAGTCCTGCGCAGCACAAGGAATGGTTTATCGCGGCATTATTACCACATATCAGAACTCCGCTCATGCAACAGAAGGTTGCTGACCAGCAAGAGGCTCTGGAAATCATAATGAAGCTGGAGACTGCCCCTGTCGGAGACGATTCTGGTATTGCTCAAATACAAGCACAACTAGCCGCGATGGCCCTGGAACTTCGCGAGATGAAAAAGGGAAAACCTGATCGCTGAAGAGAGTTGGTGTACGCAATGTCGGACCGAAGGTCACAACAAAGAATGGTGCCCTCTAGTAAGCAAGTACCTACATACAGGCGCGCCCGACCCATTTCCACCACAAGTTCTATATTGTGAGCTCTGCAGAACAACAGGTCAGCACCGACCCGAGAACTGTCACCTGCTGCAACAGTACGGACAGGTACCTAAGAACCCCTACTGTAATTTCTGCAAGTCTGTAGGTCATAATGAGGATGAGTGCCACACCTATGATGCCTACCGGGTGCGCAATGACGGCCCCAGTAGTGATAGCTATGGTTACCAGGGGGGTGCCTCTGGTAGAGGTTCGTCTGGAGGCCATAGTGGTATGGCCGGCAGAGGCCGATGCTAGTTGGTATGTTATAATTGCAACCAAGCTGGGCATTTGGCTCGCAATTGTCGAAACCCTACTACGACATGTCGATACTGCCGCGTGGTAGATCATGTGATTGAGCAGTGTCCGCAGCTCATAGCTAAGATTCAGGCACGACAGAGTGCCCCCCCGCGGAATATTCAGATGATTTCAGTTGAGCCCAGATCTGCCACAAATATCAATGTTGTCACACGGAGTGGAGCTACGACACACCCACCGGATACAGAAATACAGCTCGTCGATGCTCGGGTTCGTAAGGCCCCTGTGAAAATCCCAGCATTTGATATCACAAGAGAAAGAGAGACATTTATGGAAGCTAAGAAAGATTTTGCTGGCCCTAGCACATCCGTTACACCTACACAATCTCAGCAACTATCTTCGCGGCCCCAGGAAGCCCTGCGGGATAACGTAAGTACCCTATCCTCCTTTTTATAGAGTTGCCTCAAACTGTTACGAGATCAGGATGCTCTGATTAAGCTACAAGAAGTCATTGCTTCCTGCAGACCTCACCACAGTTCTGTTCAAGACAAAACTGTTCATAGAGTGAACAGAACCGACAGGGAAATGAGATTGAATGCTCAAATAGGGGCATATCATCTGACTGATGTTATCTTGGACTTAGGGTCCAACGTAAATGTGTTAACTAAACAAACCTGGGAACACATGGGAAAACCCCCCCTCGCCTGGTCCCCTCTCCAGTTGCGGCTAGCCAACCAGCAAAGGATTGTGCCTCTAGGAAGTTTCCTGAGTGTCCAAACAGATATTGCTGGGGTCAGTACTGTTGTGGACTTCGAAGTAATTGAGATCATTGATGACAGCGACCCCTACCCAGCCTTGTTAGGAATTGAATGGGCAATGGAAAATGCTGCAGTTATTAACCTAAAGAAGAGACAGATGATCTTTGAAGGGAAAGACTTGCGAGTCATCCTGCCCCTAGATCCCTCACAGGGGGAACGGTACACAGAACCACTCCGACAAAAGGATCAGGATGATGTGGAGCACATCTCCACTATCACCGTGCAGGACAGAGGTTTTGAGGATCCTCCTACCGCAGATTGGGAGTCTAGTAGCTCCTGTATGACCGACTCGGAGGATGACTTAGCGAGTTGGCAGAACCGAGTATGTGAGCTCCATGGCCATAGTAGTACCAGACCTACTAAATCTCTCCGATGGCTCAGCTCGCAACCAGGCGCTCTCCCTACTTTTGATGGTTCAACAGACCCTGACCCATTTATCGTACAATTCTCAGGTCAGATACCAGAGCCACAGAAAATGACTTCTCTGGAGTCAGCACTCAGAGTCTCAGCTGCCAAATGGTGGAAGAGCCATAAGCCGCAGATTCCTAACTGGGAAGCCTGTCAGAGGCTCCTTCGATTGAGATTTAAGGACCAGTCTGAGGAGGTGCAAAGCAAGTTTGATGGAAAATCTAGTCCACAAGCGCATTTGGCAAACTGCTATGAAGCGTGGAGGTATGTACCTCGGAATGAATGGGTACATCGATTCGTCCATACACTGGCACCAATATCTCAGACCTGGTACGAGGAAGCTGAGCTCCGCCTAGATACTGTAAGTTGGGACTGTCTTGTCCATAGTTTTATACATACTTTTTCTACTAATGATGTCTGCCCAGCTCTAGACGTAGCTATCAGGATCATACATACCAAGGTCTTTGATGACCAAGAACTAGTAGAACAGTGCCCGGATTGGACAGTGCAGGAAGCCCACGCCCTAGAATGTTACAACTTCGCCATTGAAGAGGACGAGGACCCACGCAATATCGCTATCCCTGAGTCAGAAGGATGCTGCGATGTGCAAGGACTAGTCATCGAAGCCTCGAAAGTAAATCAGCCCCTGAAGACACGCACAGTTAACATTGGATCTGAAGAACAGCCTAAGCTTGCCACAATTGGTGACTATTGGGATGACGAAATGGTCAGCAAGGTAACCCAACTTCTCCACGAGTACCAAGATCTTTTTCCAACAAAGTTTTCCGAAATGAAGGGTATCTTGGGTGATATTGGCGTAATGAAGATCCCTTTGAAACCTGATGCAAAACCTGTGAAACAGCGGCCTTATAGATTGAATCCGAAGTATAAAGAAAAGGTTAAGGTGGAGCTGGATAAAATGCTCGCCGCAGGAATAATTGAGCCTGTGGAAGAATCTGAGTGGGTCAGTCCTATGGTGGTCCAGGAGAAGAAGACTAAGGGTGAAATCCGCATCTATGTCGACCTCAGGAAATTAAATGATGCCTGTCTGCATGATCCATTTCCTACCCCCTTTACAGACGAAGTGCTCGACAATGTTGGAGGCCAAGAAATATACTCTTTCACTGATGGGTTTTCTGGCTACCATCAGATCCGAATCGCTCCAGAAGACCGGCATAACACAACATTTGCTACCGAAATGGGATCCTTTCAGTATACTATCATGCCCTTTGGGCTGAAGAATGCACCTGCTATATTTTCTAGGGTCATCATCTCTGCGTTCAAGGAGTATATACATAAATTCTTAGAAGTTTATTTTGATGATTGGACTATTTTTGGGCTAGTAAAAGATCACCTCACTAGTTTGAGAATTATCTTAAACAAGTGTAGACAGCACCAGATTGCTTTGAATATAAAAAAAGTGTATCTTTTGTGCCCCTTTTGGAATTCTCCTTGGTCATGTTGTCTGTAAGCAGGGATTGATGATGGATCCTGTGAAGATAGCTATTATTGTAAATCTGCCACCCCCGAAGTCCGTCAAACAACTGCGCACAACTCTCGGTCACACTGGTTACTACAGAAAATTCATCCAAGGATATGTTCAAATTACCGCTCCGATGGAAAGGCAGTTGAAGAAAGATAATAAGTTCGAATGGACACTGGAGTGCCAGGCCAGCTTAGATATTTTGAAGAAAAAAATGGTTACTGCCCCTATTCTAGTATTTCCTGACTGGAACAACGAATTTCATGTGCATGTCAACGCATCCTCCATTGCCCTGGGGGTGGTATTGGCTCAACCAGGCGCAGGTCAGATCGACCACCCTATTTCTTTTGCCAGTAGAAAATTATCCACTGCAGAGGAAAATTATACTACAACCGAGCAGGAAGGCCTTGCTATGGTGTATGCACTACAGAAGTTTCGACATTATCTATTGGGATCACATTTTAAGATGTTCACCGACCATTTTGCTTTGAAATATTTGGTTAATAAGCCAGTGCTAGGAGGAAGAATATGCAAATGGTTGATTCTGTTCCAAGAATATGACTTCGAAATCATAGTTAAGCCTGGGAGACTGAACCTAGGACCTGACCACTTGTCGAGGCTCGAGTCAGGCGAAGAACTCACCAGTTTGGAAGAGGGCCTCCCTGATGCGCAGCTATTTTCCATCTAGATAGTCGATGACTACTTCCAGGATATTGCTCAGTACTTGTCTACAGGGTTTCCACCTGCTGAAATGACCACACAACAAAAAAAGCAGCTGGTAGTGCGAGCAGCGGACTTCACTCTAATATCCGGCCAGCTGTATAAGATGGGACCAGATGAAATACTGCCCAGGTGTGTTTTGGAGCATGAACGACCCCTGATTCTGGCCGAGGCACATTCTGGTGCGACAGGAGGTCATTATGCAGGGAAAGCTACAGCACAGAAGATTTTGACAGCCGGCTTATGGTGGCCCACCATTCACAAGGACGCAAGAGAATATTGCCACAGCTGCGATGTCTGTCAGAGGACAGGCAAACCATCTCAGTGGGATGAAATGACCCTAGTTCTGCAGGTAACCTTACAAGCTTTTGACAAATGGGCCATTGACTTTGTTGGCCCCATCAACCCCCCCGTGAAGAAGTCTGGTGTGAGATATATTATTACAGCAACTGACTACCTTACCCGTTGGGTTGAAGCCCAACCGGTCAAGAACTGTAGCACTGCTACAGCTGCGCAATTCATCTTCGATCACATCTTGTCCAGGTTTGGGTGTCCTCGCTTCCTTATGAGCGATCAAGGATCACATTTCTTAAATAAAACCATTGTAGTGCTGACTGAAGAATTTCAAGTATACCATCAAAAAAGTACAGCCTATCATCCACAAGCCAATGGGACTATCGAAGATTTTAATAAGATCCTGGAGCATGCTTTGACGAAGATTTGTAATGCTAACAGAAATGATTGGGACCTTCGCATTCCAGCAGTGCTATGGGCTTACAGAACTACTTGCAAAAAGTTGACAGGCCATACACCCTTCCGATTGGTTTATGGGAAAGAAGCTGTCATGCCGATGGAATACATTGTTCCCAGCCTCCGAATATCTGCTTTTACCGAGATGGATGACCCAGCCATAATAACAGAGAGACTGAAACAGATACTAGAACTCGAGGAAGATTGATTTACTGCAGGTTTCCAGCAACAGGTCCAGAAAGCTCGAGAAAAAGCGTGGCATGACAGACACATTAAGAAGAAACAATTCCAGCAGGGTGATCTTGTGCTCCTCTATGATAGAAAATTTATGAAGTTCCCCGGAAAGTTTAAAACACATTGGAAGGGACCGTATATAGTCCAGAAAGTTACTGATGGGGGCGCAGTCCAACTAGCTAAGTTGAATGGAGAGCTCTTCCCTTCTATGATAAATGGGAGTCATCTAAAGAAGTACAGGGACAGGCCAAGTCCTCAAACATGAAGGTAGCACCAAGAAATAAAAGTTTACGTACCCAGCATAGCTGCTCGCCACGCCGGGGAATGTCGTATGGGAAGCCGAAGGTTGGTCAGGGGACGCAGGTTCAACCTGTGACGAAGGGGAAAGTGGTTGTTATGTCGTAGGGTGGAACTATGTCGCAGCCTAGGATGAGATGGATGGGACCAAATACATTTGACGGCGGCGGCACGTGAGCTACTCTTCATCACTGTAATTATGATATTTCGGGAAAATCTCAGGCGGGGTGTGACGAGATTTCTGTATTCAAGCAGATTTGATGTCATTACTACACTATGATGACAGATTCTGTAACAGAATTCTATAAGTAAGCTACGTTGGCTTATGAAATCTTCCTCGAAGCACTTCGTGGAGTTTGTCCGTCGGGAGCCATGTCAAACAATTGTGAAGTCCAGGAGCTAGTACGAGAGTTCAGAGAGAGAGGATTGCAGAACCTTTTGAGTAATCTGCCAGTACAGTCGTATTCGGTTTAGGTACACAGGCAGGAAGAATTTTACTCTAAACCAGGCGAAGGCAGGCACAAATTTGCTCTAACATGGAGCCACGATGGCCATAAGGCCTCGCCAAACGACTCTGGTGAGCCCCACCCTGAAATCTTCCGGCATAGCAGAACCATGGCAGCTGTGTGTCTTATGCAGCGTGACACACAATTCCAGGGGACCCCAAGCTGTGGATGGTTAAGTATCGCCAACCCGACCAAAGGATGGGGTTGCAGATGGACCCACAAGGCCTTCTTCTGCACCAATATCAAGCAGCAAAAAGAAGTGGGCAGCCGGCCACTAGCAGGACGGACTCCAGGAACCAGTGCACAATGTCTTCGCCAAGCAAATTTTACCACCAGCCGAGCAGATAAGTGCCCCGGGACGGGACACTGGTGAACCTTAGGGGCCTGTTGGGCGCGCACCTCAATGGTCCTTAAGATGGGTAATTCCGCGGGTTTGACTGAAAATAGTCTTAGGGGTGTCGGGGGTTAAATCAAAGTCTTCTTTTGTAATAAACCCGCGGCTTAAGACCAGGGTTTAGGGTTTTGGGTGCCCATGGTATTGAATCCATGTTTTTGTAAACAGTGCGCTATAAATAGGCACTTTTGTAAATAAGAAAGGTTAGGTTTTATGATGTAAGAAGGATTAAGGCAAGTAAAGGCTGATTTAGTAAGAAAAGGTTAAGTCCCAGCTGTGTGCATGGACGACCTCTGCAGCTATGTGCGTAGAGGGTTTTTGTAAGAAGATTGAGAAAAGATCTGCAGCTGTGTGCGCAGAGGCCTGCTGCTGTGTGCGCGACCGTTAAGGACTGAAAGGGATCTGCAGCTGAGTGCGCAGATCAAACTATGGTTTTGTAGCAAGTTGAATAAAACATAGTTTGTGGACGTAGCCCCTACACTGGGGGTGAACCACATTATATTTGGTGTTGTGGTTTCTTGTGTTGTTTCTATTTCTGTTGTCTTTTATGCATTAATAACTGTATACATTTGATAACTTAGATCACTGCTAATAACAAGCTTCACTGTGAATTCCCTGTAGTGGGTCAAGCAAGTCACGGTTGTTTATCTATCTACGAAGTTGTATAAAATTGAATGACACAGCTATGTAATTGTTGATTAATAAGTTAGTAAAGGCTAAGGTACAGTAATATCCCTCTCTGCTTGCAGAAACCTGATTCTACGGCACCCCATTGTTGTTTCGGGTGAGACTGCAACCTGTGTGTAGGTTGTTGCCGAAAGGGCCAACACAGTGGGTCTTTTGTTGGTGCGACTTAAAATATTTAAACCTGGGTCTGCCCTATTTCCCAACACTAATCCACTTTATAAAGCAAGGAGAAAATCCAAATCTATCAAGAACTTCAAACAGGAAGTTGTGTTGAACTCTATTAAAGGCATTGGCCATATCCCACTTGATATCCATACCCTTCTATTTCCTAGTGACACATGAATCGATTGCTTCCTGGACCAACACGATATTATCTACTTCATGGAGCTTTTTAACAAACCTGCCTTGCCCTTTCGAAATTAATTGAGGAAGGAGATATTTTAGATAATTAGCTAAGACTTTCACTAGAATTTTGTAGGAAGAGTTGCAAAGAGAAATCGAATGAATCTGAATAAGGAAAGTAGGCCTTGAGTCTTTCAAAATTAAAGTTGCACCAACAATTGTTTCTCTACCTTTTGTCTAATTCGACATTTTACACAGATTGACCTTGATTATGCTCCAACAAGACCGAAAAAAAATTATGGAGAAATATTCTAGTCCTGGAGACTTGTCCAAGCCCGACCCGCAAACCACTACAAAAGCTTCATCCTTCAAGACAAATTCAGTTATCATATTGTTTTCAACATTGGTGATCAGATTCAAAATATTATCAAGTAAATCATCTTTAGTAGGAGAGTATACAACCCCTTGTTCAATGTAAATATTTTTATAGAATCTATAAGCCTCCTCTCAATATCAGGGATACTGAAAAAAATTTCCTCCATCCTCAGTCTGAATTTCATGAATAGTATTAATATGCAACCTGACTTTCACTTTATGATGAAAAAATTAGTGTTATTGTCTCTGGAATATAACCACAAAGCTCAATATTTTAATCACCAATTTTCTTCATCATGGAGAAAATCCTCTTCCAATTTCTGAATAATACGTTGCTCTCTTTTCAACAACTCTCAAGTGACTTCTGCAAACTCAATTTTCTCCTGATGCTCATTGAACTCATGCTGGAATTGGATTCTTTCTCTTTGGGGGGCGGTGGAAATGATTTTTGGCCCAAACTTTTAGGGCAATTTTCTCTGCACAAATCTTTGACTCCCAAATGTAGGAAAGGGACTCCTTCACATATATATTCTAAGAATTCTTGATCGGTTGGATAACTTCATCATGCTTTAGCTATAGCAGGTTGAAGCGAAAGATAATTGGGCCTTTGTTCTCATGTTCTTCATTAGATAAATAGATTGGATGATGATATGATACCGCATTAGGCAATTTGAACTTGATAACAATATCTCAGATAAAGCATACTGCTACAAACAAGAAATATATCTAGATGAGAAGATATATGACATATACCAACTCTCTTGTTAGTCCAAGTAAAACAACCTTTCTTAGGGTTGATATCAACCAAATAAAGGTCCCCAATGAGGTCTTCTAAAGACTCCCCAAATGGATTATGGACTTGTGATCCACCTCTCCTTTCTTTACAAGAAATAACCACATTGAAATCACATGTTATAATGCCACAGTTTTGGTCCTTTAGAGTAAATAAGGACTTTAAGAAGGAGAGATTTAAATTATACTGAAGTGGGTCATAAACATTGAAAATATTTATAACTTCTTTCCTACCTATATCCTCTAGTTCTGCTATCATCTAATGTCTATCTTCTATTTGATATTTTAGAGAGAACTTTATCTCTAAGAGAAAGTTCTCTCTAAAATATTTAGAAAGTTCTCTCTAAGAGAAAGTTCTATCTTCTTTTATTGGCTGGGAATCATCTATCTACAGAATAAATGCCCCAAAGTCTATGTCTACAGCATAGATGGGATGGTTTACAGAATTCTTTTCATTACTGATGATGTAGGCAAACTAATTTTCTCTATAGAGTCTCTTGGTCTCTCCTCCAAACATTGGGATTGTAGCATATGTAAGATCCATCTATAAGGTACCATATAGCCTTTTACTCCATGAGCGAGACAAGAGGAGGCCAAACATAGGTGGGATGTCAGGAACTACTATGTCCATCACTCTGATTTTTGAAGGCAGCTAGGAGAGGTTTATGACAAGGTCTTTTATGAGGCCTAGGCATTTGACCTTCCTAGAGTCAAACAAGAAAATATCATGGTAGGGTTTTGTAATGTTGAGGCCAAGCTCATCCATCACTGCTTTTGGCATGAGATTGTGGGATGCTCATGAGTCAAGCAAACAATTGTGAAGGATCTTGTCATGGATGTTCAAGGATATATAGAAGGGTGGAAAAGACTCATCTATCTCTTCAACCATAAGATCTAGGGTTACTGTGGGCTTATCATCTTTCTATTTGACAAAGTCAGCATCTATGGGTGTCTTTGGTTGAAGAGATTTCAATATATATGACTTAAAGGAATCATTCTTCATAAGTTCTATCAAAGGAAAATGGATTTTCAGTTTCGGGATTTCTAACTCAAGATTGAAAGAATAATACAGCTTGTCAGAAATTCTTACCTCTTTTGATGGAGCTTTGAGCTTGATAGGATCATGAGTCAATGGCTACAATGGATTTTGCTGCTACTTTGAAGGAGCAGCCATCTTCTTTGCAGGAGATGCAATCTTTTTAGGAGGAGGAGCATACTGCTTTGTAGGGACAGGGCTCTTCTTTACGGGAGCAACAATCCTAGACCTTAGATTGTAACATCCTTGATCATCTACCTGATACAAGGCTTCTTCAATTATCTGCTCATTCATGAGGGCTTCCTCATTGTATGATTGTGTCAAGAAGGCGTGATCAACTTCATCTTCCATGCAATTAATGTTGTCTTTTGCATCTCCTTCTTCCTAAGTAAGATGTTGTTCTTCTTCTAGCACAGCATTTTGGAAAGGATCTTTGATTCTTTAATCCTCAGTTGGATTCCTATCCCTTTGAAGGATCTAAGCTGGTGGG
The DNA here is from genome assembly GCA_001517045.1 of Pseudotsuga menziesii. Taxonomy (NCBI): domain Eukaryota; kingdom Viridiplantae; phylum Streptophyta; class Pinopsida; order Pinales; family Pinaceae; genus Pseudotsuga; species Pseudotsuga menziesii. Next base: position 440,705 of record LPNX010168017.1, read on the forward strand.
TTATTTCTTTGGTAAGAGAAAAAATTAGGGTTTCTAGGAGCAAAGTCATTTGGCCCTTTACCTCTTACAAGTAGTTGACCTCGATCTTTAAGTTTAGACATCTCAGCTGTTAAGCTATCCAACATCTTGGCCATTTTTTTCATTTTATTCTCTGATGAAGAAGGACCTAAAGGATCTGAAGATTGCTTCTTCCTGTCCACTTTTCCCTTAATTTTCTGAGATGCAACGATATTAGACTCAACTTCAAGAACAGCATCTTGCATGAGAGATAAAGAAGCAGATCTTCTTTCTCTGAGAAGAAGATAGAACTCAGAATCAAAATCATTTGCATAAGTGATTTTGGCTGAAGTATCTGTAGGTTTGATCTCAACAGGGATCTTACTGAACATTTTGTTAAATGTTTTTGTGAAATTTGAAACAGACTCACCATTCTCTCTCCTCAAATTGCTAAATTATGTGATATAGTAAAGGTGGTGTCTTCTTTCTCCCCAATGATTCAAAAATATATCATCTAGAGCTTCAATGCCAGCTATTGATCCAGCAGGTAATTGTTAGAACCATTTCCTACCCTGACCATCTAAACTCTACACAAAAACCCTAGTCCACGCATCCTCTTGTTCAATGTTTATATTCACAGCATAACTGTATAATGCCTCTAAATGCTCTTCAGATGTAAAATCTCCCTCCCCAGTAAACTTACACATATATTTTAGATAATCTCCAGTAGGCATAGCAGAGAGGGGGTTAGGCAAATTTAGAGGGGAATATCTGGAAACGAGGATCCTTTCCATCTTGGTTAGAGGGGCATCCATATTGGATGTGGGTATGGAAAGGGAAGAAGAAGATGTTGTTGGTGTGGATGGTAGCTAAGGAAGTATAGGTAGTAGATATACCCTAGTGGCGTTTCCAGGGATTGGATATACACAAGCAAAAGAGCTTGAAGATTCCCCAACCCTCAAATTTTCTGATTCACTTATAAATTTTTGAGAACTAGATGCTTCAATAGAAGAATATTTAAAAATAGGCCTATTTGATACAACAGCAAAAATATCTCTGGAAGTATCTGATGCACCTCCCCTTGTAGATCTGGAAGTTTGTCTTTGGGAAGCTCTTCATCTCCTTATAATCTTTTCAGGATCTAGAACATGTGTCACTGGTGGACTTTAAGGATTTTCTCTGGTACTTGGTCTTCTCGAAGACACCTTATTCCAATGGAGTCGCAAGATAGATGATTACAACCAAAATAGTGTCCAAACTTTGTCTATCATCAAAGTTGGATCTATGTTGTTCCCCAGGGAAGCTGAGCTTCAATATCTTCTCCTCGACAATGGCGCCAATTTGTTAGCTCTCCAGGAAACTCTTCTAGGTTGCAGCTCGAAGATGTCTGGTAACTTCAATACTTTTTCAATGGTTCACTCAATGGATCAAGTCAGATGACCAATAAGACCTCACTCACTCAAAACATGCATAATACTCAATCAAATAGACAAGGATTCTAACTACAATCAAATAGACAAGGATTCTAACTATCAATGTTCAGAGTGTTTGTAATAAGGTGAATAAATGAAGAACTCACTATCCGGGCATATTCACACTTAAGGCACTTACATATGAATGGATAATCATAACAAGGAAAAGATATTTAAATTCCAATTATCCACACAGAGATAGGATGACAGCTATCTTGTATTAGGTAAATAGAATAAACATGAATGAAACATCCAAGCACAAGTATGGAACAGAAAGAAGATGAAATTTGAACATGTAATGGCAAAATAGCTTATACTAAGTGACAAAGAACATGAGAAGCTTGAATACAAAAACTGTCTAAAAGTATCCGAAGTTGAACCCTTTCTTCTACAGTAGTCACGGGCTTTATAGCCTTTAGAAAATTTATTCCAAATCCTGAAAAATTGGATTGAATTTACTAAAAATAAACAGTCATAACTATTTGCTAAAAATAGGTAAATATCCCATCTCGATTGCCAATCTAACTAACTCCAAAAATCTTCCTAACCCTCGAACTCTTTAATAGATGTAGTAGACACTAAAGTAGAATTCAAACTTTCCATTTGGCACAGAAGTCATCCTTTGTCAAAGTAGGTAGGATATCTGACCTAATTCACCTCGCTGCCACCTTCAAAACTGAAACAGAGCCAAAATACTGATGCCTTTAATTATTTTCCAACATTATAAATCATCCACGAGGTGTTTGGATCAACAAAAGTTGGTTCTGTGCAAAAATATGCTTTTATGCATTGTTCTACGCTTTTGGTGGCTAGGGAAGCAAAACTTTGGGCCTGTAAGCTGTCAAAAGCTCTATTTTTGGTGGCTAATGAATAGGTGCGGTGTTCGCCTAAGCCACCGAAAAGTCTGTTTTAAAACTTTAATCAAAATTGTTATCACACTTTATCCTAATGTTTTAAGGCTTGAGTGATGACCCTTTTGTTTCTCTGCAACCTGCATAGCATTTGGGATGGTAGTAGCGTCATAGGCTACCTCTGGGCCACAAAGGCTCATTGCTACTTCTGCTAGGGTTTCCAGCTTCTTCTATGCTAGAGACTGAGGGCTTGAATTCCTTTTTTGCAACTTGGACAACCTGATTTTCCTATAGAGCCTAGTTTTTTCTTTAATTAACCTAAGATTACTTTCCTCCAGCTTGGTATACTTCCTTTTTATCTCCTTTAGAGAGTCATACAATTCAGAATTCCTCTTGGTTAAACTCCCATTGGTTCTTTTGATTTCTCTCTCCAAGACTTATATCTCATACACATGCCTCAGCAACTAATTGATTTTTTGGGATCTAGGTTTGCTAGATGAAGCCTCTGCCACTGGTTCACCTTGATCCTCCTTTGGTGTAGTTGATGGAAACTCCTCATGCCCTACTATAACCTGATCTACTAGGTTAGTTCCCTGTTCTTCTTCATCCTCAAAATCATAGTAAGTTAGGTTGAGGACATTTTTGTCTTGTGTTGAATCCTCCTCTGCCTTCTCACTGAAATCCAGGTTCCTCTTGGCCTTCTTAGTCTTAGGAGCTGGAGAGGCTTGATCCACTACAATTGGAGAGACAGCCCTCCTCTTACTCTTGCCACTTCTGGGAGTGGACGACTTCTTTGAAGAAGACTTCCTTTTGTCCTCTGGCTGCAATTCTGTCTCAAATTCATTCTAGAACAGGAAGTATGTCCAGGCAATGTTCCTTCTTTGCAGCAGTTCAAGAACAATTAGCTTGATCAAGCCATGATGGGATAAACATCCTGCAATCTTGGTGCGATTGGATCTAACTTTATGAGCCATTTTAGTCAGGATTTTGTATAGGTAAAAAGGCAGGTTCAAGGGGCTCCTTCCAGTGAAATGGTTCATTAACTTGAAATGGTATATCATTACCCTATTATACCTGCCCTCACAAGTTATGTAGACCAAAATTGCCTTCAACAAGTGCTGCCATTTTTCCTCAAGCCAAGATGTAGGGATGCTCTTCTTCCATACAATGTTCTTGTGCTCAAGCTTCAGGTAAGACATGAATTCTACATTCTTTGTGATAGCGGTTTTAAACCAGCTTTCCCCAGTCCTTGGGAGCTCTGTCACTTCAGCTATCAGAGCTTCATCCACCTGGAAGTCTTCTCTATCAATCACTGTGAGCCATCAAAGGAGAGGGAAAAGGCTTCTACCACTTGCTTATGAGATCCCTGAATATTTTCGTAGAACCTATAGAATCCTTATTCTTTTAAAAACTGACATACCTCTGGGTGTGATTTAATGTAGCCAATATCACCCAATTCCTTTCTTAGGACAAGTCCTCCTCCTCTCCTCATTTCCTGGATTGTTCTTCTGCACCAACTCATGATTTATTACAAGTCCTGTCTTTTCGGTGGTTAATGGCTTGATGGCAGTGCTTTTCATGCTGACGGTTGCTAAGTGTGATGGATGTGCCAACCATTTTAACTTCATTGTGATTTTTGTGGCTAAGGTAGCCCCAAATTCTATTTTTAAGCCGCCAAAAGATGGGCTTTCCGATGGCTAATGAACAGTTGAGATGTTCGCCTAAGCCACTGAAAGCTGAACTTCGATTTTTTATGGAAAAAAACAAAGTACAAGGTGTTCCAAACTTTAGTAAACACCAAAATATTTCATAATGAGACCTAAAATCTTCATCACTACACAAAATAAATTTTCTAAGTCTGATCTATTGAAGACTAATTTATTTAGGAGATAACATCTGGCTCCTACTTGGGGATGGAAACCTCCCTGTGAGGTTCCAAGAACCCCAGACCAAATGCCTTTCCTAAAAAAACAAAGATTCAACCTATCTTCTAGTGTTCCATTGGGAATGGAGTTATTTTGCAAAAATGAAAACAAAAATGATATTTTACAATGACAAGGCTTTGAAGCCTTAAATGAAATAGAGTTTCAGAAATCACCCATTGACTGGGCCATCAAACACCTCCTCACCTTCCAGACTTTGCAGTTTGAAAGTGTCGTTCTTTTGCACCTGATTTATCACAAAAGGTCCTATCCATAGAGAATCAAATTTACCATGCTTGCCCTTGTCTTGTCTGATAGCATCCCATTTCAGAACCTAGTCTCCAACCTGAAAATTGTCCACCTTTGCCTTCTTGTCAAAGATACTTTTTATCTTCTTTTGGTGAGCTTTTGATTTCTCCACCAACTGTTCTCTGACTTGCTGCAGCTCAACCAAATCAAGCATTCTCCTTACCATGTCATTTGGTTCATCTTATTCCTCTTGAAAGAACTTTGCTACTGGTAGAACCAGCTAAATGGGGAAAATAGCATCAGTGCCATAAACCAACTTAAAAGGAGAAGACCCTCTAGATTTTTTGTTGGTCACTCTGTCAACCCAAAGAGAAAACTTTAGTTTAGAATCCCAGCTCTTCTGATTTTTCTCCAATAGTTTTCTAATGATTCCAACTAGGCTCTTATTTGATGACTCAGCAAGGCCATTGCCTTGAGGGTAGTAGGAAGTAGAATGCACCAATTGGATTCCCATTGAATCACACATGTTAACCAATGCACCAGATTTAAAAGCTGGTGCATTGTCAGTCACTATCCTTTCTGGGCAGCCAAACCTTATAAAGATGTTTTCATATAGAAACTTCATGATGACTTGGTGAGTGGCATTCCTTGTGGGGACTGCCTCTATCCATTTAGTTAAATAATCAGTGGCTACTAGGATCCACTTGTGTTGACCACTTGATGAGGGCTTAATCAAACCTATGAAATCAAGACCCCACTGCCGGAAAGGGCCATTCACTATAATAGGTCTGAGGAGCAAAGATTTGAGCTGTTGCTTTCCCATGAATCGTTGGCATTCATCACAAGCTTTCACAAAGGTACACACATAAGAGAAAATAACAGGCCAATAGTACCCATCCCTTAGAATCTTGTGGGCTGTAGTCTTCCAGTAATGATGGCCTCCACATATGCTTCAATGGAACTGATGCATGACTTGAACTGACTCTTCTTTATCTAAACATCTCAGTAAAATACCAGTGCGATCTTTCCAATACAACAGATTTTTAACTATGCAAAATTTAACAGACTTAAGCTTAAGAGCCCATGCTTGGGTCATGCTAATCCCAGGGGGGACTTCTAAATTTTGCAAGAAATTAATAATAAATGAGTACCACTCACATGAGGACAAATTCTCAGCCACCTACTGACTCTCATGCTGCTCTTCCGCTGCTACCTCTGTCTGCAAGTTTGCTGAACTTATACCAATGAAATTCATGCCTAGTATATCACAATTTTCTTCAGCCATGAGCTTAGCTATGCCTTGGCCTTTCACTAGCTTGGTGGGATTTAATTCTATGTCAAACTCAATTAGCATTGCAATCCACTTAGATCTCTTTCCATCAGTGTCAGGCTGCGTTAATACATCCTTCACAGAAGTTGAAGGGACATAGGCAAGGTTCTTTGTGTGTAGGATGTAAATTCTGAAGGCTTTCCATGACTTAATAAGAGCATAAGCTTGTTTTTCGATAGGATCATACTTCAATTCAGCATCCCTCAATGTTTTGTTGAAGAAAGCAATGGGGTGATCAAGACCTTCATCATTTTTCTGTAACAAAATTGTTGCCACTGTGTCATAGGAAGAAAGGGAGAAAATATAAAAGCCCTTGGTATAATCTAGAACAATTAGAGTGGGAGCTTCCATGATAGCCTTCTTGATGGCTTCAAAAGAGTGTTTTGCATGTTCTGTCCATTTGATTTCAGCTTCCTTCCTCAACATTGAAGTTATGTGTTTTACAAACTCAAAGAAGTTTGGGATAAACCTCCTGACAAAATTTATCTTACCAAGGAATGACTGAATATCCTTTTTTGATCTAGGTATGGAAAATTTATGGATTGCTTTGACCTGAACAAGATCAATCTTCACACCTTCTACTGAAACTATGTGACCTAGAAGTTTGCCCTCTCTAAGAGCAAATTGAGACTTTTTTGGGTTCAGAGATATCCCAAACTGTCTACATTTCAGAAAAACCCTCCTTAAGTGTTGCAAATGTTCTTCATGGCTGTTGGAGTAAACAGTGAGGTCATCAAGATATATGCGAACAAACTTGTCCTTTAATCCCACAAAAGTTATGTCCATGGCCCTCTGAAAGGCTTCCCCAACATTCATCAACCCAAATGGCATCTTGGCATACATGAAGGTACCCCAAGGACTGGTAAATGCGGTTTTCTCTTAATCATCAAGGTGTACAGAAACTTGATTGTATCCAAAGAAGCCATCTAGGAATGACATGACACTAGCTCCTGAGATTCTTTGCAATAGATGCTCCATCTTAGGTAACGGATAGTTGTCTTTCTTGGAGCATTTATTCAGGTTTCTGAAATCAACACATAACCTAATCTCACCATTTTTCTTCCTCACTACTACTAAATTTGCAATCCATTTAGAATACCTTAGTGGGATTATGATTTTTGCATTAAGGAGCTTTTTTATTTCTTTCTCAATCACAGGCTGTAAGAGAGGATTGATAGGTCTTAGCTTTTGTTTGAAAGGGATGGTGTCCTTCTCCAAGGGAATCCTGTGTTGGATGATATATGTGCCATAGGTTTTCATATCACTATATTCCCAAACAAATATATCATCAAACTCTTTCATAAGACTACAAAATTCTGACCTCTGATCAGCAGTCAACTCAGTGGACAAACTTATCAATTTTGGGTGACTTTGGCTACCTATATTGTGCTCATGGATAGCAGGGTCTTTCTCCCTTTTCACAGGTTCAAACGGGACATCATTCTACTCAAATATATCTTCAAGGGGTACTAGACCCCGAGGTATATAATTGCTTGGCAACTGAACAATATTCTGTTTACCTATTTTCTCTTTTAATTTAGGCCTCTAGGATTCCTCCATATTTAGGTTTTCTTGGTCAATATGCATATCAGAAAATTCATCAAGGACCTAGAGAAATTTACTAAGCTCATCATCATTCTCAAAGACTATCCAAAATTTCACATTATTAGGTAGGGATGGCCTATACTTGACTTGGATTTCATAGTTCAATTTAGGAGGCAAAGGAGGGATGAACATACTGCCAGAAATAGCAAGGGAATCAGCTAGATGGTTCATAGCTCTAGGTATATAGGAAATGTCAAAAAACATGAAAGAGTCCCTGAGTTTCCATACCTCATCTTTGTATGCCTTTAGCCTGACATTCTTTGCTTGAAAAGTATTGTTCACCTGCTGTATGATGAGATCTGCATCTCCAAATACCTTCAGGCCAATGATTCCCATTTCCTTGGAAGCCTTCACTCCCAATAGCAATGCCTCATACTCTATTATATTGTTTGTAGTCCTAAAATCAAGTTTATAAGACAAATGAATAGTCTCCTTTGAAGGAGAAATCAAAACTACACCTGCACCTGCTGAGGCTTGAGTACTGGCTCCATCAAAAAACATGCTTCAGACAGAGGTGGTTACTTCTTCAGATTGCTGATAGATGGGCTTTGTAAGCTGCATAGGTATTGGCTAGGAATCATCTATCTGCGGAATACATGCCCCAAAGTATGTGTCTACAACATAGATGGGATGGTTTACAGAGTTCTTTTCATTATTGATGATGTAGGCAAGCTGATTTTCTCTGTAGAGTCTCTTGGTCTCTCCTCCAAACATCAGGATTGTAGCATATGTAAGATCCATATTTAAGGTACCACCTAGCCTTTTACTCCATGAGAGAGACAAGAGGAGGCCAAGCATAGGTGGGATGTCAGCAACTACTATGTCCATCACTATGCTTTTTTAAGGTAGCTGGGAAAGGTTTATGACAATGTCTTTTATGAGGCCTACGAATTTGACCTTCCTAGAGTCAAAAGAGAAAATATCATGGTAGGGTTTTGTGATGTTGAGGCCAAGCTCATCCATCACTGCTTTTGGCATGAGATTGTGGGATGCTCCTTAGTCAAGCAAACAATTGTGAAGGATATTCTCATGGATGTTCAAGGATATATAGAAGGGTGGACAAGACTCATCTATCTCTTCAACCATAAGATCTAGGGTTATTGTGGGCTTATCATCTTTCAAATTGACAAAGTCAGCATCTATGGGTGTCTTTGGTTGAAGATATTTCAATATATATGACTTAAAGGAATCATTCTTCATAAGTTCTATCAAAGGAAAAGGGGCATATCTGGAAACGAGGATCCTTTCCATCTTGGTCAGAGGGGCATCCATATTGGATGTGGGTATGCAAAAGGGCAGAAGAAGATGTTGCTGGTGTGGATGGTAGCTGAGGAAGTATAGGTGGTAGATATACCCTAGTGGAGTTTCCAGGGTTTGGATATACACAAGCAAAAGTGCTTGAAGATTCCCCAACCCTCAAATCTTTTGATTCACTTATAAATTTCTAAGAACTAGATGCTTCAGTAGAAGAAGATTTAAACGGAGGCCTATTTGATACAACAGCAGAAATACCTCTGGAAGTAACTAATGCAGCTCCCCTTATAGATCTAGAAGTCTGTCTTTGTGAAGCTCTTCCTCTCCTTATAATATTTTTAGGATCTGGAACATGTGTCACTAGTGGCCTTTGAGGATTTGATCTAGTACTTGGTCTTCTTGAAGCCACCCTATTCCAATGGAGTCGCCAGATAGATGATTACAACCAAAACATTGTCCAGACTTTGTCTATCATCAAAATGGATCTATGTCATTCCCCATGGAAGCTAAGCTTCAATCTCTTCTCCCCGGAAACGGCGCCAATTTGTTATCTCTCCAGGAAACTCTTCTAGGTTGCAGCTCGAAGATTCCTGGTAACTTCAATACTTTTTCAATGGTTCACTCAATGGATCAAGTCAGATGACCAATAAGACCTCACTCACTCAAAAAATGCATAATACTCAATCAAATAGACAAGGATTCTAACTATCAATGTTCAAAGTGTTTGTAATAAAGGTGAATAAATGAAGAACTCACTATGCTGATAGATTCACACATAAGGCACTTACATATAAATGGCTAATCATAACAAGGAAAAGATACTTTCAATTCCAATTATCCACACAGAGATAGGGTGACAGCTATCTTGTATTAGGTAAATAGAATAAACATGAATGAAACATCCAAGCACAAGTATGGAACAGAAAGAAGATGAAATATGAACATGTAATGGCAAAAGAGCCTATACTAAGTGACAAAGAACATGAGAATGTCAAAAAGTCTCTGAAGTTGAACCCTTTCTTCCACAGTAGTCACAGGCGTTATAGCCTTTACAAAATTTATTCCAGATGCTGAAAAATTGGATTGAATTTACTAAAAATAGACAGTCATAACTATTTGCTAAAAATAGGTAAAGATCCCATCTTGATAGCCAATCTACGTAACTCCAAAAATCTTCCTAACCCTCGAACTCTTTAATAGATGTAGTAGACACTAAAGTAGAATTCAAACTTGCCATTTGGAAGACAAGTCATCCTTTGTCAAAGTAGGTAGGGTATGTGACCTAATTCACCTCGTTGGCACCTTCAAAACTGAAACTGAGCCAAAATACTGATGCCTTTAATTATTTTCCAACATTATAAATCATCCACGAGGTGTTTGGATCAACAAAAGTCGGTTCTGTGCAAAAATATGCTTTTATGCATTGTTCTACGCTTTCGGTGGCTAGGGAAGCAAAACTCTGGGCCTGTAAGCTATCGAAAGCTCTGTTTTTTGTGGCTAATTAACAGGTGCGGTGTTCGCCTAAGCCACCGAAAAGTCTATTTTAAAACTTTAATCAAAATTGTTATCACACTTTACCCTAATGTTTTAAGGCTTCAGTGCTGACCCTTTGGTGTCTCTACAACCTACATAGGGTTTGGGATGGCAACAGCGACATAGGCTGCCTTTGGGCCACAAAGGCTCATTGCTACTTCTGCTAGGGTTTCCAGCTTCTGGTGTGCTTGAGACTGAGGGCTTGAATTCCTTTTTTGTAGCTTGGACAACCTGATTTTCCTATGGAGCCTAGTGTTATCTTTCATTAACCTAAGATTACTTTCCTCCAGCTTGGTATAATTCCTTTTTATCTCCTGCAAAGAGTCATACAATTCAGCATTCCTCTTGTTTAATCTCCCATTGGTTCTTTCAATTTCTCTCTCTGAGACTTCTAGCTCATACACCTACCTCAGCAGCTGATTGATTTTTTGGGATCTAGGTTTGCTGGATGAAGCCTCTGCCACTGGTTCACCTTGATCCTCCTTTGGTGTAGGTGATTGAAACTCCTCATGACCTACTGTAACCTGATCTGCTAGTTTAGTTCCATGTTCTTCTTCATCCTCATAATCATATTAAGGTAGGCTGAGGACATTTTTGTCTTGTGTTGAAGCCTCCTCTTCCTTCTCACTGAAATCCTGGTTCCTCTTGGCCTTCTTAGTCTTAGGAGATGGAGAGGCTTGATCCACTACAATTGGAGAGATGGCCCTCATCTTCCTCTTACCACTTCTGGGAGTGGAGGACTTCTTTGAAGAATACTTCCTTTTGTCCTCTAGTTGCAATTCTGTCTCAAATTTGTTCCAGAATAGGAAATATGTCCAGGCAATGTTCCTTCTTTGCAGCAGTTCAAGAACAATTAGCTTTATCAAGCCATGATGGGATAACCATCCTGCACTCTTGGTGTGATTGGCTCTAACTTTATGAGCCATTTTAGTTAGGCTTTTGTATAGGTAAAAAGGCAGGTTCAAGGGGCTCCTGCCAGTGAAATGGTTCATTAACTTGAAATGGTATATCATTAACCTATTATACCTGCCCTCACAAGTTATGTAGACCATAATTACCTTCAACAAGTGCTATGATTTTTCCTCAAGCCAGGATGTAGGGATGCTCTTCTTCCATACAATGTTCTTGTGCTCAAGCTTTAGGTAAGACATGAATTCTACATTCTTTGTGATAGTGGTTTTAAACCAGCTTTACCCATTCCTTGGGAGCTCTATCACATCAGTTGTTAGAGCTTCATCCACCTGGAATTCTTCTCTGTCAATCACTGCTTTCGAGCCATCAAAGGAGAGGGCAAAGGATTCTACCACTTGCTGATGAGATCCCTGAATCTTTTCATAGAACCTATAGTAGCCTTAGTCCTTGAAAAGATGACATAACTCTGGGTATGATTCAATGTAGCCAATATCACCAAGTTCCTTTCTTAGGGCAGGTCCTTCTCCTCTCTTAATTTCATGGATTGTTCTTCTGCACCAACTCATGATTTATTGCAGGTCCTGTCTTTTCGGTGGTTAATGGCTTGATGGCGGTGCTTTTCATGCTGACGATTGCTAAGTGTGATGGATGTGCCAACCGTTTTAACTTCATTACACTTTTGGTGGCTAAGGTATCCCTGAATTCTATTTTTAAGCCGTTGAAAGGTGGGATTTTTGGTGGCTAATGAACAGTTGAGATGTTCGCCTAAGCCACCGAAAGATGAACTTCAATTTTTTATGGAAAAAAAGAAAGTACAAGGCGTTCCAAACTTTATTAAACACCAAAATATTTCATAATGAGCCCTAAAATCTTCATCACTACCGTCAAAATAAATTTTCTAAGTCTGATCTACTGAAGACTAATTTATTTAGGAGATAACATCTAGCTCCTACTTGGGGATGGAAACCTCCCTGTGAGGTTCCAAAAACCCCAAACCAAATGCCTTTCCTAAAAAAACAAAGATTAAACCTATCTTCTAGTGTTCCATTGGGCATGCATTTACTTTGCAAAAATGAAAACAAAAATGATATTTTACAATGACAAGGCTTTGAAGCCTTAAATGAAATAGAGTTTCAGAAATCACCCATTGACTGGGCCATCAAACACCTCCTCACCTTTTGGACTTTGGAGCTTGAAAGTGTCATTTTGTTGCACCTGAGTTATCACAAAAGGTCCTATCCATAGAGAAACAAATTTACCATGCTTTCCCTTGTCTTGTCTAATAGCATCCCATTTTAGAACCCAGTCTCAAACCTGAAAATTGTCCACCTTTGCCTTCTTGTCAAAAATAATTTTTATCTTCTTTTGATGATCTTCTGACTTCTCCACCAACTGTTATTTGACTTGCTGTAGCTCAACCAAATCAAGCATTCTCCTTATCATGTCATTTGGTTCATCTTGTTCCTCCTAAAAGTACTTTGCTACTGGTAGAACCAGCTAAATGGGGAAAATAGCATCAGTACCATAAACCAAACTAAAAGGAGATTCGAGAAGTCCCTATGAATTTTTTGTTGGTCACTCTGTCAACCCAAAAAGCACACTTTAGTTTAGAATCCCATCTCTTCTGATTTTTCTGCAATAGTTTTCTGATGATTCTAACTAGGCTCTTATTTGATGACTCAGCAAGGCCATTGCCTTGAGGGTAGTAGGAAGTAGAATGCACCAATTGGATTCCCATTGAATCACACATGTTAACCAATGCACCAGCTTTAAAATTTGGTGCATTGTCAGTCACTAGCCTTTCTGGGTAGCCAAACCTTATAAAGATGTTTTCATATGGAAACTTCATGATGACTTGGTGAGTGGCATTCCTTGTGGGGACTGCCTCTATCCACTTGGTTAAATAATCAGTGGCTACTAGGATCCACTTGTTCTGACCACTTGATGAGGGATTAATCTCACCTATGAAATCAATACCCCACTGCTGGAAAGGGCCATTCACTATAATAGGTCAGAGGGGAAAATATTTGAGCTGCTACTTCCCCATGAATCTTTGGCATTCATCACAAGCTTTCACAAAGGTACACACATCAGAGAAAAGAACAGGCCAATAGTACCCAGCCCTTAGAATCTTGTGGGATGTAGTCTTCCAGTAATGATGGCCTCCCCGTATGCTTCAATGGAACTGATGCATGACTTGAACTGACTCTTCTTTATCTAAACATCTCAATAAAATACCAGAGCGATCTTTCCAATACAACAGATTTTTAATTATGCAAAATTTAACAGACTTAATCTTAAGAGCTCGTGCTTGGGTCATGCTAATCCCAGGGGGGGCTTCTAAATTTTGAAAGAAATGAATAATAACTTAGTACCACTCACATGAGCACAAATTCTCAGCCACCTGTTGACTCGCATGCTGCTCTTCCGCTGCTCCCTCTGTCTGCAAGTATATTGAACGTATACCAATGAAATTCATGCCTAGTAGATCACAATTTTCTTCAGCCATGAGCTTAGCTAGGCCTTGGCCTTTCACTAGCTTGGTGGGATTTACTTCTATGTCAAACTCAATCAGCTTTGAAATCCACTTAGATCTCTTTCCATCAATGTCAGGCTGGGCTAATACATCCTTCACAGAAGCTGAAGGGACATAGGCAAGGACCTTTGTGTGTAGAATGTAAATTCGGAAGGCTTTCAATGACTTAATAAGAGCATAAGCCTGGTTTTTTATAGGATCATACTTCAGTTTAGCATCCCTCAATGTTTTGCTAAAGAAAGCAATGGGTTGATCAAGACCTTCATCATTTTTCTGTAACAAAACTGTTTCCACTGTGTCATAGGAAGCAAAGGAGAAAATATAGAAGCCCTTGGTATAGTTTGGACTAATTAGAGTGGGAGCTTCCATGATAGCCTTCTTGATGGCTTCAAAAGAGTTTCTTGCATGTTCTATCCATTTGATTTCAGCTTCCTTCCTCAACATAGAAGTTATGTGTTTTACTAACTCAAAAAATTTTGGGATAAACCTCCTGACAAAATTTTTACCAAGGAATGACTGAATATCCTTTTTTGACCTAGGTATGGACAATTTCTGGATTGCTTCGACCCGAACAGGATCAATCTTCACACCTTCTGTTGAAACTATGTGACCTAGGAGTTTGCCCTCTCTAAGAGCAAATTGAGACTTTTTTGGGTTCAGAGATATCCCAAACTATCTGCATTTCAAAAAAACCCTCCTTAAGTGCTGCAAATGTTCTTCATGGTTGTTGGAGTAAACAGTGAGGTCATCAAGATATATCAGAACAAACTTGTCCTTTAATCCCACAAAATCTATGTCCATAGCCCTCTGAAAGGTGGCCCCAGCATTCATCAACTCAAATGGCATCTTGGCATACATGAAGGTACCCCAGGGAGTGGTAAACACGGTTTTTTCTTGATCATCAGGATGTACAGAAACTTGATTGTAGCCAGAGAAGCCATCTAGGAACGACATGACACTAGCTCCTGAGACTCATTGCAATAGATGCTCCATCTTGGGTAAGGGATAGTTGTCTTTCTTGGAGCATTTATTCAGGTTTTTTAAATCAACAAATAACCTAATCTCACCATTTTTCTTCCTCACTACTACTAAATTTGCAATTCATTTAGAATACCTTAGTGGGATTATGATTTTTGCATTAAGGAGCTTTTTTATTTCTTTCTCAATCACAGGTAGTAAGAGAGGATTGATAGGTCGTAGCTTTTGTTTGAAAGGGATGATGTCCTTCTCCAAGGGAATCCTGTGTTGGATGATATCTGTGTCATAGGTTTTCATATCACTGTATTCCCAAGCAAATATATCAACAAACTCTTTCATAAGACTGCAAAATTCTTACCTCTGATTAGCAGTCAACTCAGCGGACAAACTTATGAATTTTGGGTGACTTTGGGTACCTATATTGTGCTCATGGACAGCAAGGTCTTTCTCCCTTTTCATGTTAGTATTATAACGAGCAATACAATATAATAATGAGCGAGAAATAAACATAATCACAAGCAACCACATATAGACACACAATATACCCTGGAAACACCATGCGGGGAAAACCAGCACCAATGAAGATCTTCATTACATGGCCAAAACTGGCCATCCGGGCCAAGTGAGCTAGCCACCGCTCACCTCCAGGCCATGTTTACAATGGAGCCTCCTCAAGCCTTATAAAGGCTTAATCACATGCAATACCATGGGACAATACCATGGGCTACAACAAACTATGTGCCCAAACCATGTGCTAGACCTAACCACCTTTGACTCAATCCCAAGTCAAGGTTAACACATGCAATACCATGGGACAATACCATGGGCTACAACAAACCATCTGCACAAACCATGTGCTAGACCTAACCACCTTTGACTCGATCTCAAGTCAAGGTTAACCCTAACAATCCCCCCTTTAAACTTGACTTGGAGTAATCACCAACTCCCCTCAAGTATTTACCGAGGAATCTTACATACACCCCCCTATCACCTAGTTCTATCTCCCGACTTTACCAGTGAGTTACCAGGGGTATGCATGCCTTACCAGGTCTTACAGCAATATGCCCATTTACATGCAAACCGCTCCATTACATTTTTTTTTCATGTGCCTTCATGGTGACTACACCATCACCATCCATTGCTTCATCCTCTCGCTTTCCATGCTCACTTCCTTGCTTGCCTTTTTCCATTCTCCCTTTGTACCTATATCATCATTGATGTCCATATAAAGAAAAATCCATCTACCGGATTACATGGGTCATCGGCTGCTGTAACCGCCAGTTCTCTAGGAATTCTCTTCACATACATGGCTCATCAATCTTGGTCCCAAAACCGAGATTAAACCATCTCACATTTCTCCCGCAATCGAAGACTCACCCTCTCCGATCCACATCAAGCTAGGCTACGAGTACACCTGCCACCCTCGTACCTACCTAGTGGTTCATTCCACACTTGATGCAACATCCCTTCTTTGCGCATAAGAGGGATACCTTGTGCTTTTAGCATCCAGAGAAATCCAAACTTGCCTACGACTAAGTTTCACATGGACCAAAAAATTACTGCTAGGGTGTCAGGTACCACTGAACATGCACCCCACAATTTGATTATGAACATAGAAACACCAACTAGCATAACCAAGCCAAACCATGGCTCTGATACCAGTTGTTAGGATTATAACGAGCAATACAATATAATAATGAGCGAGAAATAAACATTATCACAAGCAACCACATATAGACACACAATATACCCTGGAAACCCCATGCGGGGAAAACCAGCACCAATGAAGACCTTCATTACATGGCCAAAACCGACCATCTGGGCCAAGTGAGCTAGCCACCGCTCACCTCCAGGCCACTTTACAATGGAGCCTCCTCAAGCCTTATAAAGGCTTAATTACATGCAATACCATGGGACAATACCATGGGCTACAACAAACCATGTGCCCAAACCATGTGCTA
>LPNX010168017.1:457512-623725 GCA_001517045.1 Pseudotsuga menziesii
CGTGTGCTAGACCTAACCACCTTTGAATCGATCTCAAGCCAAGGTTAACCCTAACAATCCCCCCTTTAAACTTGACTTGGAGTAATCACCAACTCCCCTCAAGTATTTACCGAGGAATCTTACGTACACCCCCCTATCACCTAGGTCTATCTCCTGACTTTACCAGTGAGTTACCAGGGGTATGCATGCCTTACCAAGTCTTACAGCCATATGCCCATTTACATGCAAACTGCTCCATTACATTTTTTTTTCATGTGCCTTCATGGTGACCATCACCATCTGTTGCTTCATCCTCTCGCTTTCCATGCTTGCTTCCTTGCTCGTCTTTTTCCATGCTCCCTTTGTACCTATGCAACATCCCTTCTTTGCACATAAGAGGGATACCTTGTGCTTTTAGCATCCAGAGAAATCCAAACTTGCCTACGGCTAAGTTTCACATGGACCAAAAAATTACTACTAGGGTGTCGGGTACCACCGAACATGCACCCCACAATTTGATTCATAGAAACACCAACAAGCATAACCAAGCCAAACCATGGCTCTAATACTAGTTGTTAGGATTATAACGAGCAATACAATATAATAATGAGCGAGAAATAAACATTATCACAAGAAACCACATATAGACACACAATATACCCTGGAAACCCCATGCAGGGAAAACCAGCACCAATGAAGACCTTCATTACATGGCCAAAACCGGCCATCCAGGCCAAGTGAGCTAGCCACCGCACACCTCCAGGCCACGTTTACAATGGAGCCTCCTCAAGCCTGATAAAGGCTTAATCACATGCAATACCATGGGACAATACCATGGGCTACAACAAACCATGTGCTAGACCTAACCACCTTTGACTCAATCCCAAGTCAAGGTTAACACATGCAATACCATGGGACAATACCATGGGATACAACAAACCATGTGCCCAAACCATGTGCTAGACCTAACCACCTTTGACTCGATCTCAAGTCAAGGTTAACCCTAACATTTCATAGGTTTAAATGGGACATCATTCTGGTCAAAGATCTCTTCAAGGGGTACTAGACCCCGAGGTATATAATTGCTTGGAAACTGAACAATATTCTGTTTACCTATTTTTTCTTTTAATTTAGGCCTCTGGGATTCCTTCATATTTATGTTTTCTTGGTCAATATGCATATCAAAAAATTCATCAACGACCTAGAGAAATTTACTAATCTCATCATCATTCTCAAAGACTTTCAAAAATTTCACATTATTAGGTAGGGTTGGCCTATACTTGACTTGAATTTCATAGTTCAATTTATGAGGCAAAGGAGGGATGAACATACTGGCAGAGACAACAAGGGAATCAGCTAGATGTTTCATAGCTCTAGGTATATAGGAAATGTCAAAAAACATGAAAGAGTCCCTAAGTTTCCATACCTCATCTCTGTATGGATTTATCCTGACATTCTTTGCTTGAAAAGTATTGTTCACCTGTTGTATGATAAGATCTGCATCTCCAAATATCTTCATGCACATGATTCCCATTTCCTTGGCAGCCTTCACTCCCAATGGAACCACCTCATACTCTGCTATATTGTTAGTAGTCTTGGAATCAAGTTTATAAGACAAATGAATAGTCTCCTTTGAAGGATAAATCAAAACTACACCTGCACTTGCTGAGGCTTGAGTACTGGCTCCATAAAAAAACATGCTCCAGACAGAGGTGGTTACTTCTTCAGGTTGTTGAGAGGTGGGCTTTGTAAGCTCCATAGGTATTGGCTGGGAATCATCTATCTGCAAAATACATGCCCCAAATTCTATGTCTACTGCATATATGGGATGGTTTACAGAGTTCTTTTCATTACTGATGACGTAGGAAAGCTAATTTTCTCTGTAGAGTCTCTTGGTCTCTCCTCCAAACATCAGGATTGCAGCATATGTAAGATCCATCTGTAAGGTACCGCCTAGCCTTTTACTCCATGAGCGATACAAGAGGAGGCCAAACGTAGGTGGGATGTCAGCAACTACTATGTCCATCACTATGATTTTTGAAGGCAGCTGGGAGAGGTTTATGACAAGGTCTTTTATGAGGCCTGGGAATTTGACCTTCCTAGAGTCAAAAGAGAAAATATCATGGTAGGGTTTTGTAATGTTGAGGCCAAGCTCATCCATCACTGCTTTTGGCATGAGATTGTGGGATGCTCCTGAGTCAAGCAAACAATTGTGAAGGATCTTCTCATGGATATTCAAGGATATATAGAAGAGTGGACAAGACTTATCTAGCTCTTCAACCATAGGACCTAGGGTTACTGTGGGCTTATCATCTTGCAAATTGACAAAGTCAGCATCTATGGGTGTCTTTGGTTGAAGAGATTTCAATATAGATGACTTAAAGGAATCATTCTTCATAAGTTTTATCAAAGGAAAAGGGATTTTTAGTTTCTAGATTTCTGACTCAAGATTGAAAGGATAATACAGCTTGTCAAAAATTCTTACCTCTTGTGATGGAGCTTTAAGCTAGATAGGATCATAGGTCGATGGCTGCAATGGCTTTTGTTGCTTCTTTGAAGGAGAAGCCATCTTCTTTGCAAGAGCAGCAATATTTTTAGCAGGAGGAGCAGACTACTTTGTAGGGACAGGACTCTTCTTTACGAGAGCAACAATCCTTGACCTTAGATTGTAACCTCCTTGATCATCTACCTGACACAAGGCTTCTTCTATTATCTACTCATTCATGAGGGCTTCCTCATAGTCTGATTATGTCAAGAAGGAGTGATCAACTTCATCTTCCATGCAATTAATGTTGTCTTCTGCATCTCCTTCTTCGTGAGTAAGCTCTTGTTCTTCTTCTAGCACAGCATTTTGGAAAGGAGCCCTAATTCTTTGATCCTCAGCTGGATTCCTATCCCTTTGAAGGATCTGAGCTTGTGGGTTATTTCTTCGGTAAGGGAAAAATTAGGGTTTCTGGGAGCAAAGTCATTTGGCCCTTTACCTCTTACAGGTAGTTGACCTTGATCTTTAAGTTTGGACATCTCAGTTGTTAAGCTAACCAACATCTTGGCCTTTTTCCATTTTATTCTCTGATGAAGAAGGACCTAAAGGATCTGTAGATTGCTTCTTACTGTCCACTTTTCCCTTAATTTTCTGAGATGCAACGATATTAGACTCAACTTAAAGAGCAGCATCTTGCATGAGTGATAAAGAAGCAGATCTTCTTTCTCCAAGAAGAAGACAAAACTCAGAATCAAAAGCATTTGCATAAGTGATTTTGGCTGAAGTATCTCTAGGTTTGATCTTAGCAGGGATCTTGCTGAACATTTTGTTAAATCATTTTGTGAAATTTGAAACAGACTCACCATTCTCTCTCCTCAAATTGCTAAATTCTGTGATATAGTAAAGGCAGTCTCTTCTTTCTCCCCAATGCTTCAAAAATATATCATCTAGAGCTTCAATTCCAGCTACTGATCGAGCAGGTAACTCTTTGAACCATTTCCTAACCTGACCATCTAAACTCTGCACAAAAACCCTAGTCCACACATCCTCTTGTTCAATGTTTATATTCTCAGCATAACTGTAGAATGCCTGTAAATGCTCTTCAGTTGTAAAATCTCCCTCCCGAATAAACTTAGGCATATATTTTAGATAATCTCCAGTAGGCATAGTAGAGAGGGGGTTAGAAAATTTAGAGGGGCATATCTGGCAACAAGGATCCTTTCCATCTTGGTTAAAGGGGCAGCCATACTGGATGTGGGTATGGAAAGGGCAAAAGAAGATGTTGTTGGTGTGGATGGTAGCTGAGGAAGTATAGGCGGTAGATCTACCCTAGTGGAGTTTCCAGGGATTGGATCTACATAATCAAAAGTGCTTGAAGATTCCCCAACCCTCAAATTTTCTGATTCACTTATAAATTTCTGAGAACTAGATGCTTCAATAGAAGAAGATTTAAAAGGAGGCCTATTTGATACAACAACAGGAATATCTCTAGAAGTACCTGATGCAGCTCCCCTTGTAGATCTGGAAGTCTATCTTTGTGAAGCTCTTCCTCTCCTTATAATGTTTTCAGGATGTGGAACAGGTGTCACTAGTGGACTTTGAGGATTTTCTCTGGTCCTTGGTCTTCTCGAAGCCACCTTATTCCAATGGAGTCACCAGATAGATGATTACAACCAAAACAGTGTCCAGACTTTGTCTATCATCAAAGTTGGATCTAAGTCATTCCCGAAGGAAGCTGAGCTTCAATCTCTTCTCCCTTGCAACGGTGCCAATTTGTTATCTCTCCTGGAAACTCTTCTAGGTTGCAACTCGAATATGCCTATTAACTTCAATACTTTTTCAATGGTTCACTCAATGGATCAAGTTAGATGACCAATAAGACCTCACTCACTCAAGACATGCATAATATTCAATCAAATAGACAAGGCTTCTAACTATCAATGTTCAGAGTGTTTGTAATAAAGGTGAATAAATGAAGAACTCACTATGCTGTCAGATTCACACATAAGGCACTTACATATGAATGGCTAATCATAACAAGGAAACTATACTTGCAATTCCAATTATCCACACAGAGATAGGATGACATCTATCTTGTATTAGGTAAATAGAATAAACATGATTGAAACATCCAAGAACGAGTAAGGAACAGAAAGAAGATGAAATCTAAACATGTAATGGCAAAAGAGCTTATATTAAGTGACAAAGAACATGAGAAGCTTGAATACAAAAAGTGTCTAAAAGTCTCTGAAGTTGAACCCTTTCTTCTACAGTAGTCATAGGCTTTATAGCCTTTACAAAATTTATTCCAGATCCTGAAAAATTGGATTGAATTTACCAAAAATAGATAGTCATAACTATTTGCTAAAAAGAGATAAAGATCCCATCTTGATTTCCAATCTACCTAACTCTAAAAGTCTTCCTAATCCTCGAACTCTTTAATAGCTATAGTAGACACTGAAGTAGAATTTGAACTTGCCATTTGGCAGACAAGTCATCCTTTGTCAAAGTAGGTAGGATATGTGACCTAATTCACCTTGCTGGCACCTTCAAAACTGAAACGTAGCCAAAATACTAATGCCTTTAGTTATTTTCCAACATTATAAATCATCCACGAGGTGTTTGGATCAACAAAAGTCAGTTCTGTGCAAAAATATGCTTTTCTACACTATTCTACGCTTTCGATGGCTAGGGAAGCAAAATGCTGGGCCTATAAGATGCCGAAAGCTCTATTTTCAGTGGCTAATGAATAGGTGCGGTGTTCGCCTAAGCCACCGAAAAGTCTATTTTAAAACTTTAATCAAAATTGTTATCACACTTTACACTGATGTTTTAAGGCTTCAGTGTTGACCCTTTGGTGTCTCTGCAACCTGCATAGGGTTTGGGATGGCAGCAGCATCACAGGCTGCCTCTGGGCCACAAAGGCTCATTGCTACTTCTGCTAGGGTTTCCAGCTTCTGGTGTGCTTGAGACTGAGGGCTTGAATTCCTTGTTTGCAACTTAGACAGCTTGAATTTCCTGTAGAGCCTAGTGTTTTCTTTCATTAACCTGAGATTACTTTCCTCCAGCTTGGTATACTTCCTTTTTATCTCCTGCATAGAGTCATACAATTCAGCATTCCTCTTGGTTAATCTCCCATTAGTTCTTTTGATTTCTCTCTCCAATACTTCTAGCTCA
This sequence comes from Pseudotsuga menziesii, assembly GCA_001517045.1. Taxonomy (NCBI): domain Eukaryota; kingdom Viridiplantae; phylum Streptophyta; class Pinopsida; order Pinales; family Pinaceae; genus Pseudotsuga; species Pseudotsuga menziesii. Next base: position 463,151 of record LPNX010168017.1, read on the forward strand.
TACACCTGCCTCAGCAGCTGATTGATTTTTTGGAATCTAGGTTTGCTAGATGAAGCCTCTACCACTGGTTCACCTTGATCCTCCTTTGGTGTAGGTGATGGAAACTCCTCATCCCCTACTATAACCTGATCTACTAGGTTAATTCCTTGTTCTTCTTCATCCTCAGAATCAGAGTAAGGTAGGTTGAGGACATTTTTTTCTTGTGTTCAAGCCTCCTCTGCCTTCTCACTGAAATACAAGTTCCTCTTGGCCTTCTTAGTCTTAGGAGCTGGAGAGGCTTGATCCACTGCAATTGGAGAGATGGCTCTCCTCTTCCTCTTACCACTTCTAGGAGTGGAGGACTTCTTTGAAGAAGACTTCCTTTTGTCCTCTGGCTGAAATTCTGTCTCAAATTCGTTCCAGAACAGGAAGTATGTCTAGGCAACATTCCTTGTTTGCAGCAGTTCAAGAACAATTAGCTTGATCAAGCCATGATGGGATAACCTGTCTGCAATCTTTGTGTGCTTGGCTCTAACTTGATGAGCCATTTTAGTGAGGCTTTTGTATAGGTAAAAAGGCAAAATCAAAGGGCTCTTGCCAGTGAAATGGTTCATTAACTTGAAATGGTATATTAGTACCCTATTATACCTTCCCTCACAATTTATGTAGACCAGAATTGCCTTCAACAAGTGCTGCCATTTTTCCTTAATCCAGGATGTAGGGATTCTCTTCTTCCATACAATGTTCTTGTGCTCAGGCTTCAGGTAAGACCTGAATTCTACATTCTTTGTGATAGTAGTTTTAAACCAGCTTTCCCCAGTCCTTGGAAGCTCAGTCACTTCAGCTATCAGAGCTTCATCCACCTGGAATTCTTCTCTGCCAATCATTTCTTTCAAGCCATCAGAGGAGAGGGCAAAGGATTCTGCCACTTGCTGATGAGATCCCCAAATCTTTTCACAGAACCTATAGCAGCCTGAGTCCTTGAAAAGCTGACATACCTCTAGGTGTGATTCAAGGTATCCAATATCACCCAGTTCCTTTCTTAGGGCAGGTCCTCCTCCTCTCTTCATTTTCTGGATTGTTCTTCTGCACCAGCTCATGATTTATTGCAGGTCCTGTCTTTTTGGTGGTTAATGGCTTGATGGTGGCACTCTTCATCTTGACGGTTGTTGAGTATGATGGATGCGCCAACCATTTTAACTTCATTCCGCTTTCAGTGGCTAAGGTAGCCCTGAATTCTATTTTTAAGCTATCGAAAGCTGGGCTTTTCGTTGGCTAATGAAAAATTGAGATGTTTGCCTAAACCATCGAAAGCTGAACTTCGATTTTTTATGTGAAAAAACAAAGTACAATGTGTTCCAAACTTTATTAAACACCAAAATCTTTCATAATGATCCCTAAAATCTACATCACTACACAAAATAAATTTTTTGAGTCTGATTTACTGAACACTAATGTATTTCGGAGATAACATGTAGGTATGTTTGTCTTCGTCACAAGGGGCCCATTCTATGTCTTGCATGACTTTCTTTGGTTCAAATCAAATGGACTTGTTACAACCCCATATAATCTTAGCAAATTCTAACTATTAGACATGAAAAAGCCAATAGGTCTTGTAATGACATCTTCCCATTAGAATGGCCAACCCAATTCACCTCGTGGTTAAGGGATTACATTCCATGTAGTTATATTACAAGATAAGTAGCTTTGGTTTTGTAAATGGAATGTGTCTATGATTGCGCCGAGAGGCGCATTCTACAGCCCAATATGGGAGGATGTGTAACTCCTTCTGTGCTTATAATCGGCTCAAATAAAAATAAATGAAAATAATTTGAATACACCAAAAAATTAGTTGGCTTGATAAAAATCAAATAAATATCAAAACATAATTAAAAAATAGGATCAATCATAAACTCATACATGAAGCCTATTGAGGTTCACATTTCCTCAACACTCTTAAGCTTTTATTTTAAACTAATTAAACCACATAAAAAATTTCTTTAAAAAATTGCATAAACTTTCTTTTTTATAAAGAAATCTCAAGGTATTAAACACAACCACTATTATCTTTTTCTTCATGATTAATGTGATAATTTTAGTTAACCCAAATTAAAAATGAAATATTAACCCAAACCAAATCTTTATTATTACAATTACAATCTATTCATTTACATTCTTATTAATTATTTAGCAAAATCAAATTTGCCTCAACATCAATCTTTGTTTTAACTTTCTTTTAAAACAAAAAAGGCTTATAGTGTTGTTTAAAAAATTAATTCCTCGGATGCGGGTGACAGGCATGCACACCCTGAACTCCAGACCAATGATGTGCCTCAACACATCAGCAGTCACTTCACCTCCCCTGCTAGTAGTGATGATGAGGATAGGTGGCCTCGTGCACACCAAAACACCCATGCGACATGCTCACAGTTCGACAACAAACGGATTGATGACATCTCCAGGGATGATGCCACCAGCAGAACGAACGACGGCAAGCTCGATCCTCCACACAGCTCCAGTCCCCTTGACATTTAAGGTTTGGCAGGTCTGGTATAGAGCAGTAATGGTCAACCATTATGCTCCTCTGATGTTATGCAACATGCCTCCTTCCAGGTTCATCGTTCTCTCGATCTCGCATTTCATCACCCTCGCTCTGTTACACCCACTCTACTCCTACTCTGTTCGCTCAGCCCCACTCTGTTCCCACTCTATTCGCTCATGCTCGGTTCGCATTCCCAGCACCAAGGCTCCTGCTCAGCTCAGCTCCTACTCTATTTGCTCCAATCCTTCTCACGCAGGAAAAGCCATGCCGTTGCGTCAAGGAGGACCTCCCAAGGGAGCGAGAGGTCAAGGAAGGGCTGGCAACCCCAGAACGCCACCCCTCCACCCCCAAGATAGCAATCAAGGCTTTGATGCAGAGGTGGCGAAAGAGATGAGAACCCTGATCAATGATTGGGAGGATGAAGTGTCCCGCTCTCTCACTGCAGCTACTCATACCTCGTCCCGCAGGGGCAATTACTGGATTTTTAAAAATCTATTGACCGGGATCATTCTCCACTCTGTTAACACCCCGCCAACCCCAAACGCATAGCCTTCCATCCCAGGAAACACTGATCCTGCGCCTCTGCCTCCTCCCCCTCCTCCCCATATCCCCTCGCCATCCACTGCTCCTCCCACCCTCACCTCACCGCAGCGCCAATTCGTGCGGAAAAAGGAAAAGCCGGTCGAGAAATATTCACCTCTGCCAGTGAAGCAACCCTCCCCTGCCAATAGAGACAGCTTAGGCAACNGGTTCGACCAGTAGTGCCAATGAACCAGGGAAGAAGACAAAAAAATGCAAGGAGAAGGGTCTGCAGTGGGGTACTGAATACTGTTGCCCAATCACCGAGGTCTCTTACAAGCAGCTGTAAAGCCAGGTGTTCAGGTTCTTCAAGCTTCTCATATTTTGGGATTCCATATAATTTTTGGGATTTCAAAGCTTTCTAGTCTAGGTTAGCTATGGTTTTTAAGAATTTCAGACAATTAATTTTGCTGTGTAAGATATGTTTTCCCCACTGTGGGGAGGATCATTTTTGCACTCTCGGTCGGCCTTCTTTCGCTCTATTTACATGTTACAGAAACACGTCGATTTGTATTTTTATCTGTACTTATATTTTTCCTTAATAGATTACTTGAACTTACAAAAAAAAAGTTTAAAAAATTAATATTAAATCAAGTTTTTAAATCTAATATTCTTCTTTAAGTTTAATGGGCTCAAATAAAAATAAAAAATAAAAGAAAATAATTTGAATATACCAAAAAAATGGTCGGCTTGGTAAAAATAAAATAAATATCAAAACATAATAAAAATATAGTCAATTATAAATTCATATATGAAACCTGTTGAGCTTCACATTTCCTCAACATACTTAACCTTTCATTTTAAAACTAACTAAATCACATAAACTTTTTCTTTAAAAAAAAGCATAAACTTTCTTTTTTATAAAGAAATCTCAAGGTATTAAACACAATTACGATTATCTTTTTCTTCGTGATTAATGTGATAATTTTAGTTAAACCAAATTAAAAATGAAATATTAACCCCAACTAAATCTATAGTATTGCAATTACAATCTTTTCATTGATGTTCTTATTAATTATTTCGCAAAAAGAAATGTGTATCAACCACAATCTTTGTTTTAACTTTCTTTTAAAACATAAAACTCTTAGAGTATTAAGTTTAACTGATAGAGAAATCTTACGGTATTAAACAATTACTATAATCTTTTTCTTCGTGATTAATGTGATAATTTCAGCTAAACCAAATTAAAAATGAAATAGTAACCCCAACGAAATATGTATGGTCAGAATTACAATCTATTCATTGGTGTTCTTATTAATTATTTGGCAAAAAAGAAATTTGCATCACTGTTTGTTTTTCACATAATTGTTACCATCTTTTTTCACATCATTATATATCATTAATATGGTTATGCTCTTATTAAAATTTTATATGTACAGGTAAAATTTATAGAGATTGTCGTTTTCACAATATAACATTTTAAAAACTAACATGGCATTAAAAATATTAGTTTAAAGTTAATTTTTTTTTTTAAATCAACTGCTTTAAGTTAAATTTGATAGCCAAATTCTAACTAAACCACATTAATCATTGTTTTGGATCTTTTCAAAAAATTCAAAATATATTTAAGAGGTGGTAGTATAATGGTGATTTTTCAGCACTGTATCACACTAACTACTCAACCTCTTATCATTCACTCATCACCATCATATACAAAAATACGGAAATCCAGTCTAAATCATTTCTCTTAAATCCCTTGTAATAACTGCTTAATATTTAAAACCATAAATATTAAAACATTTAAATATTATAACCATATTCAAACATTACTATCATGTTGAAATTGGATTTAGGGTCTCCATTTGTTGCAGTGAAAAATATATCAACCAACGAACTATGTAATGCAAACCTGCAAATAATATACCAGTTCTCCATTTGTTGCAGTGAAAAATATATCAACCATGTAATACAAATAATACCTGCCCTATCTAGATATCGTTGTAATGCAAACAAAATATATTATTGTAATGCAAATAATACTTGAGCTATCCAGATAATTGATCATTAATGATATGATACAAATATTACTTGCCAATTCAGTGCCACAATATTATAATTTTCAGTGGAAGCATAGACTGCAACAATATGGATTAATACCTGGGAGATACAGATAATTAATGACCTAATACAAACATTACCTTCCTTCTCGATCACTGCAACAATATTATCATTTATGATGCTTCCAGAGACTACAAGAATATGCATAAATACATGCAACAATTAATTTGTGGGGATATGGAACTAATTTGAGCATGTAACAAATTGGTTTACATAGGTAATAAGAGTATTAATAGAGTGTCATAACAATATGATATTAATTACCACAAATATTACCTGCACAATCAAATATATGAAGCGACACCCCTTCGTGTATCATCCATGGCAGTGTGCAATAATGTGCAGGGATACCCTGTAGCATGATAATCGATGGAAACATGCCTTTCAACTACACATATTATGTTGAAGATGTGATTTTAATGACAGAATAGGTGAGTATTGGATTCGATAGAGGGGAAAGGGTTTGCACCTTGATATATTTGATCCCTCTTGTCACTTGGTAGAGCCACCTTTAAGATGGATCTATGTTGATGTACCGATTCATTAACAAGCACATCCTTTGAGCCCCGTATGAAATGGAAAACAATATAGGTTAGTGGTCCAACATTGTGGCTTTCCATAAATGTGGACATGCATGCCTCCGTCAGAGTCGAAGTAAAACATATTATACTATAAAAGAAGGATTTCATATAGTTGTTACTAGATCCTCTCTGGTACCTTTCTATAAAAAATTCAAGTAAACTATATTGCAACATTTTCCTACCAATTATTCATATTAGGGTCATAGATCCCATCATTGGCCTTCAATACGTACCCGACTTTTTTTTCTCTAACTAGTAAGTAGGAAGGAAACACCCTTCTTTTTCTTCCTAGTATTAAACCATGTTAAAGTCCCTACAAACGAGGCATGGTGTTTTATGCATCTCCTAAGCTTGACAGTCCTAGAAGGTTGCATAATCCCTGAAATAATTAGAAGTGTAGATGTTCGTTATGCCTAGGATTTGGCCTTTAAGATTGAGTAACACCCAAAGAATCATTTCAGAGGGATCATTTCTCCGGTCAACAAAAAATACAATTAGGTGAGAGGTGACCAACTCAGCCACACCCTCATTTACTCTAGAATGCTCAGAGAAAATATTACATGCTCCATACCATATAATGACAAAATCCATACACAAGATGAAACTCTTTATTTTGACTTATTATAAACAAATAATATCTCTCCCACCAGTCAAAGTCAACAACTCAAAGACAATATGTTTTATCTCAAGGTCACTTAAGCTTCATAGATTCCACTTATTGTCTTTCAGTTCCTATAGAGTGCTAAAAGGTCATTTTAAATAGTTGGTGATTATAGTATCCAATCCCCAAGATCAATCTTATTTGATCATTTAGTTTGATTGTTGTCCTTATTCAAAGTTTATTTTCCTTAAGCACTGAAGGGATATGACCAAGTTGGTTTAGCCATGGCTAGAGATTTGGAGATTGGATATTTTGGGGTTTCATTTTAGTTTCCCCACATTCTTATTCCTTACCATATAAGTCCAAGCATCTCCACTTGTAGTTGAGACCTCATGAGATTTGAAAGTAAGGGAGGTTTATGTGGGCTAGGACATCACATAATCGACTTATGACATGAAATGACATTTATAGAAATGGTGTTTCGAGCTTTAACACTAAACGTAGGTGTTTTTCCTATAAATGCAGTGGACTGACTATTGAATGCTCTTGCCCCCTACCCTAATGAACACTAGCGCATAAGGTCATTTATATTGGAATGTGTAATGTTCATGTTACATGTGTAATATGTTTAGTGTGATGTCGTAAGATATTATGATGCCTTATCTAGAAAAGGAAGGCATAATTGTCTCTATCTTATGTAAAAGGAGTTATCCCACATGCATCATGGAGTAAATGCTCCTATTACCATTCTTTATACAAGGAGGTGGAAAATAATTTATCCCACATGTAGTATGGGATGTAATCCTTTCGTACATCTAGCTATATAATAGAGGTGAAGGAGACCCTTTGGGTATAATGTCAAGTATTGTGTTGAATGTTATTGTAAAGTTGTGATAAACATATGTGGAGTGGAGCTCAAGAGTTAATTGGATATTTCTGAAGAATAAAGAAGGCAATACCTTCCCATGGATGTTTCCCCGTTTCGGATTTTACCACGTATATCCAGTGTATTGTTTCTTTTTATCTTGTCTCTTACTATTTTGATAATATGGTGCTTGTATGGATGGAAGGATAGACTAGTAGATTATTGCTATTGATTTGAATGTTAACAAATATATTGTTGTATGTTTATGCATATTTCTCAAAAATCTAACTTGGTATTAGAGTTGGTTGTTATGCTCTACCTTCTTCAGTAATTTTTTGTTAATTTTTTTTTACATGCACCAAGTTCTTAGAAAAAATGTGGCCCTCCTTATCTAGTAGATATGCCATCAGATCTAACCATCCATTATGGTTTTTTTTAGATTTGGGCATTTTTCTACATGTTTGAGATTTTTTCTCAAAATCATAAACCTTGCCATTTATTTATTTTTAAATCAAGCTTTTCTTGATTTTTTTCATAGATAACAGTTGAAATCTATTGTATATTAATTTGTCATCAAGAATCTATCTTTCTTACAATATATATGGTTGTTTGTTCGTTTTTGTTTGTATATTCTCGCAGGTTTCTATTTAGGATGGTGACTACTTTCGCAAAATTCAGTTTTGGGCAATTTTGGGCACCCACACACCTTTCCTTCACTGAAAGTGTGTACACACATGCCATGTAGACTAGCAAAGCATGTGAGCCCTATTACCCACACACCTTGGCCATAGAGAAAGTGTGTGGGCCCTATTTTTTCACAAAAATTGCATCGAAACCAAGTTTTTTCGTTGTTTCTACTATAGGTTCTTAGACTCGTCGATAAATTGTTTCAGGGTTGTGCCATTGGTGAGAAACTTTAGTTCATTTCACTGTTATATTCTAGTCATTATCTTCTTGGATTTTGTTTGAATTAGGATTTAAGTTTATTGTTTATCACCATGAGTTCAGAAGTAACTTATGTTCCTAAATAAGTTGGTACTAACTATCTCTCTTGGAAGAGAGAGATGATTGGCATTGTCAGGAGTAAGAATATAGGGTGATTAGTTAAAGGTGAACAAATGAAACCAACCGATGTTAAATACTTAGCTATATGGGAATATCAGGGTGATCAAGCAAGAAGACTCATTGGAAAAATTGTTTCAAATAGTTTACAAGTACATATTGAGGTTGAAGATAGCCCGATCGAGGAATGGAAAACCTTAGATTCTCTATTTGGTAAATTTGATGATGTTTCTACTTACTATCTTCAAAACAAGATCCATGAGCTAGACCCGAAATATTTTGATAGAATGTATTCATTTCTTGCTAAAATAAAAACCTATAATGAAAAAATAAATATTGTTGGTAGCGATTACAAGAAAAATGATAACGCCCTTGTTATTCTTGTAGAGAAAAATTTACCTTCGACATTTTAAATGTTCATCCAAACTAGGAATAGAGCCACTGATATATCTAGAGATACTATGAAACCCATTTTGGTTTGATATGTTAGCAAGGTAGATTAATTGGCTCTAGTCAATTATCTAATTATAAAGATCCAATTGCACATAGTAAAAAGAATCCCAATAGAGTTTTTAATAAAATCCCTAAATCACATATTAAAGGATCAACCACTCACTCTTCCAATATGATGATGATGCTTCTAACACGGTATCTAGTAAAAAGAAATTGTATAATCCTTGCAAGTATTGTGGAAAAACCAACCACCTTGATTTTTTTTTCTTTAACAGAAACTTGAACTTGCTAAAGCCAAGAAGAAATCCTCTGAAGAACGACTCATAGCCTCATGTTCCTATTCTGTTAAAACTAGTAATCCTTCTTCTTTTATGGAATGGATAATGGATCCTGGTGCATCAAATCATACGGCAGGTGCATCTTCTTTATTTACATCTTATGAGACTAATAGGAACACATCACATAAAGTCTCTATTAGTGATGGTAAATTTCTTTCAGTAGTGGGATTTGGTAATGTTAAAGTTCCTAATGGTACATTTGAAGTTGCTTCTCATGTTCAAGGCATGCCCATCAATTTGCTTTCTATTTATCATGTGTGTCAACAATGTTATAAGTTTGAAGCTTGGATAGATAAATATGTTTTAAATGATGTCAAACGCAACTTCAAAACTGTTTCTCACGGTCCCATTGGTCATGATTCTAGCTCATATAAGTTTAATGGTTTTAATTCATGTAAAACACAACCTTTCTACTCGTATGCTGTTCATGCTAATGAACATAATAAATTATGGCATGAAATATTAGGTCACTTGAATTATGGTAAAATGCAAATGTTATCTAAAATGGTACTTGGATTACCTTCAGTTTCTTCCACTAAAGGTGTTTGCGAAGGATGTGTGCATGGTAAACATCATAAGAAAATGCCTAATAAAGGTAAAACTTGGCATGCTAAAGAACAATTGCAACTAATTCATAGTGATATATGTGGTCCTCTTGAAACCTCTTATTTGCCTTGTCATGTTGTATATTTTATTGGTTTTATTGATGATTATAGTATAAAAATCATGGGTTTGTTTTTTGAAACAAAAAAGTGAACCTTTGGTATATTTCAAGAATTTAAATCCTTGGTTGAAAATGAATCTAGTAAAAGTATAAAGACTTTCCAAATTGATAATGGAGGGGAATTCACTAAAAAAAATTAATGCATATCATCTAAGCATGGAATTCAACATCAAAAAATTGCTCCTTAAACACCTCAACAAGACGAGGTAGTTGAAAGGGAAAATAGGACTTTGGTTGAAATGGCTATATGTATGCTTTATTCTAAAGGATTACATAAAAAAAAAATTGAAGCTATTTTTTGTGCTAACTATATTTTAATAGTGTCCTCTAAAGCAGAAAAATGGAATGGAAGAAAACACAATATTAGTAACTTTAAGATATTTGGCAGTGAATGTTGGACACATATTCCAGATGAAAAATGGAAAAAGGTAGAGCGCCAGTCTCATTGGTTATTGTGACAATTTGAAAGTGTACATGTTATTTGATCCCTCTACCCAAGGTGTAATCATCTGGCGAGATGTTTAATTAATTGAAGTCTCCCCTCCACCTGATTCTGTCGAACTTCATGTTACCTTGAATTTTCCTTCATCTTTTGTTGCTCCTGTATTTGCTACCCCTTTCTCTACATATGTGCATGATATTAATCCTAGTTCGCCTTCTTCTTCGAGTACTCAACCTGAATTTTCTAAAGATACCAGAGTGGTTCCTACCACTACTCCTCTTCTTGTTTGGGCCACAAAAATCTTGAATATGTAGGTTTTGAAATTGGTATTCCTTCTGATACTCGTCGAACTAAATTTGACTCTGCTCTTGTTACTAAAGTATTGGCCATAGATTATTCCTCTATATATGTTCAAGATAAAGATAAAGCTAAATGAGAGAAAGCAATGACTATTGAGTATGACTAATTAATCAAGAACAAGACTTAGACTCTTGTTCCCCTTCCTCCTTGAAATAATTTAGTTGGGTGTAAATGGATATAAAACAAAGTTTATCACAAAAGGACAGATTGAAAAACATAGACCCTAGTTGGTAGAAAAATGTTTTTCTCAACAAGAAGGTATAGACTATACTGAAACTTTTGCTCTAGTGGCTAAAATGAACACAACAAGAACCATACTTTCTCTTATTACACCTTATCAATGGGAAATAGACCAAATGGATTTCAAGAGTGATTTTTTGAATGGTGATTTTAGTCAAGACATTTATATGCAACAACCACATAGTTTTATCACTATTGAAACTTCAAGTTTGGTATGCAAATTAAACAAGTATTTATATGGTCTTAAACAAGCACCTAGAGTTTGGTACGAGAAAATTGATCCTTGTTTCTTGAAGAATGGTTTTAAGTGGTGTATATCTTATCCAAATTTGTAAGTTAATAACTTTGATGTTGATGTCCTCATTGTGGTACTTTATGTGGATAATATAATCATGAATGTCGGCCAACTTCCATTAATCCAAGAATTGACGAATAATCTTAAGCATCAGTTTTTTTGGTATCCGGAGTAATCGGCAACTAGTCGGTTTCGTACTTGCGTGACACGGGGTCGATTCCGCCTACTACCACTATAACCTCCAGGAGAATACACTGACCCCCACAACGCATCTCAAGCTGCAATGAGGTTTGAACCCTTGACATGCTTAACATCCCGTACACCTTAACAAGTGCATGGTTTCCAATTGGGCTACACCTCGAGGGGTAATCTTAAGCATCAATTCGAAATGACAAATTTAAGCCTATTGCATTATTTTTTGGGCCTTCAAATTCAACATATGGTTGATAGTATATTTATTTCTCAATCCAAGTGTGCTACAAATTTACTTGCTTGGTTTCATATGAGTGATTGCAAGCCTTATCCAAATCCTTTTTAGTCTGTTGTAAATTTAACTATGGAGTGTGATACTCCTCTTGTTGATGCCACTTTGTATCATTAGCTTGTGGGGAGTTTGATATATTTGACACACAACAGACATGATCTCTTTGTCAACATGGTTTCGAGGATTATGTGGAATCCTCATGAAAGACATTGGAAAGCATCAAAGATAATTCTCGGATATTTACATGGGACATTAGAAAGCATCAAAGAGAATTCTCAGATAGTTTCACTTCTTGGATATACATATTAATATTGGGCAGGGGATACTTTAGATAGAAGATCTATTGTAGGGTACATTTTTTACCTTCGTTTAGGTATGATTTCATGGTACAGTAAGAAGTTGAGAACTCCTTGTCTTTTTTTATGTAAAGAAGAGTACATGGTAGATAAGGAAGCAATCAAAGAAGCATGTGGATTCGACATGTTCTTACAGATCATGGACTAGTTCAGACGTATCCTACTAAGTTAAGATGTGACAATCAGAGTAAGATGTGACAATCAAAGTGCAATTAAACTTTCATACAACCCATTGTATCACTCCAAGACTAAACATATTTCCCTTGATACTCATTATATTTGAGATCTTGTTGCGGATGGTGTTATTTGTTTGGAATATTATCCCACTTGACAACAAGTAGTCAGTATCTTCACCAAATCCATGACAAAAGTGAAATTTGTATATCTTTGAATTTTCTTAGGAATGCAAGAAGTTGTCATCAAGGCGGAATGTTAAAGTAATTCCATCCTCCTCCATGTATGTTCCTTCTCCCTAGTCATCATGGGGGAGTGTTCAAATGTGTAGTGTTAACATTACATGTGTAATGATGTCTGGTATGATGTTGTAAGATATATATGATGCCTTATCTAACAAAGAAAGGCATAATTGTCTCTTCTTATGTAAAAGGATTTATCCCATATGCACCATGGAGTAAAATGATGTTATTACCATTCATTATACAAGAAGGTGGACTATCATGTATCCCACATGTAGTATGGGATGTAATTTTTCCATGCCTCTAGCTATATAATAGAGGTAAAGGAGACCCTTTGGGTATAATGTTGAGTTATATTCTATTGTTGGAAACTAAAGTCTCGATGGTTCATCACACCTTTGGATATTTTGGAGACAACCAGTCATTAGACAACAAGCGACTAACAAAGGAGTCGATTGGAGGCCCAACTAGGAAAGTTGGAGGAACGACTGAATAATTGATTGAGCAGATGAATGAATGGTCAACACGACTACAACAACCAAATACACTCTAGGACATTGTGTATTTTATGGAAACCGTTAGAACTAACGACCCCTATTTGTGGAACAGGAGTTCCTCACTTTTAGGGAGTTCGTTAGATTTGGATACTATCAAAGGAAAACCTTATGGGTTGTGTCTTTATGTGTCCAATGATGTTTAATATGCTTGATCGTAAGTTGAATTGTGAAATTCTGATCATAATGCGTTGTGCTTAAGTATTATAACAATGTCTTTAGACATCGACTTTCTTCTTCGAATATTGTTCCTTTATGTTACTTCTCTTATCTTATATAGTTCAAGGTTAAGAGGTTCCCCAACATGGTATCAGAGTTCTTGGTATTGACATAGCCTTGTTGTTTATAGATTGTGTTGATTTGGATCTAGGGTTGATCGACTATGGGCTAAATATTTGTTGGTTGATACCTATTCTTGAACTTTGACCATAAATGTTAGATTAGAAGGATGACTTCTAAGATAAAACTTGTTCTTCCTAATTGACATAATTATGTACTCTGGTTGACAGATATGGAGACCTCGTTGAAGAGAAAAAAATGGCAGCACGTGATGATTTCTATTACTAATACAAAAGATTCCAATGCTCAGTTTATCATTGATGTTAAAAAGGACAAATTTCTAGGTGTCATCGTGACCTACATTTTGAGGGAGATTCACTTTAATACAAGTGGGATCGACTGTCCTCATGTCATTTGGAATAATTTTAAGACTCTGTTAAACAATATAAATGAAGGATAATTTATGTAGATAGAGAAAGAGTTGATCTCTCTAGAACCTCTTTCCTTTGATTGGATTGAGAATATTTAGCTTGCATCTAGCAGCTACAGTTGAAATTGGGCGAATGTGGGAAGGATTTTCCGAACAAGGATGGACAACTCATTGAGTTTGTTCTAACAAATTTAAAGACACCATATGATGTCGTATGTTCATCCTTTCACATCATTTGTATGTCACACAAGCAAGATGGTAAGGATTTTACCTTTGATACTTTTTGTGTTTTGTTGATTGAGTACCAACAAAAGTTTTTTGAAGAAGGGATGCTTGGTAGAAATCACCAAGATCACTTGTTGAAAATAAAGGTCTAGCCAAACATTAAAGGCATGCTCAATAGGATCATCAACCAGAATGTATTGACCAACCTACAAAAGAGAAGATCGAAGAGTCGCCCTCAACGAAATAGTATTGTAAGCAGAAGACCTGTCAGTATTATGCAAAGGTGGGACATCTCGAGAATAACCGTTGGAAGAATATGAAATATTTAGAAGGAAAGGTCAATCACCATGAGGATAGTGCATTGATTGAGCATTTGACCAATTGACTTCTTGATAATTATACTATCTTTAACATCACTTCCCGAGCATTATATGCCTGCACCTCCTTGGAATAATGGATAGTTGACTTTGGATGTAATCATCATATGACAAAGGATGCTTCTCTACTATTTTCCTTAAGTGGAGCTCCTAAATATAATATTTGTGTTGTTGATGATTATGCTCTCATAGTCACTGTAAATGTTGATGTTGAATGTTAGCACGGTCAAATATCCAATGTCTATTATGTGCCTAATTTGAGTGCAAACTTGATGTTGATTGCTCAACTAACGAAGACTAAGAAGATTGTTGAGTTTTGGATGGATTGCTTTGTTGAGTTTTGGTTGGAGTAGTTGTTGCTTTAGGCTATCTGGATTCCAAATATGGGATTTACAATTTCTATGATTCATGTTGACCAATTGCACTGACTACAACAATTTCAACATCTAAGAAACTACACTCATTGCTTAGACTGACAACATGAGCAGAAATTGGCATTAACGACTTGGAGATTTGAACTTTCAAAGTTTGAAGATGATGGTAACTCACAACATGGTTATTGGTCTCCTGAATATTGTTCCACCTAATGGAAATTGTAGAGGATGCATGCTTGGAAAGTATCATTAGGCACCCTTTGATTAGGGGAAAGCATGTCATGCACAAAACCGTTCGGAGCTTGTTCATAGTGATATTTGTTGCATGAACAAACCATCATTAGTAGGCGCGAAGTATATTTTGACTTTTATTGATGATTTCTCTAGATTTACATGGGTGTATTTCTTGAACAATTAAAGTCAAGTGTTTGAAAGATTCAATGAATTTAGAGCACTAGCTAAGAAGCAGTGTGATTGACCCATTAAATGTTTAAGATCAGACAATGGTGGTGAATATATAAATCGATAGTTTAAAGAATATCTCTTGAAAAATGTTATTTCTTGGTAGAGATTTGTCCCTCACACCCCTTAACATAATGGAGTTGCAAAGATGAAGAATTAGACTTTGGTGGAAATGGCCAGGTACCTAGTGCAGACTAAATATATTTTGATGAAGTTTTGGGCATAAGTTATTTATTGTTCAAACTATCTCCTAAACCTTGCACCAACTAGATCAATCACTATCATGACTCTGGTTGAGAAATGGAATGGTAGGAAACCCTCCATCAGACACCTCAGAACCTTTGGATGTGTTGCTTGAGCACATATCAATGATAACTACAAAGAAATTGGATGCAAACAGTCATGCTTGCATCATGATGGGCTACTCTGATAAGTCAAAACCCTATAGAATGTTTGTTGTACAGGACAATACACCCTTGTGACCTAGGGTCTGGGGTTACCAACTTACTATTAGACTTGCTGACAATCATCTTTTATAGAAAATGGAATGAGAATAGGAAGAGATCTTGGCTTACCCGATTTATGACAGTTGATCCAAGCTTGGTCTTCTCTCACTCTGATCTTCTCCAAATCTTCTAGGGATGCTTCTCTTCACCTGTAAAGAGCCAAATCTTCAAGCAATATCTCATACATATATACGTTAGAGGTTAGATGAAAAACATATTAATAATATAATTGAACATTATTCATTAAACCAATGTACATGAGATAAGCACAATACAAGATTGGAAGAAGAATTCTCTTTATTAACAAACAGTGAATAGGTAAGAATACAACCCGGCTTCTGACACAAGGACCCCTCTGCAATTGAGCACTCTGAGTTCTGCTGCTCCAAGACTCTGAAGGTATACCACCAGCATAACTTTGTTCTTCCAGAATTGATTGAATAGCCCCATCCCAAGGCCTCTATTTATACTTTTGGAAATAGAGTAGTTTTGAAGGTTAGGATGGTTGAGACAGTTGGGATAGTTATGGATTAGGGCCCAAATAATCTCATCTAATCACGATTTATATTTTTTAATGTCAAATTAAGGTACATGTGAGTATTGATATAGGCAAGGCGCGTATGACACGTGGGTTGCTCAAAGGAAACTCGCATAAGCAAGGTACACATGGGTTACAATGCACATAGTCGCATATGGCACACGAGTTGCAATGCACATAGTCACGTCTGAAACCCAAAATCAGAATAAAAATATATAAGGCTGGTCTAAAGATAATGCATCAAAGGTCATGCACATCTATAGTGTTTTGGCCACTTCAATCCTAATTGTCCTTTTGTGTACCGACATGATGAATGTCAGCACTCGGATGGAGAAGTGTCATTTTGTCTTATAATAGATGCCCCCTATTGTGTGAGGTCAGAGGGAAGCGATGGCCGAAATACATTACAATCTTTATCCTGGAGAACTCAGAAGTCCAAGGCAGCAGAGGAAGTACCTAAAATAAATACATATCAATGTCATATACAAAATCATATCTAAGGATGCCATGTTCAATATACTGGAACACTAGCTCCTTTACAATATTTGATTACATCATATGATACGGGTACAAGAACACGTATATTACAAAGGTGGACCAAAGCCACAATATACAATGATGAGTCTTCAAAATCGGGAAGCTGTGTAGGTGAACACAACACAATATTGTGCAACTTAGGTTATAGATGTGAACCTAAGGTCTTTGTCAAAATCCAAAGGAACCAGTACAATCTAGGCCATGTGAATAGATGTGTTGAAGTCGAACATGGAAAGGATTCAACATATTGTCAATCAATGGGTGAAACTGACAACTGAAGCAAAGGAGTTCACCAATGATGATAATGAATCCTAATGTACCATCGTCAAAACTCTAGGTCTTCGTCTTCAGGAAATGCTGATGAGAAACCATATTGTGATGAGGAAGGCAATAGATCCTCCAATGGATCACAAGAGTGACTAGGAACTGGATAAGGGAAGGTAGACACAAGTAATATTCCGATAGGATAATGATGGAATCAGGATAATAATCAGATGCAGGGATAAATCCTCGAACAATGGGCACGACAAAAAGATGACCCAAGGCAACTTTTAACTTTGCAGATAGGACAACTAGACTTATCTATCATGTAGGAGACATGATCAGATTCCCCATGTATAAAGGACAAGTGGAGGAGTAAGAAACTCGAAGTGATAGTTGAGCTGAAAGTGCACACTAATATATGAGTATTGGAAAGTTCAGAGAGTGCTATGTTCAAGGAGGACATGCTGCCACTGTCTATAACCCAAAAAGAATACTTCTTCCTTATCTTTCCTGTTAAATCTTAATGAGTCCAGGAAATTCAACTCAGGTCTCTCTTCATTTTTGACAAGCTTGAAGAGGGGAGAGAATAATGCTTGATAATGTCACTGATTCGTGGATTTTACGAGCCCGAACTAGTACATGCTCGTTGGTGTTTTCATGTTTAGAGAGTCTGAAAACTCTGAAGAAGACTCTAGGGGGGTCCTTTTTCACCGAATTTAGTCTCCCGAGGTCGAAAAAGTATAAAACATACCACATAATAACTCTCTTAGCTTCCGAAGAAGTAAGGCACACCTTTTTCGTACTTGGTCAAGGAGGTCCGAAAAAGGTTAAATTACCACCTACCCAATGCTCCTTCAAGAGCAGCTTATAGCTTGAGTTTTACGAGTGTGAAGGAAAGCAAGATCACTCAAAAAGATCCATTTGATTATGAGGAATGGGGCTTACAACAGTAAACTCGATGCTTTGTTCTTTAGTGTTTAACGAGCATGAAAAACGCATAAAGCACACTCAGAACCTTTTTCGTGTTTAGGTCTAGAGCACGAAAAAGAGAAAACTAAGCTCATACCAGGTGCTCCTTTTCCGTAAGTTTAGTCTCTCGGGTCCGGAAAAGTGATAACCCTATGCCTAAGAATACTCTTCTCAATTCCATAGAAAAGAGAGCGATCCTTTCTCGTACTATTCCACATGGTCCGAGAAAGTGATAACCTACAACCAATGTGGATGCCCATTCACATATTCTTAATGAGCATGAATGGACAACTTTACTCGGTAGTCAAGTCTATTTTGAGGAGTTAGACCTAGGCCTAAAGAAACTCCATAAGGGCAGGGAGCCGTATAAAGGGGATAACTTGTAAAAAGAAACCAAAATGAGGCTCAATTTGGTGTGAAAAATAGTTGAGAAGGCTCCCCTAAACCTATGACAAATGCGGCATGAGTACCAAAAGATAATCAATGTGTTCTAAACTAGGGTACTCATGGAAGGAAATCCCTATCCATGGAAGAACAATGGTATAGACAAGGTAATAATGGTTAAACACCATAGTCCGTGGTCAAAGTAGTGATCCTAGGGTTAAAGCGGATTAGGTATATATGCAAAAATGCATATAAATGACCAAAATACTATCCTATATGAGTGAATAACATATTTAAGTAACCTTGGACCTATTGCATTAGGAAAACATGACATGGCATTAGTTTGATTTTATTAATAGAAATTAAAAACTATAGGTTAAAAACCCATATTTTGAAATTATTTCTATAAACAGTCCAAAAATAGAAATTAAAAACACTATTTCACCCACTATAGGCAATTTTTACCTCGACTTCAATCGCTTGGTGTGGACACTGGACAAACTAGTGGACAATTTTCAAATCCGCAAGTGCCAGGTAAGTCAGCTCTTCATTCTCTTCCATTTCAATCCATTTACATTTTCAATTTTATGCAAAAATTGATGTTTTAAGCCTAACTTAAGGGGGTCACGCTGTACACGCGGGTAGGTGACTTACATAGTCACGTACACGTATTTTACACGCGACTTGCACGAAGGAAACCCGCGTGTCACACACGACCTATCTAAAATACAGTCGCGTGTACTGTACAACATAAGAAAAGTGCAAATGGGGCCAAAATCAATGTTTTTTTATCATTTTTAATGTTTGATGGTGGCTTTATGGGCAGGCTAAAACATGGTGTTGGAGTGGAGGGAGAGGGAACATGAAAACATGGACCAAGATGCTATCCGAAGTTCCCCCACGGTGCAAGCATTGCGGCAAAGTGGGTTGTTAAAGTTCTTTTGCACCTCACCTATGCGGACCAATGTCTATTTGCTAGAGTTTTTAATTGGCTACTGGGATCATGACCTAGGTGCATTTGACTTACAAGGTGAGATTCTGGAAATTACACTCGAAGACATATATTTTATTACGGGTTTGTCACGACAGGGAACGCCTATCAACCTTGAGGGTACTGGCAGGGGCGATGACCTTCTGAGTGTTCATGACTACATCAACACTTACTGCATGCCCGGCAATCAAAAAAGGGGATCTTGCATCCTTATTGCACATATTAGTAACTTCCCATTGCAGTTGTTGGTAAGCACAATAGTGAGGGTTACAGGACCATCGTCACTCCATCTTGCTACTCGGAACCAGATAAGAATCGTTGTAGAATGCCTACAGTGAGTTGTGTTTGACTAGTGCTCGGGAGTAATCCCGATAATGAAGAAACAACTCTTTGACTGCAAGAGAGGCCAACAAAAGAACTTTGGATATTCTAGTGTATTGGTGGCTTTCTTCTTTCAGAGAGTGCCCGCCATCAACCCTGCGGTACCTCTTCCAGCTTTTTCTCCCCGTCAGCCTAAACTGAGTAGGTGGGAAGAAATTTTCCTTCGCCAGGGCGGAGGTGGCTCGGTACAGAGTGTCTATGATGATGACTTCTACCTATGGTGGGGATGGTAGCTACTAGCCTGGAGCAGTTTCCATATGCTGAAATGGATTTTCAAGGTGACAACGACCTTGTCCTCCCTCCTGGAGGAGTATGGGGAGCATTAGGTATTTTGGTTTTTTCAAGTTTCTAAATTTTAATGATTTTTTTATCGTAAATATATATGCATATGTATAATATTTTTTAATCGATTTGATTTTTAAAATGCAGATATTGGACCAGTCCGCCTTGATGGGCATCCTCAGATGTATGTATGACTAGTGGCAGGGGAGGATCAGGGTTTGATCAGGGTACTTGAGGGGAAGTTGTCCAAGCTTACCCAAAGAGTCCCAACTCTATGTATTGAGTAGATCCCTACCATTATGCAAGAACTAGTTGTTGGTATTCCACCTACCTGGATACGCCTTATGAGAAGGGTAGCCAGAGCGGTACTTGTCTACATAGAGGCTGCGAAGGCTATTGCAGCTGAAGAAGCTGAGAAGGCCTGGGAACAGGATGACCAAGATGACCAGGGTGGTCAAGATTAGACCTAGGGGCATTTTATGGATTACGATGCAATTTTTGTATATTTTTGTATATTTATACAATTATGACTAGATCTGAGGATCAAGAACTTGACCTATCTATATGGACATATATTCTCTCACACGCACACACACACACACACACACATATATATATATTGTCGGTTTATTTACATGTGTTTTACAAGGTATATGTTGTTTATTTTCATGGAATGTGTGTTAAGTGCCAATATAAGATATAATTCGCATATGCATCAGTTAATGAATTTTGATTTCTTGGAATATGATTAAATGTAATAAAATCAAAATTTCTTTCCAACAACCTCACTTGCAAAAACTGACGTAATAAAATAGGGTTTTGCACCTGATAAGCTCGATTGAGCTCGGAAACCACCAATTGAGAGTCAAGTCTAACTTCCAACTAGGTGATGCCATGTGACAAGGCATCCCATAAAAGCTCAATAACAGCCCTGTATTCGACCACATTATTGGTAGCAGGACCTAGGCAAGCGCCTCTAGAGACAATTAGTTGTCCTTAGGGTGAGTAAATATCCCATGCAACTGAAGCCAAGTTGCAAGTGTGACGACTAGCGCCATCTGCAAAACCTACAAACCACTCGGAATACATCTGTAACAACCAACAGATGATATAAGAACACAAAGCGGCTAGCTATTATACATAAAGTTACATACAATAAAAATACAAGAAAAAGTGATAAGCCTAAGCATAGTACTTCTTTAGGTAGAGCCCATTTCTAGGATCAAGAAGCTTATTCCCTTCGAAATCAGTTAATTCATATGCCCCTTTCTTCAGAACTTTTGACACGATACAGGGTCCTAACCACATAGACCTAAATTTTCCTACCCCAGGGGTTCTTCGTCCTGGTCCCAAAGTAATACAAGCTCCCTTTCAGAAAAATCCTGGGTTTAACCAATTTATCATATTGATTTTCACCCTATTTTTATGAGCCTCATTTACAGTCAGTGCATCTCTACGTCGTTCATCTAGATGTTCTAAGTGTAGCAAGCTTAGTTGTATCAGGTAACACATGAATGGCAATTTTTAAAGATGGGTTTTTGCATTCAACTGGGGTTATTGGTCCTACCCCGTGAACGAGTTGGAAAGGTGAGAACCCCGTGGCAGTTTTCACATTGGTTCGATAAACCCAAAGTGCAGGATATAGCATGATGTGCCAATTTGACCAGGCTGTGTTAATAGTACGCTTGAAAATAGTCTTCAAGGTCTTATTGACTTCCTCGACTTGACCATTCGCTTGCGAGTAGAAAGAAGACGAATATTCTTGTTTAAACCCTAGCATAGTAGCCAATTCGATCATCATGTTGTTTTGGAAGTGACTACCATGGCCAGTGACAATCTCTTTAGGAATACAGAAACGTGCGATAATCTGGTTAAAAATGAAAAAAGTTGCAGTCTCCCCATCAGCCTTATAGGTTGGGCATTGCCTCCGGCCACTTTGTAAAGTAATCCACAGCGATAATGATGTATTTGTGCCCCCTAGCCAAAATTGGGTTGCATGTCACGTAATCTATCCCCCATTTGGTGAAGGGACCCATGACGAAGATGAGAAATAATGGAGCAGGATGTGACCGCATCTTTCTGATGTAAAGCTAACAAGGACGACAATGCTTCACAGCTTCCACACAATCTTTAAAGATCGTGGGCCAGAAATAATCGAAATGTAAAATATTTTGGGCCGTTGCAAACCCAGATAAATGACCCCCACATGCTCTGTTATGGGCATCATTTAGGACAATCTCAGCCTCTTCATGGGTGAGGCACCGACGCAAAATAGAGTCTACTCCTTTACAGTATAAAGTATCCCCGATGATGAGGTAGTTTTTTCTATGTGTGCGTAATTTGTGCCGTTCTTCTTGCGAGAAGGTTGCAGAACACTTTAGAGTTTGGAGATAGACAAGTATATCTCCATACCAAGGGTCAGAGGTGGAAATCAAGAAAATGTGCTCATCTGGATATGAGTCTTCTTCAATTGCTACATCTTCTTCAACTGGAAATTCTACAATAAGCTCTGCAAAAAATAAGGATTTTTTGGATTTGGCGAATTGAAAATCCAAGTCAAACTCCTAGAGAATGACTATCCATTTGTTAAATTTGCCTCCAACTATGCGTTGGGACAAGACATATTGGAAAAAATTTAAATCTTCCACTACTGTCATAGTCCTCAGTAAGATGTAGTGACGTAACCTCTGAACATCATACACAGCTGCTAAAGCCAACTTTTCAACGTGGGAGTACCTAAGTTCAGGGCCAGCTAACGCACGGCTAAGATAATAGACGACATGCTCTTGGAGCTTATCGTCCTTCTGGACTAGCACTACCCCAATGGTCAACTCGGATACATCCAGATACAATATAAAATCCTGAGGGTAATCTGGCGGATGCAATAAAGGTGCCAACAACAAAGCTTTATTTAATGCCTCAAACGCAAGTTGTGTGGTTTCATCCCATACAAATGGGGTGTCCTGCTTCAACAGACACATGAAACCTTTGGTGATCTTGGCATAATTCACAATAAAATGTCGAAGAAAGTTAGACTTTCCTTGCAGGCTCTGAAGTTTCCTGATGGAATGAGGAGGAGGCAGATTTACAATGGCCTCAACTTTCAAAGGATCCACCTGAATACCTTTGTTAGAAACTATGACCCCTAGCAGGCTACCTAACTCGACATAGAAAACACACTTGTGGGGATTCAAGTGTATTTTGTAATGCCTGCATCATTCAAAAATTAAACCCAAGTGATCTAGATGATCGATCCTCTTACGAGAATACGCCGGTAGATCATCTAGGTAGGGTTCGACAATAGACTTGATGTCATGAAAGGCAAAATTCTTTTCCCGTTGAAAGGTAGCCCCTGTACTTTTCAATCCAAAAGGCATTTTCTTATATGCAAATGTACCCCAAGGACAGATGAAGTCCATTTTATGTTGGTCTTCCAGCTTCATTTGAATTTATTATACCCGGAGAAACCGTCCATAAATGAAAAAACCTCACTCCCCACACAAGCATCAATGATTTGATCTATGAATGGTGTGGGGTAGTTATCCTTAGGACAAGCTTTATTTAAATTGCAAAAGTCAATACATACACATATTGTCCCTTGCTTTTTATTGACAAGAACATGATTGGATACCCATTCTGTCAAAGCTATCCGGTAAATAAAACCAGCTTTCAATAGCTTTTCAACTTCAGCCTTAACGGCTGCCACTTTACGCGGATTGACAGGTCTAATTTTTTGTCAAGCTGGTTTGGAATAAAGATAGGTTTGGATTTCATGTTCTACTATCGATGGATCTATGCCTGGCATCTCCTCATATGACCAGGAAAACACGTCGCGAAACTCCTTAAATAAGGCTGTATAGATAGAAATCTCCTCCGGAGAGCAGTTCGCACCAATGTACACATTTTCCACAACATTGGGATTCATAGAGATGTTGATAGGGATAGTAACAAAAATATTTTCCATATTCCCCTCAGTAAAAATTCCCTCCCTTGGTAAGGGATTGATTGGTATATCAGCATCACCTTCCAGTCTCACATGGAACTCTTGATTTTCAATCCTGCTTAACTCTGGAAGAAAGTAGGATCTATGATGAAGATCTTCACAGATCTTATCTCACCCTCTCATAGCTTCCAAAATGGCTTCATCTAAAGGAAAAACCATGTCTAAGAAATCATCAGTATACAAAGAGTTCTCTGCCCAAGCAGGTAGATAGGCTTCTTCCGGCTCCTCTGAGACTGTGGGAGAAACCGAAATGGGATCAATAGTGGTGTTAACGATAGCTTGATAAGCTACTTCCATTGCTGATAAGGGAACTTCAGGTTCATGATGGGAAGGAAGAACCCAAGGATCTGTTCTATCACCAACCGTTGCAATAGATTTCCCTACACTAGTAGAACCTAAGTAATTAATCGGGGCTAGGATATCGAATGTGCCCACTAACGATGAATACAGTCTAAACCCTAAGCTCTCTGAAGCAGGTTTGACCTGATCAACCAATGGCACAGTGGACTCATTAGTTTCCATACGGCCCTTCCGAGTGAAACTGAGTTGGTCTATAGTAACCAACTTCCCTTTGTGCAGAAACACTACCACCTGAAGAACAGCCGATACAATTGCACACATAGCATAAGTCCAACTTCTCCCCAGAAGCAATTTATAATCCAACAGCGCATCAATTACCTCTACTTCAACAGACACTGCCCTACCTACCAACTTTATCTCAAAAGCTGGTAGGATACCATGTGGAAGAAATGACCTTCCGTGGAAAGCAGTAAGTAGGGTGTTCGATGGAACTAGCTCTGGAGATCCAAGAGCCTTCCAGCAATACAAGGACATGACACACGTGGAAGCACCTTCGTCAACAACTGACCTTCCAATGGTTTTTCCTCCGTGGATGGCATCTATTGACAAAGCCACATGATATGGCAGGTGAATTTTGACATTAGACAAATTAAACTTCGCCATAAGGCTCGATGAATCCATACTACCTAAGGCTGCTAAGAGTGCATCTCGCTGGGCAGGACAACTTTGTAGCACCTCCAAAGCTAACATAGCACAAGGGGTTTGGGATAAATCTTTAACTACAGAGTAATTGGATGCAGCCCTGGCATTAGGATTGTGCAATGCTTTCTTGAAGACACATTTTGGTATCTTAGGCATAGTTTCAGCAGGTTTTTCAATTGTGAGAGGGTTAGAAGTTTCACCTATAGACTTACCCTTCTAAGGAGCCTCCGTCTCATAGTTCTTGTTTCTAGTCTAGAGTAATGTCTGGGATCAAACCATGTTGATATAATTTTTGTCAGGGATATTAGCAGCCCCTGCTATGTTAGAAGCTGAAGTTGCATTCTATCCTTGGGGAAATGGATCCTTTAGGACAGTCGAATGTTGATTTTTTAGCAACTTTTGAGCTTGATCTATAAGAGGGCATTGATGGGTCAGGTGATCTTCCTAGCACAACTTACAGGGAAATTTCACCTTCTTCTTCTCTTTTTTTCCCCCATCAACATTATTTGTGGGTTTTGGCTTGCTTTGGTTTTCCTCGCCTTTCTTCCCCTTTTTCTTTTTCCCACTGGGCTGTTGATTGCCCTTTTGGGAGGATTGAGTAAAAACATTTGCATTTTGGGATGAGGGGGTAACCTTTGTTGCCTTCATTGTAGACTGTTTAACGAACAACTCATGGAGTTGTTTCTCCAAAGACTCTACAATGGAATATTTAACTGAACCAACCACACCATCAGCATGGGGTCTAGGCTAAGGTTTCTCGACACTATGTGTTGGCCGTGGTGCATCAGGGATGATTTAATATAGAATCCCATACTGAGAGTACATCAAATCTAAATGTTGGGCCCTGAGGAGAGCCTCTTCCTCATTAGTTACTCCTGAAGTGGATACATCCTTAGATATATACAATAATAAGGACTTAAGGAACCATTCTAACAAAAACTCGGGAGGGATAGTGGCCTTAATGAGCCTCTTTTGCCTTCGCCACTCTTGGATATGATCCAAAATGTGAGTGGCTTTGTCATGTTGAAAAGTGGACAATAAGTCTGTGCCGGCATCATACCGGACAGAAAGTTGGAAATGGTTAAGGAACACATTAGCTAAGTCCCAAAAACTATCAAACACAGTAGAGGGCAGTTCAATGTACCACTTTGCATGGCACTAGTTAGAGTTCTTTGGAACAATCTCAACCGAATGGTGTCATCGTTCAGCAAGTTGGAAGAGCACCATAAGTGAAAGGTGGTGATATGATCCCCTGGGTCTTCACCAACTTTTCCTTCAAATTTTGGAATATCTGAGGGTAACTCGGTAGGGACAGGTGGCCAGGTGGCATCATGTTT
The DNA here is from genome assembly GCA_001517045.1 of Pseudotsuga menziesii. Taxonomy (NCBI): domain Eukaryota; kingdom Viridiplantae; phylum Streptophyta; class Pinopsida; order Pinales; family Pinaceae; genus Pseudotsuga; species Pseudotsuga menziesii. Next base: position 489,421 of record LPNX010168017.1, read on the forward strand.
CACCAGGTCATTCATTAACTTGGACAAATCCAGCAAGTTTAGAGTTGCCAAGAAAGGAAGTTTGGGTCTAACCGGAGCTTGAAAAGTACGAGCTTGGAAAGTAGAAGGACTTGCCCCTTGGTTCCCAAATGTAAAGGTGGGGTTTCCCCCAACTACCAGTTGCGAAGTAGTCGAACTACTTTGAAAAGGATTCCACCCATAAGTCAGTGGATTATTCATATATGGTGCAGTGTATGTGGTTTGAGCTGCTCCAGTTGAAACTGGAGTTTGGAAAACGGGTGCAGGTATCCCTCCACTAAAAAGTGAGAAAGGAGAGCTCTTGAAAGGAACCGAAACCGGTGTTTGGAAACCATGACCATAAGAGTTAGTATTTCCAAAATGCACCACTGCATATGTAGGTGTGGGGCCTACATATGGAGTGTATGGGGGAATGTGCCCCCCATTCCATGAAAAACCCTGGACAAATGAAGAGGATCCAACAAGACCACTCTGAGCAGTGTATGCAAAAGAGGGTGAAGCCGAAGGCGCACTGGGAATCCCAGTGACAACCCCACCATAAGTTCCTACTACATCTGTGGAAGTCGATGGTTGAACCACCCAACTAGCTGGAGTTAAAGGAGTAGTAGGTATATTTGTTCTAGGAGTACCAACCGAGGGAGGTGGCACTCCTTCAGCCAGAATAGCTGAGATGTGGGTATATGGACTCTCTCTTGCACTAGCCATAAGTCTGCTTATAGGAACACTAAACACAGGTGAATTAAAAGGAATAACTTGGACGATCATATGATCGTTTAAGTCAGTAAGAGGTGAATTAAATTTTATTACAAACTCGTTAGCCAACAAGTCTTCTATCTCTACTGTGGTTGTATCAACCTGGTTTGTCCTAAGTTCTAGTTCACCTGGAACCTCATTAATTCCTACCGGTTCAAAAGAACCGTCTGTGTCTAATGTTCGCCTTTGAGAGGGTAGTGGAGGCTCCACTGTAATAAATAGAGGAAGGTTTTGCAACCTTCTTGATCTTCTGAGAGGTTGGTCCTCCATGATTGAAAATTGACTCTTCACACACCCTCAGGTTGGCTAAACACAAACAAACCACACAACAATCACTACAAAGTTTCCTAAAGCCACAACAGACACAAGGGGTATAAGATATGCTTTCCAGAAGAAAACTAAGAGACAGTTACTTGGTGTCCCTGTAGATCTTCTTAGGCAAGAGTGGAGGAATCACCCACCACCCTCCCACACCTTCTTCGGAGGTTACCTTCCAATCCCGTCTAAGGTCAACCAAAAATAGCCTTCTGGTGTACCTGTGTATGAACTCTAGATGTCAAAGAGACTAAAGGCTACCACAACTATATTGATAGTCTGGGGGGATAGTCGCAATCCTGGTTCATATGCATGGGCAGGGTAGCAAAGCCCGAGACCCTGTCAACACCAGCACTGCACGGGGCCTAAAGGGTGGTATTGACAAAAGTCCCCATATGCGCAAAAACCTTGGTCTACGCTTTGACAAGGAATCAGAGGGTTATCTCCTCAGTCCAAGCCTCCACGCAGCCTCATACTTAATTCCCATTTGAGAGGAGCTTCCCAGATACAATCAACATAGAAGAGGGTTTACCTATTGATTGGCCAACTACGTCTGAATTTAAACACTTGTGGAGAGTTGAACTCCCTATTCCACAAGTCTAGCCTAAGCTAGTCGGTGTATGAGCCTATAAAATAAAATTTACTAATAATTTTTAAAGTATATCATTCATTTTAAAAGGTTGTTTTTAGTCAGAAGGTAAATGGCGTGAAAGACTGTGATGTTATAGACTCGATAAGAAAAAGCAAAATGATGTATAAGGCAAAAATACCAAAGTAAATTACAACTACTTAAACCAAATTTCTTTTTTTTTTACAAATATAAGCTAATGAAATTGAAACTAAATGCGAGAAAAATAAGACTTCTTTTTATAATTTTTGAAATTTTATTTGAAAAATACTAAAAAGAAAACGACTTAAATGCAAAAGTATAAAATGTTTTTTTCTTCACTTTTTCAAATTCTTCAAAAACTACAATGCAACTAAATGCAAATTTTTGAGCAAGTTTGAATAATCAAAGCATATAATAAGCGAAATGAAGTATAAAGGACCCAAAATAACCTACTTCAACCAATCAGGAAGAAGACTCGGAAAAAACCTGACTTGGAGAAAATATTGAACCAAAAAAGTCCACTAGATTCACAAACAAACAAGTGACAAACTAACACTGCAAAATGCAGTACATAGTATAAAGCATCTAAAGCCCTAATCACTAACCTAGACACAAAACACTGAACTTATCAACCAAGCAAGAGAATCACCTTCAAATCACCAGATGAAAGAAATTCAAGCAAAAATCTCAAAGGCTTGAAAACGAGAGACATGTGTGACACACAAGGCTTTAGACTCATAGATTCATGCCAACAACAGAAGACTTCCAAGTAAGCAAAAAACCAAAGAAGATAGGGACAAGCAAACCCTACCCAATTTTTATGCTACTATAGGATACACACGACTGTGTATGTAGGAAACCTGCGTACGACACGCGACTATCTTATACATCAACTCGTGTATACAAGGTCCTACACGCGACTATGTACAATAGCAACCCACGTGTTCAACTAATTTTTTTTCAAAGAAAAAAGACTAGTAAAGGCTTCTGAGCACACTATACTGTAAATCAAAAGCAAGACAAAAAGGACCACACTCAAAATCAGAATCAAAACAAAGACTGGTAAAGAACCTACAGGATGAACCGAGAGCAGGCTCGACTCCCCAGTGGAGTTACCAGTTCTATTGTACAGGACAATACACCCTTTTAACCTAGGGTCTAGGGTTACCAACTTACTATTAGACTTGCAGAAAATTAGCTTTTATAGAAAATGGAATGAGAATAGGAAGAGATTTTGGCTTACCCAATTTATGACGGTTGATTCAAGCTTGGTCTTCTTTCGCTCCGATCTTCTCCAAAGCTTCTAGGGATGCTTCTCTTAACCTGTAAAGAGCCAATTCTTCAAGAAATATCTCATACATATATACATCATATTTTAGATGATAAACATATTAATAATATAGTTGAACATTATTCAATAAACCAATATACATGAGATAAGCACAATACAAGATTGGAAGAAGAATTCTCTTTATTAACAAACAGTGAATAGGTAAGAATACAACCCAGCTTCTGGCACAAGGACTCCTCTGCAACCGAGGACTCTGAGTTCTGCTGCTCCAAGACTCTGAAGTTATACCACCAGCATAATTTTTCTCTTCCAAAATTGATTGATTAGCCCCATCCCAAGGCCTCTATTTATACTTTGGGAAATATAGTAGTTTCGAAGGTTATGATGGTTGAGACAGTTGAGATAGTTATGGATTAGGGCCCAACTAATATCATCTAATCATGAATTATATTTTTAATGTCGAATTAAGGTACACGTGAGTATTGATATAGGCAAGGCGCATATGACACGTGGGTTGCTCAAACGAAACTCAAGTATGCAAGGTACATGCGGGTTGCAATGCACATAGTCGCGTATGACACACGAGTTGCATTGCACATAGTCACGTGTGCAACCCAAAACTCAAAATAAAAATATATAAGGCTGGTCTAAAGATAATGCATCAAAAGTCATGCACGTCTATAGTGTTTTGGCCACTTCAATCCTAATTGTCCTTTTGTGTACCGACATGATGAATGTAAGCACACAAACGGAGAAGTGTCATTTTGGTTGATAACAATGTTTGATCTTATCAAACGACAAATCATCTTAAGTACAAGTTGTTGGGTGTTATATCGTCTTGATTAATTCACCTAATATTTAATTATCAACCGGGGTTGGTAGGCTTAGAGTTGACACAAAATATTTGCGAAGGTAGAGGATTTCCTATAGTGTCGTGGAAATATTTTAACAAACAAAAGATCGAAAGGTCTTTCAAATGAAAAACTGAGTCAAACTCCTAAGAATTCAACTATTAAGGTAATTGAACCGGAACAGAATACTAGATCAGAGTATCAAAAATATACTACTCTACTCTATAAACAATTACTAAAGAATAAATATATATACAATACTACTTCTATACAAGAAAAAACTACTCTTTCTAGTAAGGTTTATTGAATAATTTCAAGAACTAACTATGCAAAGAAAGTTTATATTGGAAACATAGCAACAACAATTAGATTGATAATTTATTTTATAAGCAAATAACTTCAGACTGAAAAAGGATATTATCAACAACCAACTTCTCAAGTGAAAGAGTAGGATGCAAGGAAGACCTAACTTATAAGTGAGTAGAAAACTTATTAAGAGAAGCAAGTAGAAAACTTAATATAGAGAACTTAATAAGAGAAACAAGTAGAAAACTTAATAAGAATAACTTTGAATTCTATTCTACAAGTCTCTTTTAATAATCACACAGTGAAAAAGGAACAGTTCCTACTGGTATGGACAATCTATAAGGTACTAGTATAATTTCCTAAGGATAACACATCTAATACTAAGTTTTACATGCAAAAGGATAAATCAATCCAAAGGCACGATTACAAAACAGTACAACAGTATTAGTCAAAGGAATCAGAAACAAACAAAAGAAACAAAACATAACATAACTCAAAACATGTTCAAGGTGAAAGGATAAAACTTTAATAAATAATATAAAACAATATAACTTTTAGTCTTAATGTTAAATAGGACTATCATCTTACTATTACAGTCAAAGCATACTTTAAAAACTAAAGAAACAGAGCTTTAAATAGGTTCAAAACACATTAAAAACACTAAAAACGAAACGATGGATTGGATGGTAGACTGAATTGCAAGTCTGAAAGGGGTGTCTGAATGACAGTTTAAACAGGCTGTCCGAATGACAGTCTGCACAACTAGAATAACAGAAAATAACCTAAATGATCTAATCTTCAACTGAATCTGTGCACATGCAAATACAATGCATAGAGGTAGTAAATAAACCTACTTAATGATCAAATTTGACAGCAAAATAATCTTAAACTAATTCGTAAAAAGAAATCATTGCGTATTACACTAAGAAACAAACTGGAATTTAACTTGAATGAACTTATAACATAAAGAAAATGAACAGAATTGAATCTATTATAACTTGATTAAAGCACTATATTCTATATACTTGTCAATATAAAACTGGAAATGAAATGACTAGAAAGTATATCGAAAGCAAACTATGCACACAACTAGCTATTTAACTTCGGAAATAAAACTATATTAATGCATTACAGAAAACAATGAAATAAACGTTTACAGTAATTTTAGTGAAAACAAACTAGAAATCAAACTATACTAACTACAAAAGAAAAGATAACGAAATTACACAAGAAAAGAAACTGTTGGTTGATGAGGGGACCTCTCAGTAATCATGGGTGATGCCTGGCTAACCCTTACATGAACACAATCATGAACAGCAGAACATAGAACTTCCATCAAAAATAAGGAACAAAGTTACATAGTTCTTCTCTTAAAAACTGACTATCTAACTAATGGATTGATCAACCTCGTATCTCTTCGCGTGTAGGCATTTATATACATAATGTTTACAGAGGTGAGCAGGTCAACCCTTTAGTGGTCAGAGATAATAGATTTGACATAAATAATGAAAAATAAAAGCAGTCTAATCTTTCCTAATCCTCCCCCAAACCAAAGATATGGCGTGTCCTCAAGCCATACAAGAAAGAAAAATCAATTGTTCCAGATAATGAAAGAAAGATTTCTATCATGCTGTTATTACTTTATAAGAAGAAAAAACTAACTAGTAAATGGAAATGATTCAAATATGTATATTCATAAAAAAAATATAACAGTGCTTAGAAAGACCACTTGAATGATGATAATATAACCGAAAGAATGCCATAGGAAAAGCTAGTCATCCATGCCTCATTTTAAAGATATATTGTCATCACAAAATATTTTGAGTTTACCCCAGAGTGTGTGAGATTTATAGTTATGGGTCCCATTTCTAGGATAATGACATCCTAAGTATTTTTTGAATTAGATGGCCGGGCCCAAGCCCAACTTACAGCCATTCTCAAATGACATTATAAACAATTGGCCTTGACATGTTATTCATAAATTCTGAAAATTTTTCTTTATATTATCATTGTTCTATGAACCATGTGCATAGTGGTGCATTAACTAGATCTCTTTTACCCGATATTTTCCCGCTGTCAGCAGGCATGTTCAGTACCCCAGCGGTTTACCTTGGTACCATGCAAGCATAGTCCCGCTGCCAGTGAGCCTGTTTAGTACCCCGACGGGTTTACTTGCATTTATCGAGCTTCCTTGTATTAAGTTATTACTTAGAATTGACCTGCTACCAGCAGGCATGTTCAGTACCCCGGCAGGTTTGCCTTGTATAATGATATTAAATATATGGAAGCCGATTAGTACTAGAGCGTGTTAAGTCCTGCTAAACACATAATTCAATTTTGTAAAGTAAACTCATAAGTAACTTTTCATAATGGCCTTAACCATAGATCATGTCAAAAGAGAATAACTTAAAGTGGTTCTTTGTCCTTACAGTCCTTCTTCTTCATAAAAGATAAGTAATGTTCCCCACAGGCGAAAATTCCACTTACTCTCGAGTTATCACCAAAATACTTGAGAGACAAGTTTTGATAACAAGTATATGATGAACTAGTAATCCACAGGTGTAAGATGAGATTGTGAAAAATATGATAATGAAAGTAGGTCTGTCAAGTAACTGTTCAAAAGAGAAAATCAGAAATATACATGTCTAAATCAAAATACCAAAAACCATATGAATCATAGAAGAGATGGTTAAGAATGATATACAGAGAATTGTTTTTTTTTTAATTGTCACTATAAGATGGAAATTTCAAAAGCACCCCAAGAAAGGTTAAGATACCTTATGAGTGTTTTAGTGTACTTCCCTTTTCCAAATAATACTCCATGAGCTGCTTATAGAGATAAAGTACTTGTAACCAAACTGCAAAACCACTTGTTAGATGATTCAATTTATTCATGAAAACATATATAACATTATAGAAAGAAAAAGAGTCCCTTGTAAGCAATTTGTCAGAAATTACTCTTATTTATTCAAAGAAACAAACACATATTTACATATATACAAGTGATGATAACCCAAAATACTTTTTTAAGGATCAGGAGGAAGAGGAATAACTTCCCCTTCAACCAATTCCATTTCCTTTTGCTGCAAAACATTATGTATGAAATCCTGTTTAGATGTTGGTTGGTGATAAAGTCTAAGTCTATGTCCATTTACTACAAAGGAAACTTGTGAACCATCAATTGTCTTAATTTCTACTGACCCATTGTCAAAAGTTGTAACTACTTCGTATGGGCCCATCCAACGGGTAGTTAACTTTACTTTAAAAATTTTAAACCGTGAGTCGAATAGTAGTGCCCAATCTCCAGTATTAAATTTATTTTGCTTAATAAACTTAGCATGCCATTTCTTTCATTGATTCTGTATTAGCATGGTTCTTTGGAGTGCATCTTGTCTAATCTCATCTAACTCATTAATCTATAACAATTGTTGTTTCTATGCTTCGACCAAATCCATGCCTAATTGTGTTGCCACACGAAAGGTCTTAACTTGAAATTCAATCGGTAAAAGGACTTGTTTGCCATACACTAACTCATAGGGGGTATGTCCGGTAGTGTTTCTCCATGTTATCCTATAGGCCCATAAGGCCTCTGGGAGTCTATCTTCCCAATCCTTATGATGTAAGTGAATGGTTTTGGTTAAAATGGCTTCTAATACTTTGTTGGTTGACTCTACCTGGCCATTAGCCTGAGGGTGATAAGGTGAAGACTTGCAATGTCGGATGCCATACTTCGTAGTAATTTCTTTCATTAATTTAGAAGTAAATTGGGAACCTTGGTCTATGACAATTTCTCTAGGTACACCAAATCGGGTGAATATTTTTTCATATATAAATTCTACCACTGACTTCTCTGTAGCCCTAAACAAAGCTTTAGTTTCTACCCATTTGGTGACATAGTCCGTGCAAACCAGGATATACTTCTTTTTACGAGACATGGGAGAAATTGGTCCTACAAAATCAAGAGCCCATTTCTCAAAAGGCTCAATCATGACCTGAGGTCGTAAGGGCATCTGATCAGATGACGTAGGTCTACCCATTCTTTGGAAACTATCACATCCTTTAACATACTTGACAGCATCTTTGAAAATGCTTGGCCAATAATAACCAGAGTGCAGCACTTTGTATGTTGTCCGCTTATCAGAAAAATGTCCTCCACATGGTCCATCATGGCATGCATGGAGGATGTCTGTCATTTCATCCTCCCACACACATCGTTGAATAATAAGATCTGGACCGGTGTGGAAGAGGTCATTATCAACCCAAGAATAATTAGAACTATGAACTATAATACGACATTTCTCACGTGGGGACAAATGGTTTCGTAATTTCCCAGTTGCTAAATAATTGGCAATGTCTGCAAACCAAGGGGTTTGAACAGACACAGCAAATGAATGTTCATCAGGAAAAGCATCGTCAACAGGTTTAACACCATCATCATGTTGAATGCGAGAGAGGAAATCTGCTACTAGAATTTCTTTACCAGTTTGGTCAATGACGGTAAATGTTAAACTCTTGCAATAGAAGAAGCCACCGGGTCACTCTACCATTGGTAATTGGTTTATTCATTAAAATTATAATGGCAGAGGGATCGGTATGCACAAAAAATTCATATCCTGTAATGTAATGGCGAAATTTATTAATAGAATACACTACTGCCAAAAATTCTCTTTCAGTAACAGTGTAATTTAGTTCGGCAGGAATCAAATTATTGCTAATAAAATAAATGGCATAAGGTGCTTGTCCCTCTTTTTGGCCCAGGACTCCTCCTATGGCCATATCAAAGGCATCGGTGGATATATGAAAAGGAAGGGACCAATCGAGACCCCTGAGTATTGGTGCCACCGATAGTTTAGCTTTTAAAATTTCAAAAGCATTTTGACAAGATTCTGTCCACTGGAATTCTACATCCTTTGTAAAAAATTTAAACATCGGTGCAGCTATTTTAGTAAAATTTTCAATAAAGCGACTGTAATAGCCTGCATGACCAAGAAAGCTTCTTACCTCTTTTTGAGTTTTTGGAGAGGGAAGGCCAACAATTACTTCGATCTTAGCAGGATCTACCTTAATTTCTTGGGAGAAAATATGGTGTCCTAAAACTATACCTTTTGTCAGTAACATTTTACATTTTTCATGATTAAGGGCTGAATTCTTTTCTTGACATCGGATCAAGACGTTCTCGAGGTTGTCAATAGCCTCTTGAAAGGTATTACCATATGCTGTAAAATCATCCATGTATACCTCTACACAGTCATGTATAAGATCAGAAAAAAATCCTAAGACTGCTCGCTGAAAAGTGGCAAGTGCATTACATAAGCCAAATGGAAAAACTCTATAAGCATATGTTCCCCAAGGGCATGTAAAAGTGGTCTTGTCTTGATCTTCAGGTTATATTAAAATCTGGTTGTATCCACTATATCTGTCAAGAAAGGAAAAATATTGTTTACCTAACAGGGTATCTAACACTTGATCAATAAAAGGTAAAGGAAAGTAGTATTTAAGTGTGGCTTTGTTTAGCTCTCTAAAATCAACACAAATGCGCCATTTCCCTGTGAATTTCTTCAGGACTACCACTAGAGGAGACACCCATTTACTATCGGAGATAGGATAGATGAAACCAACATTGAGGAGTTTTTGTAATTCTTCTTTTACTATATCCTTTAGAGCAGGATCCATCCTCCTATGAGGCTGCTTATATGTGAAATGTTTGGATCCATATAAATATGGTGAATAAAAGTGTTAGGGTGTATCCCCTTCATATCAGTGTATTCCCATGCAAATGCTCCAGCTTGTTTTTTAAGAACCTCAAGCAGTCGTGCTTGTCGGTTTTCACTTAACCCTGCGTTTATATGTAGAAATTTTCCAGGCACAACTTCACAAGGTATAGTATAGGGTCCTATATGATCTTCGATTATGAAGACATAAGGTGTCTTCATAAATGTTGAGAGAGCCATATTCTCTTGGAACTCATCTCCAAAAATCTGATCGAATTGAGCAAAAGACTTAGGAAAATCTATACAAGTTGTTGAAGAAACAAACTGGTTTAATACATTCTCAGTGGTCTGCTCCTCAAGTTCCCAGGAGAAATCACTAGGGAGGGAGAGGTCATCAAATTCCTCATCCCCAAAAGAAAATTTTAACCACCATGGGTTTTCAGTTATTGGTTGTGCTAGGGGGTATAAAATAAGTCTCTGTGTAGACAACCCATTGGAAATAGTCATCTCTCCATCCCTACATCCGATAAAAGCATTTGCAGTAGATAACCATGGTCTTCCTAACATAATAGGATGCCCTTTAGAAGGATCCTTTGATTCTACAACCATAAAGTCAACAGGGTATTCCCATGAGGCTACGGTCTGCTAGTTCTAAGATGGAAGGGGTAGGTCGGAGAAATTGTCCCAACTGTAAAACTTCTAAAACTGCGGTGGTCATCATGTTGATGCCGGATCATAAATCGATTAATGTATTTTCTATGGCAGTATTGTTTACAACTACAGTCACTACTAGGGCTCCTATATTTGTATATTTTGCAATCCGGGATTGATCTATCATACATTCAAACATCTCTCCTATAACATGAATTGTGAGAGGGTCCTTTTGCTTCTTCCCTGGGCGTTTAATGCATAGTTCCTTTATTACCTTGCTGTAAGATTGGTATGTCCTTAATAGCTTGTAATAGAGGGATTTTGACACAAATATTCTTAAATTCATTCAAAATGTCATACCCACGATGAACTACAGGTTTTTCTATTACTAGTTTTTTTGGAAATGGAGGAACTATTTGCTCCTGAATGGGTTCCTGCGGGGGATGGGTGTGTACTGGAATCTTTGGAATGTTCACATCCTCCAAAATGGCATCATTCACGGGTTCATTTGAATCCTCTTCTTCTTCATTTTCCTCATGAATGATGACTGATGACTTGGGTTTGTCATTCACAACTCTTCCAGATCGTAATTGAATCTCATGTACATGTACAATCGAAATAAGGTATGATGGAAGAGTTTGCAACTCAGTGTTGTTAAGAGTTTGAGTTGGTTTATTATTTGGGTTAGGTATTGGTTGTGCATGGAATAATGTCGGCCATAGAGGGTTTGTATTCTGGAAGTGATGAGGTTGTTTTGCGATGAGAGGAACTGGAGACACAAATCCAGGTGAAATTTGCTGGAAATTTGTTTTGTGCTAAGGATAAAGATGATTAGGTACAGAGACAGGTTGTGACTGAGGGTATGGTTGTCCTCTCCACCCTTATGACCAATATTGTTGCTGCAAAAATTGAGAAGGAGGGTACTGAGGTGGCCAATTCTGCCAACTTGAGGTGTTCCATTGTTGATGTGGTTGGCATCGAGGATAATAGAGTGGAGGTTGTGGTGGAAAATTCTGCTATGATGGTTGGTCTCTAGGTTCCCAAGGAGGCCTCCTAGATGTTTCACCTACATCCCCACTCTTATAGATGGCTTGCAACCCAAGCAATGATGATAAATTGTCTGTTGGATTTTCCTTCGTACAAATGTGACATATGGATATGTTGTTTAATGGACATTGCCTTTGGGGATGTTTGGTCCTACATATTGAACAAAAAATGCTCATTGTTTCTCATTCTTCAAACTGCCTTTTCTTGGTTTGTAAATCATCTAGTTGAGAACCCATTGCTCCTAAGATATCAGTCTTGAAATTCTCCGATAGGTTTCCTAACTCTATACTTGTAACTCCACCTGAACTGTGAATGTTTCCTCTTATATTTCTACTATAAGGCTCCCGAAAGTTTTTTCAAACTTTCCCCATACTTCTAGAATAATTTTTACACATCTCACCGATTTGTGCAAAGGTTTTATGAGAAATATCGCCAGCTGCCATGAGATTAAGATTTTCTATCAAGTCCTCGGAGATCCCTTTAAGGAAAGCATACGTACTGCATCTTCTCGGAGGACACTATATTTTGATTTATGTATTGTATAAAAAAACTTTTCAAGATAATCCTCTAGGCTTTTGTCTTCAAGTTGTTGTATCTTGAATACATCATGTCGAGAGTCCTTAGGTTTGTAATACTCTTGATATTTTCGCAAAAATGAGGTTTTCATATCATCCCAAGCCCTAATAGTGGATTCACCTAATCCCATGAACCATCTATGGGCAGAATCTTTTAGTGTAGCGAGAAAGAGTTTTAGTTTGTGAGCATCTTGTAGATATTTATAGCTCCCACAAAGGATATCGAACTCAAACAAAAATGTGTCCGGATCCTCATTACTTTTTCCATAGAAAGTAGGTAAGGAGGAAGGAGAGATGTTTTTCATAGTTACATCCTGTACATTGTCTAAAATAGGAAACCCAAAGGTAGCCTCATTTTGATTTTCCCCTTCTCCTTCGTCATTTCTAACTTCATCATGATCTTCATTCTCTCCCTGCCTCTCCATATATGCTGGGTTTCTAACGTAAATATACCTAGGAGGCTCCTTTCGAGGTGATAATGGGGCATCCCAACATTCTTTTTCGGGAGAGATCTTCCTCTGATCAACCGTGTTTTTATTGAATCCTAGAGGGAAAGTAGGTTCTATTGTGGATGTTTCAATTTGTGAGATAATTGTATATGCAAGGTTTCCAAAGAGAGATTTTACCTGGTCAAGATCAACAAAGTCAATGAAATTCAGATCTCCTACTAGTGAAAAAGTTATATTATTTGGATTCAAGACTAGTGGAGGGTTAGAGGTTCCTAGTAGATGATCCTCTTGAACTTCCTCGGGAATGAGGTCCTTAGGACCTCCTGCCAAGGTTCCTTATCCTTCTATGGCTTCCCCGGTAAGATATCCTAAGAGAGTCTCCTTAGGTTTCTAGGTAGAACTACTTCATACAGGTTTCTTTCGATACCTTTCTGCTGAGTCAGTGGTTGGGGTATTACATCCCCCGTAAAAGTTAGTGGGAATTTCAATATGTTTTCTTGTCTTAACAAATCTACCCTGAGGATCTCTAAGTCTGTTCATGAAAAAATTAAACTAAAGAAAAACCTATGCTACTACTATTGCTGGATTTGGGGGCACCTGTTATAACAGATGCACAGGTTCTTACCTCTCATCTTACCGCTCCCTCACCACCAGCCTATTACTAAACTTCATAAAGAATTCTAAGGCTATTCTACCTTACAGTTTAACTCCCCGACAACAGTGCCAAAATGTTGGGTGTTATATCGTCTTGATTAATTCACCTACTATTTAATTATCGACCGGGGTTGGTAGGCTTAGAGTTGACATAAAATATTTGCGAAGGTATAAGGATTCCTATGGTGTCGTGGAAATATTTTAACAAACAAAAGATCAAAAGGTCTTTCAAAATGAAAAATTGAGTCAAACTCATAAAAATTCAACTATTAAGGTAATTGAACTGGAATAGAATACTAGATCAGAGCATAAAAAATATACTACTCTATTCTATAAACAATTACTAAAGAATAAAGATATATACAATACTACTTCTATACAAGAAAAAACTACTCTTTCTAGTAAGGTTTATTGAATAATTTCAAGAACTAACTATGCAAAGAAAGTTTATATAGGAAACATAGCAACAACAATTAGATTGATAATTTATTTTATAAGCAAATAACTTCAGACTGAAAAAGGATACTATCAACAACTAACTTCTCAAGTGAAAGACTAGGACGCAAGGAAGACCCAACTTATAAGTGAGTAGAAAACTTAATAAGAGAAACAAGGAACAGTTCCTACTGCTATGGACAATCTACAAGGTACTAGTATATTTTCCTAATGATAACACATATAATACTAAGTTTTACATGCAAATAGATAAATCAATCCAAAGGCATGATTACAAAAAAGTACAACAGTATTAGTCAAAGGAATCAGAAACAAAACATAACATAACTCAAAACATGTTCAAGGTGAAAGGATAAAACTTTAATAAATAATCTAAAACCATCTAACTTTTAGTCTTAATGTTAAATAGGACTATCATCTAACTATTACAGTCAAAGAATACTTTAAAAACTAAAGAAACAGAGCTTTAAACGACGGACTGGATGACACACTGAACTGCAAGTCTGAAAGGGGTGTCTGAATGACAGTTTAAACAGGTTGTCCGAATGACAGTCTACACAACTAGAATAACAGAAAATAACATAAATGATCTAATCTTCAGTTGAATTTGTGCACATGCAAATACAATGCATAGATGCAGTAAATAAACCTACTTAATGATCAAATTTGACAGCGAAATAATCTTAAACTAATTCATAAAAAGAAATCATTGTGTATTACACTAAGAAACAAACTGGAATTTAACTTGAATGAACTTATAACAGAAAGGAAATGAACAGAATTCAATCTATTATAACATGATTAAAGCAATCTATTCTATATACTTGTCAATATAAAACTGAACAGTAAAACTGGAAATGAAATGACTGGAAAGTAAATTGAAAGCAAACTATGCGCACAACCAGCTATTTAACATCGGAAATAAAACTATATTAATGCATTACAGAAAAAAATGGAATAAATGTTTACAATAATTTTAGTGAAAACAAACTAGAAATCAAACTATACTAACTACAAAAGAAAAGATAACGAAATTACACAAGAAAAGAAACCTTTGGTTGATGAGGGGCCCTCTCAGCAATCAGGGGTGATGCCTGGCTAACGCTTACATGAACATAACCATGAACAGTAGAACATCGAGCTTCTATCAAAAATAAGGAACAGAGTTACAGAGTTCCTCTCTTAAAAACCGATTGTCTAACGAATGGATTGATCAACCCCGTAGCTCTTCGCGTGGAGGCGTTTATATACATAATGTTTACAGAGGTGAACAGGTCGACTCTTTAATGGTCGACTGCTCTCTAAATTTAGTCAACCATTACTGCTATCAATTGATCGAACGCCAACCCACAATGTTCTTCCTTATCCATTGTGCGTTAATTCTTCATGGTGCGTGGTGTGGCGTGAGGGTCCTTCTTAGCGTGGACTGGTGGTGTGGTGTCGAGCGAAGGAGGTTGCTGGTGAGTCTTCTAGAATGAGAGCCATGCTATCACCCATACACATGGAAATGTATCAGTTACAGCCCATGCTAACGTTTTAATGCCTGGAAACCTGCCAACGAGTATCGTGCAGTCTAATTAGCGAGCTGGATGGTAAGCTGGATATGCTATGCGCATATCTAGCAGAATGTGTGTCTGTTGTTAGCTCGTCCAAAGACTATAACCTGCAAACAAATGCATACATAAATTAATATATCAAATGCGCTTGAAATAATATCAATTTTAATCTATAAAATCGTGAAATGATAATAATAAACATATTTTACATAAATCTTAAATTCATTCATACCTAAGGCTGAATAGTGAGCTGCATGACATAAAATATGCAAAAAGATGACAAAACATATGTTTAAACGCGTAATTTACCTGCCGAAAATGATGAAAAAACTAGGATCAACACAAGTCCGGTCTTTGATGAGAATATTGTAGGTAATTATATGTTGAATTCCTTCTATGGTATATTGCACAATGATATATTTAGCATTATTGAATAATATGGATCGACTATACCTATTTATGGAGTTTCGACTGAACCAATGAATCATGCTCCTGAGTTGATTGGTAGTCAGTATACTGTGACTACTGAAGTCGGTAGCCTAACTTCTCCAACTCATTCAATTAATGATAACCGACTTGAATCACCACTGACCTCCCTCCTTTGGTGGGTTGTTAAAACGATTGAAGTTGTTGGATCAAATGTTGGAGATGTTAGCATTGGTCGATAGACTCACTGTAAAAAACATTATGGTAGTGTTTCCTTGATGGCGTTTGTTCTTGAAACCTGTTATCCTAACATGTATGTTGAAGCTTAGGGTGTGCCATAATGGGAAACTACTATGACTGTTGAAATTGATTACTAGAAGAAAAATCATACGTGAGAACTTGTTCCTCGGCTGCAAGGAAAGAATGTTGTGAAGTGTTAATGGGTCTATAAGACCAAGTTTACCTTTGATGGTGTTGTTGAATATCACAAATCTTGTTTAGTGGCCAAAGGATTCTCTAAAAAATAAGGCATTTAATACACAAAAACCTTTGCTCGTGTTGCAAAGATGAGCTATGTTCGACTAATACTTTCCCTTGCTGCTCATTTTAGGTGGGAAATCCAGCAATGGATGTTAAAAGTGCCTTTCTTCATGGAGATTTAACTGAATAAATCTATGTGGAGCAACCTCCTATATTTGTGATAGATTTTGGTCTTGTTTGTCGATTGAAGAAGTCGTTGTATGGCTTGAAATAGACACTTCGTGCTTGGTATGAGAAGATTAATCACTTCTTTTCCAATCTTGGCTTCAAACATTGTGAATATGATCATAGTATTAATGTATTACATGTTAATGGTGAAACTTTAATTGTGGCATTGTATGTTGATGATTCAACCATAACTAGAAAAAATGTCAATTTGATTTTGGGTTTGAAGAAACAACTTGTAGATACCTTTGAAATGACTAACTTTGGTCTTTTGCATTTCTTTCCTGGCATTCAAAATTTGTAAATGGATGATGGTATCTTTCTTTCACAACCTAAATATGCCTTGGAAATTTTGAAATGATTCAAGATGGATAAATATAAGTCATGTGCTACACCTTATCAGTCCAAAGTGAAGTTTTAGAAAAACTGTGACTCTCCACGAGTCGGCGCCACTCTTTATCGACAACTGGTTGATATCCTAATTTACTTAACTCCTAGTCGACTAGATCTTTCATTTGTTGTTAATTTGGTCTCCTAGTTTATGCAATATCCTCAAGAAAGCAACTAGAAAGCTGCAAAGAGGTTTGATATATTAAGGGTACTTATTAGTATGGTATTAAGTATTGTCGCAGTAAAGAACCATTGGTCAAGTTCACTGATTTTGACTGGGGCGATGACATTCAGGAATGAAAGTCCAGATATGGCTATGTGTTTTGACTGAGTTTTGGACCCTTGGTCTGTTCATGTAAGAAACAAAAGGTAGTCTCTCTTTTGACTACAGAACCCAAGTATCATGGCGCTATTAATGCAGAAACTGAGGCACTTTGGATTTGTCAGCTTCTCAAAGAGCTTGGGTTTCTTTTTCAAGACCCCACTGTTATTTATTCTGATTATCAAAGTACTATTCAAGTTGTTGATAATATTGTTGCTCGCAACAAGATGAAACATGTTGAACTTCATGTTCATTGCTTCAGATGGTTGATGCAGGAAAATGTTGTCTCCCTTATCTATTGCAAGATAGATGATCAAGTCATCAATATCTTTATGAAGCCTTTACCATAATCTAGTTTTGTGAAACTTCGGGCTATGATCGGACTTCAGGAAGCTACGATTATGGGGCTTGTTCAAAGCAAATAATTTCACCTACTGAATCTCCAAAGCATTGTGTTAATGGGGGGCGGGGGTGTTGGAACCTAAGGTCTTGACGGTTCATCACACCTTTGGATCTTCTAGAGACAATTAGTTGTTAGATGACAAGTGACTAACATAGCAGTTGATTGGAGGTTCGACTAGGAAAGTTGGAGGAACGTCTGAATACTCTATTAAATATATGACTGAATAGTCAATAAGAGTGTGGTCAATGTGACTACAATAACCGACTACACTTTGGGACGTTGTTGATTTTGCTGAAACCGTTGGAACCAATGACCCCCATTCATGGACTAGATCTTCCTCACTTCCAGGTAGTTTGTTAGACCTGGAGACTATAAAAGGACAAACTTATGGGTTGTGTCAATGTGTGTCCAACAATGTTTGATATGATTGATCGTAAGATGCATTGTGATGTTCTGATCATAATGTGTTGTGTTTAAGTGTTGTAACGGTGTCTTTAGACACCACCTTTCTTCTTAGAATATTGTTCCCTTTTGTTACTTATTTTTTGTTCTATAGTTCGAGGTTAATAGGTTCCCTAACATCTATAGAATGTTGTTGTAAAGATGTGATAAGCATATGTGGAGTGGAGCTCAAGTGTAAAATTGAATATTTCTGGAGATAAAGAAGACAATACCTTCCAATGGATGTTTCCCCATTTGCGGTTTTACCATGTATATCTAGTGTACTTTTTCTTTTTCTCTTATCTCTTGCTTACTATTTTGATTATATGGTGCTTATATGGATAAAAGGATAGACTAGTATATTCTTCCTATTGATTTACATGTTAACAAAGATATTATTGTATGCCTATGCATATTTCTCAATAATCTAACACTTTCAAGGTTCACCTTAACACAAACCTAACATTAGGGTATGGGGTTGACAAATCACCTAGGTTCATGGCAAATGAATTCCCTTAAGGGGGAAAATATATGCTACAACGATTACTAGAATTACACTGGGAGGTTGAGAAATTAAACCCAAAATTTGCATGATAAATGAGTGACTTTATCAGTTGAAAAGTCATGAGGAGCGACAAAGAAAATATCTAGGTTGTTCTTACAAACCTAGGGGCCACAATGCAATATTTCTATCACATGGTTTGATTCAGTGAACTGAAACAAAAACACGCCCTTAGTTAGTTTACGAGTATGAGTGTAGTGCCAACTTTGTGGCTTCCACACCTACCTAATATATGGTGAGATAACTACCCAAGGAGTCACCCTCCCAACTAAGTATTCAATAATGTAGCTCACTTGAAATGGATTACATAAATAGTCGTACTCAGATTAACAAAAAAATCAATATCGTGAAGGGGGTCAATACCTTGTCATAAACCTTTACAATAAAATTCTAGGGAGTCTTGATCACCATGGTACCACTTCAGACCAATTGTTACTCCAAAACAAATAATGGTGGTTTTGCATTGTGAGGAACACATGGTACCCTCACCAACCTTAGGAATGAACTATTGCAGTTTGACAAATAACCCATGCCACTTCAATGCGAAAAAGACACCAATAACTCTACAAAAAACCCCAAAGGATCACAATTCTTTACAATATCTGTCCCTAGGTTTGTGTCTCCTCATCATAATCTCAGTACTGATAAATAAATTTGATTACATGATAGGGGAAATATCTTGTTCATACAAAAGAGGGACCATTGTTGTAACTTGTGACACAAGTCACATTTATGAAGTACCTAGGCTCTTATTTAACTAATTAATCTCAAACACAATAGTTGCTTGTTCGAGGCCTTATATGTGACCTCGTACATACTATCAAAGTACTGAAGGCTTAAAGCTTTTACAATACTATGATCTTGCATAAAAAACAACTCATAAACATTAATCCACTTGCATAGATAAAGTGGTTGTGTCTAGATACACATCATGCATGCTTACAACAATATCAATCATTAAGAGGGAATGAGAGGCATACGAAAAAGTGAATTGAGACGATAAGTTTTTTTGTTATTCTTATAAGTTGTTTTGTTCCTTATAAATGCCTCAAAATAGACCTAAGATGTGTTTTTTTTTGCAGGCAATATATCCTTGGGAAAACTATTGAGGAATTGCCCCTCATTCAAAGGATGGTACCCTAGGTAAACCCTAGTTCCTGTAGGGCCTTTTGTTTTTTTGTTTTTTTAGACAAAAGCGGTTATATTATATTGGGAGGTGGTGTAACCACCATAAAAGGGTTCCAAATTACAAAGGCCCTCATGGTAGCGGCATCTAAAAACCATAGAACTTAAAAACCAGAGGAGATATAGGTGCCCTTGAGGAAGTGGCAAAGGCATTTAAGCCAACAAAATTCCCTTGAGGGAGTGGCAACATTAACAGTCTGAGACAGAGTAACATACTAAGAAACTACCACAATGCAGATTAACAGAGAAACGATAACTATGCAGAAAAAATAGAGAGGCATGTACATGCAAGACGGCGAGCCAGAGCACTCATATGACTTCTATCCATTCGAGCTGAAGGTCATACCATTACTAGACGCTTCATGTTTGACAAGTTTGAGAGCAAGCTTGTTCACCTTTATTTCCAGCTTGATTATCTGCTTGGTTAGCGAGTTTTCAGTCCACTTTACCTTCCGCTTGAATTTCTTACGAAGGAAGACCAAATCCTTGTTCACATCTTCCAATCTCCTTCCACCTTCATAATCAATAGCATTCACTTGAGTCTGCAACAATTTGAGCTCTTGTTTCAGTTCTCTCACCTTCGAATCCACCGGATTTGGAATGACAGACGCAACCGCGAATGAGGACCCCGCTTCCATCCTAAGTATCAGTAAACTCTTAGCAGCGAGACGACAAAGCTCTCGGACAAACAGTACCGCATCCTGCGTGCTTCGGCTCTCAGCATTCCACCCTTTTAAATCCATGAGACCCAGTGAGCTTGGTGTCACCTCAAATTCCAGCTCGCAAGAAATCACGAAACTGCTCAATTGATCCAGATTCGACGCGACTCCTCTCACCTTCCCACCAGATATCATCAGAGTTTCATATGCGCGAATAGTAAATACTACCATGATAACATTCGATGCAACCATCTTCGACAGGACTCCTGCTGAATTCGCCTCAAACGAGAAGCCCAAATCCATGAAAGCCATTAAACCAACGTATCCCCCTGACGTCAAACAATGATACTGCATGAGGTCACCTGTCCTGCAAACGTTAAGACGCGGGGCGAAACAGTGATGAGGCAACTATCTTCGCACTGGACAAAGAGACAGCCTAGACCTAGCTTTAAACCAAACCTTCGCATGGCCACATGAACTACACGAACCACCTGTCCTTGTGGCTCACTAGCACGAGGCATTCCGACGGGCTGGGACCCACAGAGGGAGAGCCCCTAATAAGCCCTCGGGCCTATGGGGGTGAGCAGAAAGAACCTTGGCCATTGAGAATAAGCTCCCCAAGGCTAAGGGAGGAGCCTTTGTTAGCCTCATGGTCTGCATTGGAGTTGTTTTCCCTCAACACGTGGAAGAAGTCAATTTTTTTCAGAGAGGAGGCTTGCACTACAATCTTGTGAATAAGATGCCTCAAGTCCATATGATTAGGCATAAGATTTTCAACTAGAGCGCAGATAACAACTCTAGAGTCTCCAATAAGAGTTAACTCGGGGAATCCCATTGCCTTGGCCATCCTCAATCCTTGCCATAAAGCCAAGGCTTCAGCCATATTGTTGGTTTCGATGCCAAGCCCCCAAGCGAACTTAAAATCCATTTGTCCATCCGGAGTGAAGAAAACTCTGTCGCCCCGGCCTATAGGGCCTTTCGTTAGTGTACACATCCTACATCTTTTGAATAGATCATATATAGCTCGTAAACAATTAGTTTGCTAAGAGAAAACATGTCACAAATTTGAACTTTGGTGGGGAGGTTAAAAACTTTGCTCGCAACCACTTCAGCTACGCTTAATTAACCCTCTAGATGTGCTATACAAGGTAAGGCAATTAATTAGTTATAAAGCATCACCCTTGCTTCAACAATCAAACTTGTATGTCACCCTTAAGTTGCATTTTCATTGGATGTATTCATTTGGACTAATGGAACTTAGACGTGTCATTCTTGGTTTTGAAAATTAGGCTATAATGACTTTTAGAATTTAGAGATTTTCTTTCAAAGTTGTTTTCTTTGTTGCTTTTTTTATAAAGTATTTTGCTTTGTACATGCAGAAGTATTTAGTATATGTGGAGAGGAAAAACTACTTACGTATGCCTTTTTCAAGCTTATTAGTTTTGACACTCATATAGAGCCTACAATAAATAAGAGACAAAATGCCTCAATTTCCAGGTATGGCTACATTCTAAAATTTTATTCAAAGTTTCACTTGAAACTATCATTTTCATATAGTTTCATTATGCCCCAAGGGTTTTTGGATTCTCCTAATCTACTCATGACCTTAGAAAACCTTAAAATCCGTCAGAACATGCAAAAGCATGTATAATCATTTCACAAAATTTTGATAAAACATTGTTTTTCTAATAATTAAAATGAATATTTTTGTAATACCCCAGTTGTTAAGCCCTGGACTTATGATATTTCATGTGACTTATGTTCTTTTGCATTATGGACTTATGATATTTTATATGTGATAGAAACCTCTTGCACGATATAACATAAATAACATAACGCAAAAGGAATTTTATTGATTGTAGGCCACTTCGAGGGGGCAACCTCCTTTGATCAAGCTCAATACAAATAACTCGTAGATGCCTTGATTGGCCTCAACACGTACTTATATACTAATCATAATCTAAACAACTATTACTCCCATGAATGTGGGATAATACAATATACTCACTGGATGACTTACAAATCATATTTGTCCAACAACAATATACTAAAGAAGTAAAGAGAAGGGTTGACACGGGTTCCTAACATCCCCTCCCTCTTAGAAAAGCTTTGTCCTCAAAGCTTTAGATGTGGAAATTGTTGTTGGATTTGAAGGAGTGGTCCCCATGTAGCATCCTTTGGTTGCATGTCGTGCCACTGAATTAATACCTCCATGATGGATCAAGAGTGAAGCTGGCAAGTGCACTTATTGAGGATGGCCTCCAACTCCAAAATGATGGATCCTTCATTATCCAGTTATGGTAAAATAGTTTGTGCTCTGATGTTGGTGCCAATAACTTTATTAAGACAAGAGACAAGAAATACTGGGTGAACGTGATAAGAAGGAGGAAGTTCCAATTTATAAGCAACTAACCCAATCTTTTGAAGAGCCATATATGGCCCATATAACTTTGGAGACATCTTATGATGCCCTTTGAGTTTTAGGGAGGAATGCTTGTAAGGTTGTAGACGAAGAAAAACCATATCCCTGACTTGAAAAGTGCGCTCAAAACGGTGTTGATCGGCTTGTTGTTTCATTTGGTTACTTTCCATGTGAATATTTTCCTACAAGATGTGAAGAATCTGATCTCATTTTCAGAGAACCATGTCAACTTCTTGAACTAGTGAACTGCTGGGGGTGTATGGAAGGAGCACTAGCGATGCTTGACAATAAACTACTTCATATTGTGCCATTTTAGATGCAGTATGGTAGGAGGTATTCTACCACCATTCAACGAGAGGGAGCCACTTTTCCCACTGATCTTGTTGTTCAGAGGTGAAGCAACAAAGATAAGTTTTCAAACATTTGTTGATAACTTTAATCTGACCATTTGTTTGTGGGCGATACCCTGAATTCAATTTGGTGCTAGTGTGGCGAAATAGTTCTATCCAAAAATTACTTTTGAAAGTTGCATCACGATATGAGACAATGGAAGAAGGGATTCCATGAAGACGAAAGATCTAGTCCATGAAATTTTGTGCGATTGAGGAGGCGGTATATGGGTGGATGAGGGCACAAAAATGACTATATTTGGAGAGTCGATCAACCACAACCAAGATCATTGTCTTCCCTCCGGATTTATGGATCCCTTCAATGAAATCCATCAATATATTTGTCCAAATCCATGTAGGGATGGGCATGATCTTGGGAGGGATGCTTCCAGGAAGGAGAGGAATACGATGGTCCTCTGGTATTGAAGGCAATGATCCAACTGGTTCAACAAAGACACATGCATATTGATCCAAAATTTGTTGTAGATTCAAGGAAGTAGTGGAGACCGTTGATGGTTGCATTTGAATGGAATCTATCTAAGCAATGCCATTATGTGAACTCTTCTTAAGGAGATTTTCCATGCGATGTGAATTGGTGATGCTAAGGGAACCTGATTGTAATCCCTTTAATGTGAGTTTTTTCCCATTGACTGAAAAATGCATCCAAATTTCAACAAAATCCCATAAGATGGGTCCAAGTGTGTGCAACCATTGAGCACCCAAAACCACATCGCATTCGCCTAAGGGCAAGGAAAACATGTCGGTGTGCAAGTTATAATCTATAATAGAAATACACATATTGCAACACTTCCCCTTGCAAGGTAAGGTGCCCCCATTGGCAATCATGAATTCAAAGCTAGAGCAGGGATGGACAAAATAATTAGCCTATTTGGTGATCCGACGGTCAATGAAGTTATGAGTGCTACTATAATCAACGAGTATTATAAGAGGGAGCTTCTTGAAGAAACCCTCGACCCGCATGGTTTGTGGGGTGGTGACTTCGGCTAATGTATGAAGAGATATATCTGGGTAGTCGTCCTGAGAAGGAGGGTCAATAGGCAGCTAGTGAATGTCAACCTGATCATCTACTGGATCTTGAGCATCTTCACAAATTTCAGGTGCAGGAAGAGAATCCACATCCAAGAGATAGAGCTTTTTCTCATCACATCTATGTCTTGGGGTGAATTTATCATCACAATTATAACAAAGCCATTTTTATCTATGTGCCTGCATCTCAACTTCAGACAAATGCTTGATAGGGGTGGTTCTAGGAGCTGGCGTGATTGGAGGTCTTTAGGAAACCATATTGTTGAATGGAACAAAACTAGATTTGGAGCGTTGTTGAGCTATGATCTTGTCCTCCGCTAACTTAGACAACCCTGAGGCTTCCATCATTGTGCTAGGAAAAAACAGTTTAACCTCAGATTGGATTTCATCTTTCAGACCACTAATAAAACAACTCCTGTAGAACGCATCAGACAATCCTTTTGTGTGATTGGCCAATTTCTCAAATTTTGTCTAATACTCTCTCACAGTTCCAATTTGGTGAAGTTTAGTGACTGCTCCTGTGAAGTCATCAAAAGCACTAGGGCCAAATCATTGCAAAAGGAGTGGGCAAAAATATGTCCATTTTGGATCTTCATGAGCCTTGATGTACCAACAGAACCATTGATGGGATTCATGTTCCAAATGAAAAGATGCAAGTGGGACTTTGTTGACATCAAAAGTGTTATGCAGACTGAAATATAGGTCTGCATTGTATATCCATCCCGTCGGATCATCACCGCTGAAGCGAGGAAAGTCAAGCTTCAACCCACAAAAATTGTTGGAAGAAGAGAAACCAGTGTCTACAGAAGACTCTAGTTGCCATCTATTGTTCATGGATGAATGTTAAATATGGAGGCCGATATTTTTTTCATCCAAATCTTGGAGTTTGGTCTTAAGGGTGACAAATTCGTCTTCCATTTGTTTGTTTGCGCCTGCGTGGGTGACAACCATAACCAGGTATGTTTTTTTTTGTGGGGGGGTGTGGGAGAATGGATAGAAAAAAACAAAAAACAATTTTTTTTAGAAAAGGAAAATTTGGAGTTGGGAAATACTCTTATGGGTAATTGGGGTTTGACTAGGTTTTGGATACTTTCTGAGAGACAGGGAAGCAGAAAATGGGGATTTTAGAAGTGGGGTGAAAGAATGGGAAAGTTTGTCAAAGAGGGACAATGAAATAGAAATAAGAAATGAACACTGTGGCAACATTTGAAGGTGATTGGGTGAGAATCGAAAAAGTTATGGCGAACCCTAAATATAGACAAATGTGGGTTTTCTGGCTTCAAAAATTGGAATTTGGGATAGGGTCCTCAAGGAAGAAAATATGCAGAATGGAATTGTAGGGGTTCCAATGAATTTTCAAAGGAAACTAAAAATCAAAGAAGATATGGAATATATATAAATATATATTTCGGTGGAATTGATCTGTGACGATTATGGACAAATGCAAGCTGTTATTTATCAACTGGAAATAGATATGGACCCCAGGTATGTTCAATTTCGTAAAGGTTCATGGGAGTCACTCGACCATGAATGTTGTCTAAGGACTTGCATATTGGGGTAGTACCTCTCACTCCACGGCTCAAGTAAAACTGATAACCGCTTTACCACAAACGAAAACTCTTGGTTTACCTCACGGGTGGGAACTAGTTAATTAGGTAAGGGCCTATTGAAGCCCCAACTATGTATGTGGATGATTAGGGTGTCTAAGGCTTGCAACACACGGAGAAAACCCCAGCCAAAGGTTTCAAACAATCCCATGCAAGTATTGTTCTATCCTTGAGTTGTTTGGGATAGTGATCTCCCACTGATACTTTTGTAGCCTCCATTAGCTTATGATTGGATTTGATCCATAGAGGATCTGTTTCCCAAATCGGAAAACAATATAGGTGGCAAAAGAAAAGAAAAATCGAATCTAGCTAAGAGAATTATCCCGATCTAAACCTAAGCTACCTAAAGAAGATTTTGGGTTTATCTGCAGGTGAACTAGAGGTGTAAGAAGACAAGTACTTTTCATTCAATCAACAAAAATGTAAATTAGAGTAGAAGCTCATCGCTTAATTCGCAACTAATTAATGAAAATCAATTAGTTATTGACTTGAGATTCTATCATTCTGAATTAACCTGCATAGCACATGTAAGTTGAAAAACAAACATATTATGCTTCTAAATGTTACTATTCAATTATTCACAGAAATAGATAAAGAGAGTTCATAAAATAAATTTTATGAAAATTTATCAAGGCATTAATAAATACTGAGAGATAAATCTGAGTTAAATAAACACATTTAATAATTGTAAATAATCAACATCATTATCTGTCCATTTGAAACAAAGAAGATAGAGATTTGTTTGAAGAAATTCATTCAGACAAAGACAAGAGATAAGAAATGACAATACTGTATTGATTTGAAGTCCAGTAAAAAATTACATAAACCATATGAACAACCAGAGGTGTTTTTTTTTTCAATCTCTTGTATCAGTCTTCTTTCTTCCAAAAGTCCAAAAAAAAAATCCTTAATACATTCGAGATCACCCTCTCAAATAATTATTACAAAAAAATGGATCTCCCCCTAAAGGGGATCAAAGCTTAAACAAAGCTAATATCCCAAGAAATATCTCCACATCTTCTAGATACGGAGCAATTACTCAATATTAGGGTAACTGGCATATTCAATGCCAAGCTGGGCATTGCACTTATGATCTTCAATCTCATTCTTAGCCAGTTTATGCCAAAATTGGATATAGATGTGAATCTTTCTCTCCACCGCAAATGGTTGTCTAATCAACTGATCTACATCGTGGATGCTGACATGGTCAAGTTTCTTGATCGTCTCCTCTCCCTCATCCCTTCGCTGCTCCACTTGCTCAATCATCAATCCAGGTGGACATGCTTTTTCAATAAGCACCATTGCAGGAAAGGACAATTCATCCATAATGTTGTCAACTGCATACCATCTTTTGCTGCAAATGGCATGTGCTTTCTTTATGGCTTCAGCTACTGTCTCATATAGATCTTCCTAGGATCTCAAGATAATCCTGATCCTTTGAAGTTGGAATTTAGTGACAAAAGTGACATTATCTAGCTTTTCTTTCATGTACCTTTGCTTGTCTATCACTTCATCATAAGCCTTCAAAGCTTATCGTCTCTTCTCAACTAGGTCTTCCAGAACAACAAACATCTTGTCAAAAACCATGTGAGTTTGTAAGATATTACTTAGAGTTTTAAATAACTCACAGACCAAATCATGATGTTCCTTGTTGGTTCGAATATCAAGCTCTTTAAATTCTTCCTGGGAAAACTTGGAAAACGAAGATGAAGTTGCACTTGCAATTGCATTTTCACAGAAGCAGCAGTGCCTTCATCAATCATAGTGCGCTTGAAGGTCATGTTGAGACATTCTACCTGAATAAAAAGAGACACATAGTAAGGCAAGCGAGGCTGAAGTCCTGCAGTTTCAAATTTAATCACAGAGGAAGAATTATCATCATTCACAACAAGGGTAGAAAGCAAAGCCTTCCTTTGCGAAGGACAACTCTGAAGTACTTCTAATGCAGACATCGCACAAGGAGTGTGGCCCAAATCCTCGACAACAGAATAGTTCTGGGTGGCTCGGGCATTAGGATTGTGCCCCGAACGCTTAAGGACTCCCTTAGGAATGTGAGGTGCAACTTCAGGTTTATCCACAGGTTTTTCAATATGCAAAGGAGTCCCTGGTGGATCAGGTTCATTTCCAGGGCTGGGTTGTGATGAACCATAGTCCTTCGCACGGGTCACAACTTTTGCAGCACGTACCATGTTAATGCAACCACGACCACTACCCTCCGGCGGATCTTGATCACCACCAGACTGATCATGGGTCCTCGAGTTCATATTTTGATTGTGAGGTAAAGGGTTAGTTAGCACAGCTGGGCCCTGCGCTAAGAATCTCGAGGCTTCATCGATATGAGGGCACAAGTAAGTGAGGTGATCTTCCTTACACAACTTGCAAGGAAATTTAACCTTACGTTTAGCTTGCTTGTCCCCCCCAGCATTACGGGCGTTCTTGTCATTATTATTAGCATTTTCATTCCTATTCCCACCCTTACGATTGTTCTTACCCTTCTTTTTATTCCTTCCGGGTTGCCGGTTACCCTTCTAGTCCAACGATTGCACCGAAAGCACACTTGCCGTTTGGGTGGGTTGAGACGAAGCTGTGGCTTGTCCCGAAGCAGATTGGTTGATTGATAATTGACTGACTTGTTTCACAACCGAATCTGAAGGTTTAGCACTCGCACAACCAACAATGCCATCGGCATGTGGTCCAGGTTTAACTTTGGGGTCGAAACTAGAACGCGGAGCATTGGGAATGATCTCATATAACAAATTGGATTGAGCATAAATCAAATCCAGTTCCTACGCCCTAAAAATGGCTTGTTCCTCATTTTGCACTCCGGATGTAGAAACATCCTTCACTATATAAGGCAATAACGACTTAAGGAACCATTCAAGGAGGAATTCCGACGGTATAAAGGCTTTAATCAACCTCTTTCATCTACGCCACTCTTGGATATGATATGAGATATGTGTGGCTTTATCCTGCCGAAATGTCAACAATAGTTCTGTACCAATGTCATAACGCACTGGTAGCTGGAAGTGGTTAAGAAAATTCATCGCTAGGTCATTGAACAAAGCAAATGCCCCTCTAGGTAGCTCTATATACCATTTCGCGGCAAGCCCTGAAGGGTGTGTTGAAACAGCCATAAACGGATTGAATCTTGGTGTAAGGAATTTGAAGAGCACCATAGGTGAAAGGTAGTAACATGTTCACTTGGATCCTCTCCTGGTTTGCCCTCAAATTTGGGTATGTCCGAGGGAAGCTTAGCAGGGACAACCGGCCAAGTCGGGTCATGAGCTACAGGATCGTTCGTCAATCTCGATAAGTCAAGAAGATTTAGCATTGTGAGGAAAGGGAGCCTATGATGAGTAGGTCGATGGACCGCTCCCTGATAGTTCTGATTCACATAGGTCTGATTACCATAACCACCATGGCCTTGGCCATAGTGCCCTCCTCCCATTTGACCCGTATAGGGTGGCATGGAAGCACCATAGTGTGGTGTACCTTAACTATTTGGAGCTACAAATCCGTAATTTGGAGAGTAAGCGGGTTGTTGATACCCACACCCATAAGGTGAAGAACCCTGTCCACACTGCGTCCCATAATAAGGTCCATAAGTCATCGCATGCGATGTCCCATGAGACACTCCATAAGTAGGAATATATGCTCTGGAAGTAGGAATATACATTCTGGAAGTATGAATATACGCTCTGGAAGTAGTAATATGACCTCTAGAAGTATAAACATAACCTACCGAAACAACGGGCAGTACTTGAACCTGAGACACAAATGGTCGAGTAACCACAGTACGGACGTGACTCGTAGCAATGTTTTGGCCCGAAGGACCACGTGAATGAGGTCGAGGGTGAACATTCAAAGAACTAGGGATAGAGGATGAAGGGACCTGTGTAATTATGTATGTGTTATTCCCTATAGTCACTTGTCTCGAATCTGGTATCCTAATAGGATCACTAGCCCTAGGCCTAGGAGAAATATGTGATGTAGCTTCCACCGTCGAGATGGAAGGTGCAATGTGACTTGTGCTCCCAAACCTCTCCGCATGGTAAGGAATGAGAGTGCCCCCAGGCATAGTGCTACGCTCAAACTCCGACTCGACATTAAATGCCAAATCAAGTGTGGGAAAACCAGACATACCATAACTACCATAACTAGTGCTCGCGGGTTCGAAATGAGTCTCATCATCTTCCAGCATTCCATACCGGCGATGTGTCAATGGGGGATCAACACTAGAGTAATTAGGTCTATCATGAAAAGTACCTATCTCAGAAATTACAGGACCTAACTCAGTCAAATCAGGTGAAGGATCATAGTTAGGAGTAAACTCCCCATCTTCCACTTGAAAGGGAGAAGGTGGTTCAGGAATACCTTCAACATGGTCCCCCATCGTGTGTGAATCAATGTGCGAAGTAGTCCGCCTAAACTGTCTATTTCTCTCTCCCAAAGGAGGAGGAGATGTAGAGGACGAAAGTCCTGCTAAACGACGAGAACGGTGAGGTGCTGCACCCGAATCCACAATGACTCAAAAAATATAAAAGACTCTCTATCTACGTAAACCCTAGGCAACCTAACGTGCACAGATCAATCACCAATAAAATCTAAAGCCAAACATAAGCAATCAAGGGTAGGATAAATGAGCTCCCGAATGAAGTAGGTATGTCTCACCTAGGAGAGGCTTGAGACTCCCATACATAGCAAGCAGAGGTACGTAACCAATTATTGTGGCCCTCAGCTTCAATGCGTATAGCGACTGTGCTGTCCGACCCCAACCCGGCCAGGACACCCGCAAAATAACCCCTGCAAAGTACCCCCTTGATATCCTAGGTAAGGCCACTAAGGTCACCTTAATATAATCAATGCTCAGGCGGACAGTCGCAAGCGGGATTGACCATATGGGCAAGGTAGCAAAGCCTGAAACTCTCGAAAGAGCCCCCAGATACAAATACAATCTTGGAAATATCTCCGGTGCTACTCATTATGACTAGGGGTCATCCCAATCAACAACTGCTCACACTGCCTCGTGCTTAACTCCCTTTTGAGAGGAGGATCCTCAAAAACACTGGTTATACCAAGGAATTTCACACACTCACCTGGACAGACACATACATGTTGTTGTTTAGTGGTCTTGGAGAATTTACTCACAATGAACTATTCCAAGACCCTGAAACCTAATCTTGTTGGTGAACCCTATCAAATAAAATAGTGTAGTTCATTTTAATTGGCTTTATTACTCAAAAGAGGTATATGGCCGTGCAACTAATGGTGTTATGACACAACACGAAGCAAAATGCACACCTAACAATCAATGCAAATGCATTGTGTCCATGAAAAACAGGGTATACTACTACATGAAATGCACAATTTTCTTCAAATGATAGATGCAAGCTTTCCTATATGAAATCCTGACTAATACTCCAAAGAAAATCTAGTGCAAGTACTATGCAAAATGCAAGATGCAATGCATAATGATAATCAAATATTTTTGGATTTTTTGAAATAAAAATGAGATACTAAAGCAAAAGAATGGTTCTACAACCCCCAGACTCTGCAAGCACACTTAAGCAGCACCCAAGCAAAGTACTAAGGTAAAAGAAATCTAATGCACTAATCCCAAAACAAAAAATAGAAAATGCCATGACAAGAACATTCTTCAAAAAAGAAATTTTACCCTAAAAAAAAACGTCTCTGGTCAAAAATAGAGGTGTATATAGACTCTAACAGTATCAAAGGAGACTCAGCAATCATCAAAATTCACCCAGCAACAATCAATCTTCCTCTAGAAGGCAAAACTAAGGGCATACGCGACTGTTTGCAGTAAACCCGTGTGTGTACGTGGAAATAGCAGTGAAACCTGCGTATATACGCGACTATGAGTTAAAAACTCGCGTACAGGAAGAAAGGTGCATAAAAATAAATGCAAACAGACAAGTTGAGACAAACTTCACACCAATCAGACACTACCAGGCAAACATGCCCCCAGACTCGACACAGAAACACGAGAAAAAAAAGCAATTCAAAGTCATTGAATGCCGATAGAAAACCCCCAAAGGATAACTACTAGGAACTCCCCAACATAGTCGCCAATTCTGTTACAAAGAGAAATTCCTATGGCTTGGGGTACCACAACAGGCAGCTTAACTCCAGAAATCAATCCTTTCCAATATGCAATAGAAATCAAATATCTAACACTAAAGGATCAGACCTTGTACCTTATTCTAGACGGTTGAAGTAGATCCCCGTTGAGCTTTCCAACTTCAGCTTGAATTGATTAATCACTTCCTCAACAACAAGTAAACAATACAAGCATACTATATATATTGGTGTTAGATCTATTCTAGCATATAAAATCAACAATGTATAAGCATTTGAAATCATCCATGGATAAAATATTCATTTAAACATACATTATTGGACAGGAAAAGATATTTCTATTAATATAAAATCAAAGATTACAATGGATACAACCTCTGTCGGCACATCCGCGAATCAGAGAAACTGAATCCCCCACTTGTGCCTCCACCACCTCAATCCTCCATCTCTCGATAGCAAGCTCACAAGAAAAAAACAAGCTTGGGAAGAACACAAAAGTGCTCCAAGGGACAAAGGGATGCAGACTCAAGCACAAGTTCTGGCAACAATGGACTATAGTTTCTTTGCTCTCAATTCTCTTATGCTTTCAATGTATCCAAAGAGTTTCTTATATAGCTTTTCAAAGGGGTAATGAAAGGTCGAATCCGAGCGATCTCAAGGCATATGGAAGGCCAGGAGTCAAGTGAGTCGGATCCATGTCAAGGAAAACTCCAAAAGGATTTGAATTTTGCACACATCCCGATGTATGCGGTTTTAGGGGTCAAACCCGTGTATATACGCGATTAGGGGTTTAAAAGTCGCGTATAGTAATTTTCACATGTTTATGGGGATGGTCTAGGAAACATCAAAAGATAAAAAATGGTCCAAGGGGTCCAAGGAGTCTGTAGAGGGATAGGGGAAGGCCATACAAGTGTGATTCACCTGGAGTGGTAAAATCAGCTATAACAGATGCCCCCTAATGTGTGAGGTCAGAGGGGTCATACGATAGCCGAAATACATTATAAGTCCATCCCAGAAGTGGAGTGATGAAGGATCTGAAATGGAGGACCAGCCACCCAATTAGCATAGTACAATGATACAACTCTACACATAACTACAAATACACATAACAGTCCCAGATACATAAGAGTACAATGGGCATGATACAAAATATCACATAAGTGCTCATCGCCACGTACAATATAGATAGATCAAAATCTCCATGATGAAGATATACAAAGGATCATGATCTCCATAATGGCTGAAGATATATAATGGATCAAGATCTCCATAATAGCTGGAAATGTCTAACATATACTGGAATCAAGTCACGAGAGCTGAAATCTCATGAACACTAGCACGATCAAGGAGGTAGCATATAAGAGATGCCACCAATCTGGAAGGTCTTCTACACCAACTGCTCCAAGTACATGTCCTACTATGTGAATAGAGGCGTCGAGGTCGAACATAGTAGTCCATCGTCTGATTACCGGTCATTGATGTATACCATTAAAAGACGCGAGATCACCCACTGATAATGAAAATGGGAATCAAGGTACTAGATTGCAAAATAACAAGTGTGAATAAATGTGTTGAGGTTGAACACTTGAGAGGATCCATCGATCAGGGGACATTGATGTATTCCCAAAAACTGTCGATGGCAAGAGAACCTGCCACTGATGACTGCAAGTCTCAAGGAACTCAAAGATGACTCTAGATTCCAATCCCAGAATAAATGATCTGGAGTCGATGGGATGAAATCCGCTGGAAGGAGGGCATTAAGGCATCCCCCATCATCCAACACGAGGCACTCAGCAAAGCTGTATAATGTGGAAGGACTCGATCATAGTGTGCACGAACTAGTAACTGTACCGGGAATGGACGACATGCAAAGTCAATAGAACTGAGGAATGGCCGACTCAGGTTTCAACTTCCTTTGAACAAGAGCATAACGGTGAATGGTGACTGAATAAAGGCAGTATAGACTCGATATACAAAACTAGGACATCTCTGCGACACGGGAGGCATTGAAAGAGGCTCCATGGGGACTGGAAGCTTAACCAGTCGGTGGAGATAAATGAGTACAGCTCCTAAAGTCAAACTATAAACCCAACCAACGAATGTGATATACAGTGCTATGTTCGAAGGCGACACGACTCGACAGCTACCAAAAGATAATATCTTTCCTTGTCCGGCTTTTTGGTTTTTTGATTTTTTTTTGGACTTTTTCAAATATTTAAAAAGCTTGAAAAAGAATTAAACTGCTTTATAGTTACAGACTAGGAGTAGACGAGTGTCATATGGGCAAACAAACTAGTTCCAAGCAGCGGAACATACCTATGCTCAATGCAAGAATACATGTGTAGGATAGCGACACTCGAGGGAAAATCCCCTCCTGGTAAAAATAGGGAATCAAGTTGCAAAGGATAAATAAAATGGCTCTGCATGGCTAGACATGAGACAAGCTCGGGCTATATGCCTGAAAATCGATGTCAGGGAAGCCGACGTAAGGCTCAATAAGGCAGGCAAAGCTCATGATAATGTAATTACAACTTGACATAAGGGAGTCCTGAGGGAAATACGCCAGCAAAAGATCAAGAGGAGTATGAGGCTCTTGTGAAATGTCATGGCAATTCTATACAACGGACTCCCACACCCTAAGGGACAAAATTTCAGCATGGACACCAAATGCAAATAAGGCGCTAACTAGGGTACCCATGTAAGGTCAAGCTCTACCACTCATATCATGCCACTTCTAAAATAGCAAGAAGGTTTTGTGACATAATAGAGTGGGTTCGTACCTAAGGCTATAACAAAATGGTCATAAGGTCATGCAAAATGCAAACGGTGATGAAACCTAACCTATATGCCAGTTTAGACATGATACCTGAAATCAACATGAACGGGTCAATCCAACGGCTGAAACGGCACTCAAAAAGGTCTCCTACATCATAAATTAGTCCAAAAACGGTCCAAAAGGATTATAAACGGTCGAAACTATAGGAAAGGGGGTAAAAATTTTCAAAAATTTGAAAATTTTCTATAAAAAGCAAAAAATTCAAAACATTATAAAACATTTGAAATTTTTACCCATTTGAGCTCAAAACTTCAACAGCAAATTCCAGGAGATCCAGCGGGCGGAATCCACTACCGTTTTTTCCAGGTACTTACCCATGCTCTACTCTTTCATTTTGATGCAAATTTTGTCAAATTCCATGGTGTATTTAGCATTCTAGGCCATTCTAAGATAGGTGCCATGGCCCATGCGGAAATCAAGGGTTTTTCCGCGTATAAGGCTGGATATACACGTAAAACACCCTCACAGTCGCGTACATATGCGACTGTTTGGCAAACAGTCGCGTATGCGGCCACGGTCAATGTTTTTTAAGTATTCTAATGGACAAAATTCAAATTTTATGTGCAGGATGGTCCTAGAATGAAGAGAACATGAACATGGTGATGTAGAAGAGGCAGTAAGGGCAGATTTAATGGCTCAACAAGCGTTACGTGCATGTGCGCTTTACAAATTTTGGTGTCTTGGTGGCTTAAGGGCCAAACCACGACTATTGCAAATGTTGGTGGACTACTGGGATCCAGACTCAGAGTCATTCCACATAGACGAGATGTCCCTCACCATAGAAGTGGAGGACATATACTTTATTACTGGACTTTCCCGATGGGGGGAAGTAGTGAACCTACGTTCTTGCGGGCCCGGAGGTGGCCTGATTATAGATGAGTACATTGTAGTGTACTGCTATCCGGACACAGAGAAGGTGGGGAGTCAAATCCCAACTAACTCCATACATGTGCTGGGCCTAAAGTCCATCCTACTGACACTGGGCAGGATAGCAGGCTTGGCTTCACTCCACCAGGCCTCGCGGCCTCTGATTTTCTATGCAGTGGAGTGCATGAGACCCACGGTATATGATTCGACCACTGCACTACTGGGCAACATGAAACACCAGCTCAGTGAGTGCAAGATGGGCAGAGTGCGAAACTTCAGTTTTAGCAGCATACTAAGCATGTTTTTCTTCGAGCGTGTTCCAGGATTGAGCCCTAGAGTTGACGTTCCTCTACACGGGGTTCGAGATTCGACCCAATGGCGTTGGGCGAATGCGATGTGCAGACTGGGTGGAGGTAGGGTGTCCAACCCCTATCCAGTTGATTTCTTTTTGTGGTGGCGACGACAGATAGTTGCCATCGATGACTACCCCTATGCGGGGATAGATTTCTGAGGAGACCCGGACATGCCACTACCATCAGGATCGGCATACGGTGACATAGGTAACGAATCTCGACCCTCTTTAAAAATTTTGAGTTATTAATTTTTTTTGTGTTTTCTGATTATGTGGAATCAAAAGACATGTTTTTGGGTGACAATACATACTGACATCTACCATATGCATGCAGATGTGGGACCACGGCGGCCTGAAGGCTTCCCTCATCATAGACAAAGGGGAAGAGGAGACGATATCATGGGTGCGGATGTGGAGCATACGCTCCAAAGCATTCATACCAACTTTGTGAGACTGACACACAGAGTACCCATGGTGCAATTCGAGGACTTGCCTGAGGCCATGTAGCGCCAGGTGGTGGGTGTACCACGAGCATGGGTGCGGCTATTTCGACGGCTAGCTAGAGCCGTAATGACATTCCACGATCACAACCCCCCTCCTCCTCCACAGGCTTAGATACCTGGGAGTGATACATTTTGTATTACCGTGTATTATATTTTGGTGGCTCGAGAGCCCCATTTTTGTATCATGACACTATGTATTACCACATTTTGAATGTTTATACAAAATTTTATGATGATCGGTTTATTTATTTACATGTGTAAAAATTTATGTTTGTGATGAGCTTATTGTGTATGAAACAAATGCCAATATAACACGTAGTTAGCATATCAGTCAGCAAATTGATTATTATTGGAATATGTATGTATGTTATATTGTCAAATTGTTGTTCTATTAATCTCACACGTAAGAATATTCTTAATAATGTTGGATCTCTAACATGGTACAAACCATTAAGTTGTGACACTACTAACTCTGAATCAAGACGTACCTCAAGAGAGAGAATGCCATGTAAAATGGCATCCCATAGAAGCTCAATAACGACACTATATTTAGCAACATTGTTTGAAGATGGTCGTAAACATACGCCTCCTGAAGACAATACCTGACCCATAGGAGTATAAATCACCCAAGCAGTAGAGGCTGAGTGTTGAGTGTGACGGCTCACACCATCTGCGAATCCTATGAAGGTGGAAGACTCCATTGACATCTACCAAAATAAATGGAAACTAATCACAAACCCGATCACCATAAGAAAAAGACCTACCTATGCAAAACTATACAATAATATACAATAACCAGCCTTGGCTGAAAATCATGCATAGTACTTTTTGGGATAGAGCCCATTTCCAGGCTCCAACAAGGTCATTCCCTCATAATCCGCTAACTCATAAGCACCCTTCTTTAACACACGTTTAACGACGTAAGGACCATGCCACATGGGGTTAAACTTTCCTGCCCCTAAGGGTTCTTTCGGTTGATCCCATAAAAGGACCAAGTCTCCCTCACTAAACCTCCTTGGATGGATAGACCTATCGTACTGGACCTTTACGCGACGTTTATTTACTTCTAGAGCGACCAAGGCATCTCGATGCTGCTCATCAAGTTGCTCAAGGTGGACCAAACGCTCCTCCAATGGGGAAGTGTCTGGTAAGAGCTCTATGGCTAGCTTCAAAGAAGGAATCTCGCACTCAACCGGAAATACCGACTCTGCTCCATGTACAAGTTGTTATGGAGAAAAACCCATGGCAGTCTTAATGACGGTTCTATAAGCTCACAAAGCAGGATATAACATAGTGTACCAATTATTCTTGCTTTGTGCGATAGTTCGTTGGAGAATGGATTTGAGTGATTTGTTCACTGCTTCTACCTGTCCATTCGCCTGAGGGTAGTAAGAGGAGGAATGCTCTTGTTTATACCCTAACTTTGAAGCCAACTCTTCCATCATACGATTCTAAAAGTGCGAGCCATGGTCAGTGACAAGCTCTTTCAGAATCCCGAAGCGAGTAATAATCTGGTTGAATATGAAGTGCGCGACTGTCTCACCATTGGATTTAACTGTAGGCACAGCCTCAGCCCATTTCGTGAAATAGTCAACAACCACTATGATATGATGATGCCCCCCAGCTGAAGCTGGGTTGCAATCCATAAAATCCAAACCCCACTTAGTGAAGGGACCGACAGTGATGATGGGATGTAATGGGGTAGGTTTCGAGCGCATATTACGTGCAAACACCTGGCAAGGATGACACCTCTTGACCGCATCTACACAATCCTGAAAGATCGATGGCCATAAATAACTTGCTCTTAAGATTTTTTAGGCTGTAGAAAGCTCAGATAGATGCCCACCACACGCCCTTCCGTGGCAATCATTTAGCACTACCTCAGCCTCTTCATGAGTCAAACAACGTTGTAAAATGGAATCTACCCCACGGCGGTACAAAGTGTTATCCACTATGAGGTAATTCTTACACACATGATGTAACCGTCGTCATTCATCCCGTGAGAGGTGAGTAGGGACCTTCAATGTTTGTAAATATATAATGATATCCCCATACCATGGGTCTAAAGTTGAGATTAAGAAGATGTGCTCATCGATAAACATATCTTCACAAACCAACTCCTCGACCTCGCTTGGGAAATCCGATATAAGCTCTGCAAAAATTAATGATTTCTTCGAATTCGCTAAAACAAACTCGAGGTCGAATTCTTGTAGGATGACAATCCATTTATTATATTTTCCCCCAATCATCCTTCGAGTGAGGGCGAATTGAAATGGATTGACATGGGCTACAACCAAGGTCTAGCGAAGGAGAATATAATGTCTCAACCATTGAACCGCATGTACGGTAGCTAAGGCAAGCTTCTCAACATGGGAATAATGGATCTCTGCGTCAATAAGATTCCGACTCAAATAGTATATGACATGCTCTTGGAGCTCCTCATCCTCTTGAACCAAAACCATACCAATCGTCTCCATGGACGCGACCACATAAAGTAGAAAATCATGGCTATAATCTTGGGGACTAATCACTGGGGCCGATGCTAGGGCTCACTTGAGCGCATCAAAGGACTCCTAGGCTCGCTCATCCCAACAAAAGGTGGTGTCCTTCTTCAAAAGATGCATGAAGCTTTTAGTCAAATTGGCAAAATTGACAACGAATCTCCGTAAGAAGTTTGCCATGCCTTGCAAATATTGAAGACAACAAATGTTTTTCGGGGGAGACAACTGAAGTATTGCCTCAAACTTCAAAGGGTTGACTCTTATACCCTCTTTAGAAACGATGAATTTTAATAAGCGACCAGACTTCACACAAAAGATGCACTTGTGAGGATTTAACCTGACCAAATAATGGCGACACCTTTCGAATACCAATCTCAAATGATAGGAATGACGCATTCTCATACGAGAATGAGCAGCAAGGTCATCACCTGCTGAAAAGTAGCTCTGGCGTTCTTAAGGCCAAAAGGCATTTTCTGATATGCAAAAGTTCCCCAAGGACAAATAAATGCAGTCTATGTTGGTCCTCAGGTTTAATTTGTATCTGATTATATCCAAAAAAGCCGTCCATAAAGGAAAAAACCTCGCTACCCGCACACTCATCCAAAATTTGATAAATAAATGGTGTGGGGAAATTGTCTTTAGGATAGGCATGATTCAAATCACAAAAATCAATACATATGCGGATCGCTCCCTACTTCTTATCAACCAGAACGGGAGTTGAAACCCACTCCATCAAGGGAATGGGATAGATAAAACTGGCTTTCAACAGTTTCTCTATCTCTACCTTAATCGCGGGTGCTTTCCTAGGATTCACCACACGCAAGCGTTGTCGAACAAGCTTAGCATTGGGATAAGTCTTAATGTCGTGTTCAACAATGCGAGGGTCGATACCTGGCATTTTATCGTAAGACCAAGCAAAGATATCACAAAATTCTTTAAACAACTCGGTGTATTCTTGAATATCAGCATGGGAACATTCTGCCCCAATATAGACATTCTCTATCCTGCCAGGATCGCGAGAGATATTGATAGGAATCGTTGGAGATATATTTGCCATGTTCCCATCAGCCATCGGACCAAGAGAGCTTAATGGAACCATGGGACTACCAATTCTCTCACTAAGAACCTCCCTAAAGTCCTCACGCTCCAACCGGTCAAGCTCGGGGAGAAAGTAAGATCTATGATGAAACTCTCCCCATGGTGGCTCAACTCCCAACATGGCCTCAATAATCGCTTCATCTAAAGGAAAAACACTATCAAGACAGTCGTGCGCATGAGAAGACTATACTGCCCATGCAGGCAGCACATACGGGTCCTCCTCCTCCGTCCGTGAAGATGAAGGACTAAGCTCTACAACACACTCAAGATTAGCTTGATAAGCTACCATAGTTGTAGGCAATGGCACGTCCGTTACGATGGGCTCACTTGAAGTATTCACTATAGGAAGAATCCAAGGATCTTCCATATGACTCGTACGAAAAGACACCGATCTCATAGATGTCAAAGCCTCACTGGAACTAAACCCTATCATAAGGATATATGTAGGACAACTAAAGCTTCCCATGAGGGATGGATACATGCCCACACCCACACTCCCGGTTGTCGGCTGAGAGTGCTCTACAATTGGGATCGAAGCTCCTGAAGATGCAGTAACTGACGGATTCTTGAATGACGTTTGATCAATCATAACTATCTTCCCATTAAATGGAAAGCATACCATGCAAAATAGGTAAGAAGCTACGGCTTGCATACTGTACATCCAATTCCTACCCAACAAGAGATTGTAGTCGAGGGGCGCATCAACCACCTCGACCTCTATCGCAATGGTCTTCCCTCCCAAATAGACCTTAAGGGAAGGAAGGATCCCGTGCGGCCTAGACGATCTCCCATCAAACGTAGTTAACATGGTAGTAGATTTAGACAACTCAGGGGAACCTAAACCCTTCCAACATGATAAATACATCACAGAAGCAGCAGCGCCTTCGTCAATCACAGTGCGCTTGACGGTCATGTTGAGACATTCTACATGAATCAAAAGAGACACATAGTAAGGCAAGCGACGCTGAAGTCCTGCAGTTTCAAATTTAATCACGGAGGAAGAATTATCGTCATTCACACCAAGGATTTGGGGCACAATCCTAGTTGAGGAAGAATTATAGTTGACAACATAATAGTTCAAGGCGGCTCAGGCACTAGGATTGTGCCCCGAACGCTTAAGGACTCCCTTAGGAATGCGAGGTGCAACTTCAACTTTATCCACAGGTTTTTCAATATGCAAAGGAGTCCCTAGTGGATCAGGTTCCTTTCCTGGGCTGGGTTGTGACGAACCATAGTCCTTCGCATGGGTCACAACTTTCGCAGCACATACCATGTTAATGCAACCATTACCACTACCCTCTGGCGGATCTTGATCACCACCAGACTGATCATGGATCCTTGAGTTCATATTTTGATTGTGAGGTAAAGGGTTAGTCAACACAGCTGGGCCCTGTGCTAAGAATCTCGAGGCTTCATCGATACGAGGGCACAAGTAAGTGAGGTGATCTTCCTTACACAACTTGCAAGGAAATTTAACCTTACATTTAGCTTGCTTGTCCCCCCTAGCATTACGGGCATTCTTGTCTTTATTATTAGCATTTTCATTCCTATTCCCACCCCTACGATTTTTCTTACCCGTCTTATTATTCCTTCTGGGTTGCTGGTTACCCTTTGGTCCAACGATTGCACCGAAAGCACACTCGCCATTTGGGTGGTTTGAGACGAAGTCGTGGCTTGTCCCGAAGCAGATTGGTTGATTGACAATTGACCGACTTGTTTCACAACCGAATCCCTAGGTTTAGCACTCGCACAACCAACAATGCCATCGACATGTGGTCCAGGTTTAACTTTGGGGTCGAAACTAGAACGCAGAGCATTGGGAATGATCTCATATAACAAACCGGATTGAACATAAATCAAATCCAGTTCCTGCGCCCTAAAAATGGCTTGTTCCTCATTTTGCACTCTGGATGTAGAAACATCCTTCGCTATATAAGGCAATAACAACTTAAGGAACCATTCGAGGAGGAATTCCGACGATATAAAGGCTTTAATCGACCTCTTCCGTCTACACCACTCTTGGATATGATCTAAGATATGTGTGGCTTTATCCTGCCAAAATGTCGACAAGAGTTCTGTACCAACGTCATAATGCACTGGTAGCTGGAAGTGGTTAATAAAAGTCATCGCTAGGTCATCGAACAAAGCGAATGCCCCCCTAGGTAGCTCTATATACCATTTCGAAGCAAGCCCTGTAAGGGCGCGTTGAAACAACCTTAAATGAATCGAATCTTGGTGAAAGGAATTTGAAGAGCACCATAGGTGAAAGGTAGTAACATGTTCGCTCAGATCCTCTCCCGGTTTGCCCCCGAATTTGGGTATGTCCGAGGGAAGCTTAGTAGGGACAGCCTGCCAAGCCGGGTCATGAGCTACAGGATCGTTCGTCAATCTCAATAAGTCAAGAAGATTTAGCGTTGTGAGGAAAGGGAACCTAGGATGAGTAGGTCAATGGACCGCTCCCTGATAGTTCTTATTCACATGGGTCTGATTACCATAACCACCATGGCCTTGGCCATAGTGCCCTCCTCCTGTTTGACCAGTATAGGGTGGCATGGAAGCACCATAGTGTGGTGTACCTTGACTATTCAGAGCTACAAAGCCATAATTTGGAGAGTAAGCGGGTTGTTGATACCCGCATCCATAAGGTGAAGAACCCTGTCCATAATGTGTCCCATAATAAGGTCCATAAGTCATCGCATGCGATGTCCCATGAGACACTCCGTAAGTAGGAATATATGCTCCGGAAGTAGGAATATACGCTCCGAAAGTAGTAATATGACCTCTAGAAGTATAAACATGACCTCCCGAAACAACGGACAGTACTTGAACCTGAAACACAACTGGTCGAGTAACCGCAGTACGGACGTGACTCGTAGCAACGTTTCGACCCGAAGGACCACGTGAATGAGGTGGAGGGTGAACATTCGAAG
Source organism: Pseudotsuga menziesii (assembly GCA_001517045.1). NCBI lineage: Eukaryota > Viridiplantae > Streptophyta > Pinopsida > Pinales > Pinaceae > Pseudotsuga > Pseudotsuga menziesii. Next base: position 532,405 of record LPNX010168017.1, read on the forward strand.
AACTAGGGACAGAGGATGAAGGGACCTGTGTAATTATGTACATGTTATTCCCTATAGTCACTCGTCTCAGATCTGGTATCCTAATAGGATCACTAGCCCTAGGCCTAGGAGGAATATGTGATGTAGCTTCCACTGCAGGGATGGAAGGTGCAATGTGACTTGTGCTCCCAAACCTCTCCGCATGGTAAGGAATGAGAGTGCCCCCAAGCATAGTGCTAGGCTCAAACTCTGACTCGACATGAAATGCCAAATCATGTGTGGGAAAACCAGACATACCATGACTACCATAACTAGTGCTCGCAGGTTCAAAATGAGTCTCATCATCTTCCGGCATTCCATATCAGTGATGTGTCAATGGGGGATCAACACTAGAATAAGTAGGTTTATCATGAAAAGTACCTATCTCAGAAATTACAGGACCTAACTCAGTCAAATCAGGTGAAGGATCATAGTTAGGAGTAAACTCCCCATCTTCCACTTGAATGGGAGAAGGTGGTTCAGGAATACCTTCAACATGGTCTCCCATCGTGTGTGAATCAATGTGCGAAGTAGTCCACTTGGACTGTATATTTATCTCTCCCAAAGGAGGAGGAGATGTAGAGGGCAGAAGTCTTGCTAAACGATGAGAACGACGAGGTGCCTCACCCGAATCCACAATGACTGAAAAAATATAAAAGACTCTCTATCTACGTAAACCCTAGGCAAGCTAAAGTGCATAGAGCAATCACCAATAAAATCTAAATCCAAACATAAGCATTCAAGGGTAGGATAAATGAGCTCCTGAATGAAGCAGGTATGTCTCACCTAGGAGAGGCTTGAGACTCCCATACATAGCAAGGGAAGGTACGTAACCAATTATTGTGGCCCTCAGCTTCAATGCGTATAGCGACTGTGCTGTCCGACTGCAACCTGGCTGGGACACCCGCAGAATAACCCCTGCAGAGTACCCCCTTAATATCCTTGGTAAGGCCAATAAGGTCACCTCAATATAATCAATGCTCAGGCAAACAGTCGCAAGCGGGATTGACCGTATGGGCAGGTTAGCAAAGCCCGAAACTCTCGAAAGAGCCCCCAGATATGAATACAATCCTGGAAATATCTTCGATTCTACTCATTATGACTAGGGGTCATCCCAATCAATAATCGCTCACACTGCCTCGTGCTTAACTCCCTTTTGAGACGAGGATCCTCAGAAACACTGGTTATACCAAGGAATTTCACACACTCACCTGGACAGACACATACATGTTGTTGTTTAGTGGTCTCGGAGAATTTACTCACAATGAACTATTCCAAGACCCTAAAACCTAATCTTGTTGGTGAACCCTATCATATAAAATAGTGTAGTTTATTTTAATTAAGCGTTGATTTTAATTGGCTTTATTACTCAAAAGAGGTATATGGTCGTGCAACTAATGGCATTATGACACAACACGAAGCAAAATGCACACCTAACAATCAATGCAAATGCATTGTGTCCACGAAAAACAGGGTATGCTACTACGTGAAATGCACAATTTTCTTCGAATGATAGATGCAAGCTTTCCTATATGAAATCCTGACCAATACTCCAAAGCAAATCTAGTGCAAGTACTATGCAAAATGCAAGATGCAATGCATAATGATAATCAAATATTTTTGGATTTTTTGAAATAAAAATGAGATACTAAAGCAAAAGAATGGTTCTACAACCCCCAGACTCTGCACGCACACTCAAGCAACACTCAAGCAAAGTACTAAGGTAAAAGAAATCTAATGCACTAGTCCCAAAACAAAAAATCGAAAATGCCATGACAAGAACATTCTTCGAAAAAGAAATTTTACCCTAAAAAAAACATCTCTGGTCAGAAATAGAGGTGTATACAGACTCTAGCAATATCAAAGGAGACTCAGCAATCATCAAAATTCACCCAGCAACAATCAATCTTCCTCTAGAAGGCAAAACTAAGGGCATACGTGACTGTTCGCAGTAAACCCACGTGTGTACGCGAAAATAGCAGTGAAACCCGTGTATATACGCAACTGTGAGTTAAAAACTCACGTACAGGAAGAAAGGTGCAAAAAAATAAAGGCAAACAGACAAGCTGAGACAAACTTCACACCAATCAGACACTACCAAGCAAACATGCCCCCAAACCCGACAAAGAAACAAGAGAAAAAAGAGCAATTCAAAGTCATTGAATGCCGATAGAAAACCCCCAAAGGACAACTACTAGGAACTCCCCAACGGAGTATCCAATTCTATTACGAAGAGAAATTCCTATGGCTTAGGGTACCACAACAGACCACTTGACTCCATAAATCAATCCTTTCCAATATGCAATAGAAATCAAATATCTAACACTAAAGGATTAGACCTCGTTCCTTATTCCGGACGGTTGAAGTAGATCCCTATTGAGCTTTCCAACTTCAGCTTGAATTGATTAATCACTTCCTCAACAACAAGTACACAATACAAGCATACTATATATATTGGTGTTAGATCTATTCTAGCATATATAATCAACAATGTATAAGCATTTGAAATCATCCATGGATAAAATATTCATTCAAACATACATTATTGGACAGGAAAAAATATTTCTATTAATATAAAATCAGAGATTACAATGAATACAACCTCTGTCGGCACGTCTGCAAATCAGAGAAACTGAATCCCCCACTTGGGCCTCCACCACCTCAACCCTCCATCTCTCGATAGCAAGCTCATAAGCAAAAGGCAAGCTTGGGAAGAACACAAAAGTGCTCCAAGGGACAAAGGGTTGCAGACTCAAGCACAAGTTCCGGCAACAATGGACTATAGTTTCTTTGCTCTCAATTCTCTTATGCCTTCAATGTATCCAAAGAGTTCCTTATATAGCTTTTCAAAGGGGTAATGAAAGGTCGAATCTGAGTGATCTCAAGGCATATGGAAGGCCAGGAGTCAAGTGAGTCGAATCCATGTCAAGGAAAACTCCAAAAGGATTTGGATTTTGTACACATCACGATGTACGTGATTTTAGGGGTCAAACCCACATATATACGCGATTAGGGGTTTAAAAGTCGCGTATAGTAATTTTCACATGTTTATGGGGATGGTCTAGGAAACATCAAAGGACAAAAAATGGTCCAAGGGGTCTAAGGAGTCCGCAGAGGGGCAGGGGAAAGCCATACAAGTGTGATTCACCTGGAGTGGTAAAATCAGCTATAACAGGTACCGGTAATTAAATTGAATTATAAAGGAAGCACAATAAGCAATTTAAATTGTGAGAAAGCGACTTGATAACCAACCTGAAACTGTAGTGAACACTGTCGAAATTACTTGGTAAAATTTGGATGTAAATACACACAGGAGAGCAAATTACAATGGTAAAAACAGTGAAAACATCGTAAATAAGACCATCATATTTATAATTCATGGGTAATAATACAGACCGTAGGATTAGAGTGAAAAGATCGGTCAGGATCAGGTTTTGCGGGATGCGGGGCCAAACATGAAATTTGAAAATTTTATTAACCATTTCGTAACCCGCATTCCACACTTTGTGGGATTCGGGATGCAGAATCACAAAACAATGAAAGCTTATTCAATCAGCTCCGCACCCCACATTCCGCATTTTGCGGGATGCGGGTTGTGGACACACGCAAACCAAACGATTAATAAACGACAACTCCACAACCCGCATTCCGCAAAATGCGGGATGCAAATTGCGGATCGATGAAAGCATATCTAAACAACCTTTCGCGTTCCGCATTTGCGGGATGCAGGTTGCGGGAAGAGAAAAATTGAAATATCCAACTAAAAGATATCGCACTCCGCAACTTGCAGGTTGCGGGAATGCGGGTTACGAGACGGCCAAACACTTCAAAACAAGCAGTCTTTCCGCATCTTAAAACAAACAAATCAAGCATGACTTTTCTTTGAAATTTGGTTAAGTTAGGGAATCTCATGAGTCAATAAAAAATGTAATAGAAGCCTACAAGGTCACGAAGGATCCTACCAAGTTACCTTCGTATGTGTGATTGGGCTCCCGTGTCAAAATAACATGGGATCTATTGTACCTGCAACAGGGCCATTTCCATTTTCACTGTAAGTTCCTCTCAATGGCCAACTACTTTGGGGTTCTTGTGGTACTCCTCACAATGAGTTTTAGGGTTATGCCGAGGTACTTCCCAAAGTTAAGTGGATAGGGATTATTCCTTAATCTAAACTTGCAATTGAAATGAACAATATGGATGTAAAGAAGAAGAACTAATGCAATAGTCACAACGTCGGAAAGCCACTACGAACAAAAAAAAAAGGCTGAAATTCCACCTAGTGAGCCTAAGCGAGCAAAAAAAAACCATAAATAGAGCTAGGGTTTTGAGACAATGTTTAAAATGAGCATATCCCAATCAATATTGCTCATAATCGCTATTATAACTTGTTTTTGGAACTAGAACAACCGCCCTACATCTATGTAGGAATCTAGAACATAAATCTGTGCACCTCGTCAAAAGATATTTGGTCTGTAATTTTCACAGGCGTCACCGAAATTATGAAAAATAACTGATTTTAAATCAACGATATCTTCACTTTCTGAACTCCAAATGAGATGGGTTTTTTTTTAAACTGCATTTTTTTGCAAGAGGAATTCAGATCTACAACTTGTTTCTTCTAAATCTGCACAAAAAGTTTCAGAATTTGATCTAAAATTCACCGCCCAGCTTTGCCCTATTTTTTGCCAAAAAGAAGAAAAAAATTCCCACTAGTGCCAAGGAAAGTGTCATGATACCAAATGAGAGAAACCTTCCGCAATAAATAATGAAAATGCATGAAATAATATAAATAACAAAACACAAAAGGAATTTTATTGATCGTAGGCCACTTCGAGGGGGAAACCTCCTTTGAGCAAGTTCAATACAAATAACTTGTGGATGCCTTCATTGGCCTCAACACGTACTTATATACTAAGTCTAGTCTAAACAACTATTACTTCCCATGAATGTGGGATAATACAATATACTCATAGGACAACTTACAAAGCATATGTGCCCAACAACAATATACTAACGAAGTAAAGAGAAGGGTTGACATGGGTTCCTAACAATATGGTTGTGGAGTTATGTTCCTTTGCATGATTAATGTGATTAAGGACTTATGATAATTGTTTGATAATATGACTTTGGACTTTGGCACTATTATTAATGTTAATGTTATTAATGGCATCATTACTATCTTTTAATGTTGTTACTATTGATTAAATAAACAACTGGCTCAACAAAGACAACTAAAAGAGTATGGGGGACCATGGATTCCACAAAGTGAGGGGGGGTGAGGACATTCCTAGCTCCTTATAACTTGTTGTTGGCTTAAGTTTGTCCATCCTAGTTCATATTTACACCTTGGTGACATTAATAATGTTGGTCACCTAAACCTTGTACAACGAACCCTATTCTTGATAGTTATGGACTATGGAGTTAATATTGCATATTTTTTGCACATCTTAGTGGGCCCCTCTTGCTTCAGGCTCCCTCATTGGGAAGAGATTCCCACACATTTATGTGTTTTTGGTCATCTATGAACCCTTTTCCTAGTTTTGAGGGGTTGTAAGATATTTTTTAGCTTCCACTCTTACACATGCATTGATGATCCTATTTTTGTGCTTCCATGTTATTTATGACCTTATTGGATGTCTTCTCTCACCTATTTCACCCTACTTGATGTTTTATAACCCTCCTTATGCATTAGCGTGCCTCCGTGTGCTCTTCATGGCTCCATTCCTTGGTTTTTGGTAACTCCTCCTCACGGTGCTAATTTAGGAAAGGGAATCTCCTAACTAAGCCACCACTCCACTAATTCAAGTTAAGTCTCCATGATAAAGCTTAAACCTTACCTCTCTCTAATTCGAGTTGATCCCTTGGGTTAGAATTGGCCTCGTTGTACTATAAATTCATATGCCCTCTCCTTTTTGAAGATAATCTAGAGCTTTGGACAATGTGACTTATGTTATCTAACCATGTTGGGAATGTTGGTAGTATTGAGAGTATAATGAGACCTAGAGTTAGTTTAATTGTTTTTGCTTGCTTCCACTCTATCACTCTACTAGTCCAGGGTCTCACATTGGAAGCTAGGAAATGTGAATTGCAAGTTAGGTCATGTCCCATAGGTAGTGGAGACGGACATGAAAGTAGTAGTGGGAAGCATTGTGGTCCTCAAAAGAGATAGTTCCGAGAGTTGCTAGACTAAGTGAGCCTATACTCGTGGATCCATGGTCTTAGCTCAGGGGTGACCTGTTTAAGCGAAGAAGGATTGACTGTGTCTACGACTGGGAGGAAAGTCGTCCTGCTACATCTAGTTGCCTATATCTTGAGACAATTACTTTTCATATGATTTTATTTATTGTTTAGCATATTATTATGGTGATTATGTGCAATGGAGGATGAGTTGATTGATATAGATTCTTGATTATTGTATGTCAAAATCTGGTTATAGGAATAATGGACTTCGTATGATTCGAACCCACGATGCTATTCATTCTAAACTCCTTTATGTTCTTCAAAAAATGTAGTTGTGACTCTACGGTATTGGGAGGGATGCAACCATATGCTCTGGTTATCCAATATATACTCATTCCTCTATTGTGAGACCTATTCCATTGTGTCTAGAACAACTTTTCTAGTAAGTATCGCCATTTGTTTCATCGAGAAAGCTTTCTGGATGACCAATACATGTCCATTTTGGTCCAGCAGTTTTTTCGGTGCTAAGTTGAGCGCACTAGTTGTTAGATTGGAAATGTTCCATGCATGGATTTGCTCCTATTTGTAGATCTGAGTTTGAAGAATGTAATCTGAATGTAATATTGGTTGATGGATGGAGGGGGGCAACCATACAATCTAAAATATACTTGTTAAAAATGGATGTAGGGGACAACCATCAGGAGGTGATTTTGTGGGATGCGATTGCAACTAGTGCTTTTTGTTTTGCTATGGTTGGGGTTTGGTTGTAGGTGACAACCTACATATGTGTCTTGATGTGTGATTTTATTACTTTTCATCCTCACCAATAACACACACATAACGATTGTCAGGAGCGAGGAGAATGCGAGGAGAGCGTTAGGGTTAAGGAGCGCCTATGGTTCGGGCTTCAGCAAGCAACGGTTGCCCCTGGGGGTGGGGAATCAGCCCCTCCCCCTCCGTCCTCAGAGGTGGATGCATTCAAGAGGCTGGTTGCCAGCGGAGGCAAGCGCAAACTCCCCTTCTCGGTTCCAAAATTCATAAAAAAGCTAGACGAAATCCCATAAATCACCCTGCCAGAGACGCAATCGGTGAAGATAGCCCTTGCTCTCTCTGAGAGAGGGCTGGTTGGCTAGTTCATTGGGCTTTGGCCCTCAGCAAAAACCACCGACGATTGGATCCAAAGAAACTAGAAGTCCCATCTCAAGCAAGGAGTTACCTGCCACCCCTTGAGCAGTGGCTTCTTTCTCTTTGAGTTTATAAATAAGGAAGATAAGGATCTCATATTCAGAAATGGACCTTATTTTATGGGAACCCAGGGGCTGTATCTGAACCGCTGGACCCCGGATTTTGATCCCACGGTGGACCTGCCCAAGGAGGTACCTGTATGGGTCAGGCTCCCCAACCTGCCGGTTCATTGCTGGAACTATGAAGTGCTGCAGATGATAGGGAACGGAATAGGGAAATTCGTTGATAAGGAAGACAATAAGTCCATATACAACTGCGCTAGGATATGTGTAGAAGTTGACCTGGAGGCAGGGCTCCCGGAGGCTGTGAAGCTGTATGTTGGCACCTGGTCTCACTACCAGAAAGTGGACTATGAACACCTCCCCTTCAAATGCAGAACCTGTCAAGAGCATGGACACTTTCAGAGGAACTATCTAGAGAACCAAATCCCAGAAAAGGAAGATGTTGAAGGATGGAAAAGGGTTAAGAAAAGCAAAGCAGGCCCAAAACCCAAAGATCCAAGGCTTGGGCAGGCGAAGCAACCGTCATATTCAAATCCAAGTCCTTCGAAGGAGCCGTCAAAAGAAGTTGCTGAAAAACCAAAGGAACCTATGAAAGAGCCCATCGATATAGTTTCTCAGTCCTCACCTCCCTCAGAAAATCCGTTTCCAGCCAATGGAACCCCTCTTGCAGAAGACCCTATGAAGTCAGATGAGGAGCATATCTCTTTAGGCTTCGAAACCGGAGTTGAATCAGACGAGGGGGCCACAGAGACCAGCAGCTCTGTTGGAACCCCTGAGAAGGCCCCTAGAGGAAGGAAGCCAGAGAGGAAAAAAGGGAGGAGAAATCATACAGGGACGTTACAACAGGAGTCCAGCAAACCATCTCGGATATGATGGAAACTAGATCCTCAAAAAAAGGCAAGGCATCGAAAGGAGCCACCCCCCCCCTCCGGTTCTTAATGCAGTACGTCTCTTGGAATTGCAGAGGGCTGGGAAGTAAGTCTAAAGAAGAAGCAGTCAAAGATCTAGTTAGAATGACTTCCTCGGATGTACTTCTAATCCAGGAGATGAAAATGGAGGAGCCTGAGACCATCCAGGCTAGCAAAAATTTCTCGAAAAAAGGAGTAGGTAGAGCCGTAAGTGTCAGGGGAGCCTCAGGAGGTCTAGCCACCTTCTAGAACTCCTCTTCTCTAGATTTACTCGAGGATTATAGTACCACCCACTAGCTGATCACGAAATTCCTGCACCGCGAATCGGGACACCAGGTTAGCCTTTTTAACATTTATGCCCCGGTTCTCCTATCAGAAAAAGAGATTGTCGGGAATCTCTGAATTCTTTTCTTTCTACTAACCTTCATGAGAATCTTGTCCTCGCCGGAGATATGAATGTCACTCTTGCCCCCTCGGAAAAAAAAGAGGAGGCTCTCCAGTAAGAGACCCGGCAAGGGAGTGGGTAGAAGACATCATTCTGGATTGGGATATGGAGGATATCAAACCTAGTAAAGGCAAATTTACCTGGACCAATAAAAGAGTGGGATCGGGGCACATTGCTGCTCGCTTGGACCGGTTCCTAGTTCACTCCTCCTTCCTGACTCTTGGCCTCTTTGCCACCTCTGAAATTCTTCAGGCTTGTACCTCAGACCATAAGCCCATCTCCCTCTCCTTGTCCCTTGGAGAAAATTTGGGCCCGATCCCTTTTCGTTTCAGCCCGCTATGGATCTCCATGGATGGATTCTACGAGCTGGTTTCAGAGTCCTGGTAGAAGAGTGTTTCGGGTTCACCTTTCTTTATCTGGGAAGAAAAACTGAGAAGGCTCAAAGCTGTCCTCAAAAACTGGGCAAAGAACCTACCCTCCCCAATCCTTGAAAGGAAAAAAGCCCAAAGAACTCTGGGTAATCACCAGTTGCAAATGGAGTCCGCCCTGGTCACCCCGGATTTGCTGAACGCTGAGCTTGATCTGCAAAAGGCTCTTCACAAAGCCCTTAGAAGAGAAGAAGAATACTGGCGAGTTAAGGCGCGAAGCCTATGGCTCCAAGCAAGTGATAAAAATACTTCTTTCTTCCATAAGAAAGCAGAATCTCGAAAGAACCACAACACCATCAGAGGGATCCAATTTCAGGGGCAAACTTTCAATAAATTTGATGAGATCAAGCATGCAGCCCACTCATTCTATAAAAATATGTTTACAGAAGAGATGGAGGCTCCTCCTAGACTGGATCACTATCCGCTGTCTGTGGTTCCCACGCTAATCAGTGAGGATGACAATCGAAGGATGACAACCCCTATAACTTCTGAGGAGATCAGCAAAGCACTTCAAGGAATGAATCCTGACAAAGCCCCCGGGCCTGACGGATTCACGGCCAGATTCTACATAGCTTGCTGGGATATCATCCAAAACGATCTGGTTAAAATGGTGAGGAAATCCCAGAACTGCAGCAAAATAGGAGGGAGCACTAACTCCTCCTTTCTAGCATTAATTCCCAAAGAGAAAGGTGCCCAAAGCTTCTCCAGATTCTGCCCTATTTCGCTTTACAATACGGGGTACAAAATCATCACCAAAGCTATTGTAAACAGAATAAAAAAAGTCCTCCCCAGGATCATTCCGGAGAACCAGGGGGGCTTCATCCAGGGAAGACAAATTCAGGACAACATTATACTTGTTCAAGAGGCAATTCATTCAAGCTGCCAAAGGAAGGAGAAAGGTATGATTGTCAAATTGGATCTTGCTAATGCCTTTGATAAAGTTCGGCTAAATTTCCTCTTTGTTGTGATGCTCAAATTGGGGTTTCGCCCCCAGTTGGTTTGTTGGGTTAGAGCTTGTATTTCGGGGCCATGGATCGCCCCCCTGGTTAACGGGAGATCGGCTAACTTCTTCCAAGCCTCTAGGGGCCTCAGGCAGGGCTGTCCTCTTTCCCCCCTGCTCTATGTCATCCAAGCATCGGTTCTAAGTTTCCAACTGGATAAGAGCCTTCAGCAGCGCTCTCTGATCAATCTCTCAATCTCTCCTAGAGTTAAGAGAATTAACCATGCTCAATTTGCGACGATACTCTCCTCCTTGGCTAGGCCAACCTTTCCACGGCAAGATCCTTTAAGAAAGAGTTGGATGCTTACACTGAAGTTTCAGGCAGCGAAATCAGCCTGAGGAAAAGCAAAATTTATGGCTAGAACTGCCCTCCTATAGAAATGATTGACATATCCAGGGCGCTGGAAATGGAAGGAACCTCCATGTGGGAGTCCATTAAATATCTAGGAATTCCGCTAGTCAAAGCAGCACCCATAAGTAGCCTTTGGGTGCCTCTGGTGGACAAGCTAAAGGCCAAGATTATGGCTTGGGGAGCAACCTGGCTAAACAAAGCAGGGAAAACAATCCTTATAAATTTTGTTCTTACCTCCCTTCCTATCTACCAGGCGTCGATCCTTCTAGCCCCGAAAGGAATTGTGAAAGACATTGATAGCCTCTTGAGAAAATTCCTCTGGGAAGGGGGAAGAAATGAAGGGAGAAAAATGCACTTAATCAACTGGGATAAGGTCAAAGCCCCTAAGTGGGAAGGAGGGTTGCAAATCAGAGATGTGGTCACTCAAAATCTGGCCATGGGAGGCAAGATCCTTTGGAAAATGATAAGCGGCAAAACCACTTGGAGCTCCAAAGCTCTCAGGACTAAATACTTCTGTGGTCACAAAGAAAGGTGCCTTGATCGTCCCCCCTAGACTAGAAAAGGCTCCCCCATTCTTTCTCTCTGCCTAAAATCCCTTGATCTGATTACCTCCAAACTCACTTGGATCCCGAGGAATGGCATTAAAATCAAGTTCTGGGAGGATTCCATTTTAGGGCAGGCCCCTTTAAAGCTCTTGGAGGGGATGGATAACATCAAAAATTGGCTCCACTCTAAAAGCAAAGTCACCCTTTGGGACTTATCTGTCTGGAATCAAGACGACTCTTGGCATAAGTGGGACCTGGGGGACTTTCCGCATAATTTAGAAAATGAAGTTCGTTCCCTTTTGCATGCTCTTCAAGGGCTTACCCCCACCTCAGCCAAGAAGAAGGACAAAAGAGGCTGGGGCTCTTCGTCTGGCCTCTACTCAGCCGCTGCTGGTTATGCAGCCTTGCAAGCTATCCCTTGGGCTGCCCCTGACCCCACTATGTGCAGAAATCTTTGGCTTCATCCCTCCCTCCCCAAAATTGATCTCTTCTGTTGGTCCCTCCTGCACGATAGTATCCTTTCCTAGGACAACCTTATAAAAAGAGGCTGGGAAGGGCCCTCACGATGCCTTCTCTATGCCTGCCATGAGGAAACCTCGGTTCACATTTTTCTTCAGTGCCCCTTTGCTTTGGAACTGTGGAATATCATTCTTGGTCAGCTGAATTTGCCCCTCCCTCCTTCTGTTACCTCTTTGTTTGCCTCCTGGACTGAGATAGCCCCCTTCTCCTTCTCCAAGTTGAAGTTGCTAAAGCAGTGCTGGATGTGGGTTCCAAAAATCCTCTGCTGGAAATTATGGCTGGAATGTAATAACAGGATCTTCAGGGATATGGTGGGGACGCCGCCCCAAGTTGCTCTCAAAGTGAAAGTGCTTCTGGGAGAGCTGGTAGCTTCAAATTCTAAAATCACCAATGAAGTAACCCCTGACAAAGATGAGTTCAGCTGGTTTCATGACCTAGACTCCTCCCTTCTTGCCAGAACCAAGAATACCTCCAAGCACTACTCTCCTTGGGAAATAAGGTTAGAGGAGCAAGAGTTCATAAAGTGGAGATCTTCTCTGATGGAGCATATTCTCCATGTGGATGGGGCCTCAAAAGGGAATCCCGGACCTGCGGGAAGTGGGGGGGTCTTGCTCGACTACTCAGGGAAAATTGTCCTCAACTTCTCCTGGGGGCTGGGTTAGAACACCAATAACATAGCTGAAATTCTAGCCATCTAGCAAGGGTTGGGTCAGGCCAGAAGATTATCCATCAAGAAATTGGTTGTCATAGGGGATTCTAGAATCATTATCCAAGCTCTCAATATGAATAAGGCCCCTAACAACATGGGCCTGGCTCACTACCACTGGAAGGTGATAGCCCAGATGAAAGACTTTGAAGAAATAAAGTGCTACCACGTCCTTAGGAACCTCAACCAGATGGCGGATCATGAAGCCAATATAGGTGCCTCCCTGAGCAAGGGAGTTATCCTCGTCAATGGGACCGAGAATCATGAGCCTATCCCTTAGCGATCATGGAGAGTGGGACGAAAGGAAATCTCATGTCAGAAAAGAGAGCAGCCCGATTATAGACAGAGAGGATCCCAAAGCGAAGGCGTACAGGAATGAGGCAGTCGAGGAAAGACAAGTACAGGGTCAAGACAAAATTTGGACAGAGCCTTCAGGACAGTCACATGGCTCTTGCTCACCCAGTACCGGCTCTGCTAACATGGGGAATAGCCCCCAATCTTCGCCCTCCAGGGAGACAAGTACCCAGCGCGGGCAATATGAGGAAATCGGTGAGAATTTGAACAACGGATTGAGGGGAAGGCAGGATCGAGCCTATTTTAGGAAGCTATATCCCGCATTGTGCTCACTGCAAGCTGCTCTGTCGATCGAAGAAGGAATTGCCCGGTTGCACACAAAGGACGTGCAGGGTTCTAGTTTGATCAAAGGCCAATCCGTTCAAGATGGATGCAAGCTCGTCCTCCATGCATTTCGAGGCAAGACTCAGTCAGATACAGCTCGACCTGTACGAGGTGAAGAACGCATTAAACAGGCTGGAGGTCAAGCAGACAAGGATGCAAAAAACTGGAACAAGTCGCTAGGAATCCATGACCCAAGAGCTCAAAGAACTCCGCGAGGAAATCTTCGAGGACAACATGACAAATATGAAGGACATTGCCAACATCTCAGGAGGAATAGGGAACCGAATGGCAGAATTAGAGAAGAAGGTAGAGGAATTGCTCAAGGAACATGGCAAGACACCGAAGATAGAACTCTGAGGCAAGCCCATAGACAAATGCAGTCGAATTCTCTCCTTTCGGCTCAGTTTTTCCCATGCAAGACTAGTTCTTTATATTTTGTATGCGTTATTATGGATTTTCTATGTCTGTTTAGCAAAGTCCATAAATTTTGTAAAGGGATATGTTAGTATGACTATGCCCCTATTTCACTGGACAAAATGTATATGCTGGATCAAAACTACCGTCTTTAATTCTGCTGGCAGCCGTTTAGCCAGAAGTTATTATAAAAGCCCCATAACTATTTTAGTTATAAAACACACACACACACACACATAACAACACCAAAAATTAACTTAGTTTGCATAAAAACTTATAATAATAATACTCTTTTTTTCTAACAATTGAAGTTTTGGGGTTAATACACATTTTAATGCATGAATGGGTTTTAGGACCTTATTCTCACTAAGGATGTTGGATTATATTCCTTAATCACATTTGTTACAATTTTGACCATTGATAATTAAATAATTAATTAAGTGTCACAACTTTAGTTATAATTCAATCTCTAGAGTTAAAAGTTTTAATTATTTGAGTGAAAGGTTAGTTAGCCTAACTGTAACTTATTTGTATATGTTGTGCTTAAATTTAACTTAGTCTTAATTTGATCACATTTGGTCTTATTTAAGGGTCATAAACACTACAATTTTTGTCTTAAAGTAAGTTTACAACCTCACTATCTAGTGAGCTAATACCAAAAGAGAAGCAATATTTCATCATGCTTGTCCAAAAGGATAATAAAATGAATAGTTTGGTCTTAAAGTAAATCTACATCCTCACTATCTAGCAAGCTAATACAAAAAGAGATCCAATATTTCATCATGCTTGTCCAAAAGTATTCATAAGAATTTTCTTCTTTGCTTCCTAGCTTATGTATCTTAGTACTACTAAGACTAATAATTCCCTATCATGCAAATGAATTGCCTTGCAAACTATCTTAACCGAAACAAATATTTACATAGCATGATTTTTAAAAGAGTAACAACATTATAATACAGTCTTCTCCATAGTGATGGGTTGTGGTACCTCTAACCTTAGACAATCGAGCTTCATTAAACTGAAATTGTGATGTCTCTTGAATTGTTATATCTTCTTGAAGCTTTGGTTCGACTGTCCCACTTTGATCTATAGAGTGCAATGGAGGGGAGTTGGAGTATGTTGCCTCTTTATCTGGTTTCCTTTCATGTTCCAACTACCTGTCTTCATAAAACCTTCATGTTTTCTTCTAGGTCATCTAGTCCGAGACTATTATTACCCTCTACAATTTATTTATTTTGCTGCACGAATTTCATGGTTTTCATCTATGGTTCAACCTCCCTCCAATTTATGATTCTAGTGTTAACAATAGTCCTTGTTTCCCCTTTGCAATTTCATCTCCATTTATCCAACTTTTGAACCAGCAATCCATGACACTCGTGGAGCTCCTCAACGTGTCTTGATCAATGTCTAATACCCCTCTTTGCGTTTGAAACTTCACAAACAACACAACGATTTGGGTGTTGATGCTCTTCCACTGACACTCCTCTCTTGACGCTGAGATTACACACAAATACATGAATTGGACATGATACTTCTTCGTATCATTTCCTTCCTCGTATCATTTGACACTCCTATCTCAACCGATGCTAAGACTACACACGAATAAATGAATTGGCCAAAATACAGGGTATCCTTCCTCTTATCCATTGCATGTTGAACAACCATCCCTTCTACATGTTGGTACCTTAGCAGAGTTCTTCCACATGAGCAAGAACATCCCATCCTTGTAGTGTTAATTATCACAACCTAATGTTTCATGATGCAAAGGCATACCAAGTGAGGGCATGAAATGTCGTGTCTTATGTTTTGTGTTGTGCTAACTATAAAGCAATTGTTTGCGCCCTTGTTCTTCCGCTTGTCCTTTGTCATTTCAAGCATTAATTTTGTGAGTTATATCATGGGAGGTGGCTTATGATGGTCATCCCCTTTTTCTTTAATCATCCTTTCCTAAACTTGAAGCCAAGTCTGCATGGTGGTTGACAATGGTGTTTTGTTTTCAAAGCGCTCAATAAAAGGATATTGAATCAAATTTTTTTGGTGAGAAACTAGACCCTTTGTAGATAGAGCCCACTAAGTGTCATTGGAAAGGGAGTGGGAGAACAAATGGTTTATAATAATCATCGAGCATCCAATTGCTATTATGTTTTTAATACTTATTTCTCTATCTAGTATTAGTTCTTGATATAGGACTAAAATTTCGACCTTATTGTTGGTTGCTTCTCCTAATCTCAAGACAAAGACTAGTTTTTATGTTACTCCTAGGTTGATGATAACGCCTCGCACTTACCACCATTGATTTTGACAAAACATTGTCAAGACGAAGACATTATGTGCCTTACTTATCAAGCACCCTTATGTTATGGTACTCTTTATCCTTTGGAAGTGGCAATTTCCTTTTAGGCATAGGTGAGAGACAAACTAGCATATGATATACTACGCCAAATAAACATATACTTTAATATTTTTCAATAAACGTATACTTTAATATTTTTCAATAATCTATGCTCCACATTCCAGTTAGAATTTCAATGGCCATGCAAGCTCAAAATCCCGGCGGGGATGTTATTGTTTTTTCACCTTTTTGCCTCCATTCTGGGGCATGCCTGTGCCCTAGTTTTGAGGGCGCTTCTTGTCTATCTATTTATTTTTCTTTAAGCAGATAATAATCGCAGGGTATGTATGCTGCAGAGCAACGCAAGACAGTACACTTTCATATTTTAATTTCTAAATTTTTATTCACTTGCGGAGAATTCCAATCTTGCAGGCAGCAGCAGGTAGTCTTATTACACAATGGGGCGACCACCGGTAAGCGGAGGTCCTGTTTTCCGCTTCTTCCCCAAAGAGGTAAAAATTTCCTCTTTAATATGCGGTTTAAAGCGATTTCGTTATTTCTGAGCAAATGAAATTCATTGTGTAGTGTGTTGGTTAAGGCCCCAATATCCATATCTCCATATTCATAAGTTCTAAGTTTTGAGTCTATCGAGTCCCCACCATTCAGCATCGTACAACATGAAGTAACGCGTTCGCTGAAACCGAATTAATTGCCATTTCTTACCGGTGTAAACAATGAATCTGTTCTGGTGTTGCCACCCACATTGATAATTTTTTATTCCATTTTGTCTTTTTTTCTTTGAATTTTTTTTTCATGGATAAGTTTGTCAATTTGACATGGATTTCGACTATGCTTAGTATCTGATATCTATTACCTATAAATTCCCCACCGTTCCACCAAAGATTTTGGTATAAGTTCCCCACCGTTCCACCAAAGATTTTGGTATGTGGAGATCTGGGTGGGGGTACGTGTACCTAGCATGCATGGAGAGACCCCCGGTTTATGGGTATGTTAGGGGTAAACTTGGATATAGCAATACGCAAAAAAAATATATTACATAGAAACATGAAATATACAAATTTTAGGTTTAAAAGATAAATGGTTAATTATTTATGATGATGCGGAATCACATAAAATAATGTTATTTTTATGTTTGAACATGGATGGAATGAAAGTGCAAAGATCATTATGCTTTTTGTATGAAAGTACATAATGGTTTTTTTAAGTCCTTACGAGTAGTTTAGCTAGGAAACTAGGTAAATGTATGTTTTATATCATCAAAGGTGGGGTAAGTTAAAAATAAATGGTGCTTATCGTCAGCATCATTTGTGCCATAAATTTTTCAAATTTACTCATCCTAAGGTGTTTTTGGGTCAATACAACGATCAATTTCACTCTGGAGGTCATGAACATTGTCACGATTTTGACAACATTCATTTAGTTCTTTAACCTCTAAATGTTGAAAAAATAGTTTTGATCATCATCTTTTTTTGTTGTTATATTTGTAAAATCTTCATAACATTTCAGAATCCTCTTATTAATGACTTCATTATCATTCTAGGTCTTATCTTTAAACTTGATAAGAATGTAAGGATTAATATTATTGATATTACTAATTTGTCTTTTATTATCATTATGTTACAATAGCTAAGCCAAGCCTCAAAATCTCTAGCCAACCCTTTTTAAGCTTGTGGTGGCTATCGCTCATACTAGAAGCAATAACCAACATTATCCATTTTAACCATGGATTTGTGAAACAATGAGAGGGATAAAAAAGAATAAAAAAGAAATTGAGCCATAAACCTATCGATGTTTAAAAGATCGGGTTTAAAATGGATATATGTTGGTTTGTTTTATTATTATTATTATATTTTATTATGGTTGGCTTATTTTATTGTATTTTTAATTTTTATGGATCTTAGTTTTTTTTTTCAATTTAACTTATTAGTGTTATGGATGTATGCTATGGTATACATCTCATCCATATTGGGTGATAAATGCACCTTGCTACTCTTGATGTAATAATAAATAGTGAATTACAAATGATTTTAAACTTTAAAGTAGATAATAACATTATCAAAGCACCAACATTTGATGGGTTAATACACATTTAATGATCAATGAACCATTGTACCTCCCATTGGTCATTACTTAAATACCAAAGTCAGTTAATGAAATACATTGATACACCATGACTCATACATTCATACATCATTATTATACATAATATAAATATCAATAATAAAAGGTTTTCCTGCAAGCAACAAAATGTAAAAAAACATGGAGTAAGTCACCAACTAAGCTCCAAATAACTTGTGTTTAGTCTTTTGCTTCCGTACACTAGAAAATGCGTCAATATCATCCATGCTACCATTGGTATTATTGCCAAGATCCCTCCTAAGATGTTCAGTGGATTTTGAATCAATCCTTGTTGCATTTCACCAACAATATCATCATCTCTATCTATTCGAGTGACATTTTCTTAATTGACTGTCCATTGTATTGTTGATCCATGCAAATACGTAGGATCTTCCTATGCTAAAGATGTAAGGCACTGTGTGCTACAATGGGCTTCTTTGCACTCATATAGGTAAGTTTGTTCTTCTTAATGGAGTGCTTAAAGCTATAACTAATAAATAGACCAGAGCCTCTCAATTGTAGACAAAGAATAAGTTTGTAGAGCTTGGAAGCTCCATCCCTATGCATCCTCCATCACCAAATTGGCTATTGTTGGGCTTCCTTTGATTGGGATCCGATTGGGTCAGGTCTTGATACATAACCTCCCACAAAAAAAATGTCAAAGAGGAATGTTGAGTGAATTGTATAGGTAAACTGTAATGTCCCTACTTGGAATTTTGGAGATAAGTACAAATTGGGCAAAATTCGAGCTTAACTATTCATGACTCTAGAGGGTTCCAACTTTCTCCAAATGGTCCCGAATTTGAAAGGAAATGGTATGGTGAATCTTAGAACATCCCAAGGTGTTTATGAACATTTTGTATCTGACTTAATACCTCTGCAACTTCTTTCGGGGCTAATGACAAAAAGGGCAAAATTACTAGGAAATTGTGATGAAATTCCCCCTAGGGTGTAGGCCAAAAGGGCTTCCCAACTCATGTACAACCCTCCAAAATTTATAAGCAGAGTATGAGTACTGATATAAGACCTCAGGGACTGTCATTACACATGGTTATTATCTCTGCAAACTAATTATAAAGTGCAACATTCACATGACCACTTTCAGGGAAATTGCTAATGGGGAATTGCATTACTAGCTTGACATTGACACATGAAAAGTAGAATATATGGTTCTGAGAGTAATATGAAACATGGCGGTAATATATAGAATACAAATGGCTTCCCCAACAACATAAAACTCAGAGGAAAACCCTCATACAAATCCGGTACAAGACTCCTTTAATATTGAAGCCAAAGTCATGGAAACTAATGATTCAATGGCCTGGGCATGCAAGCTTTTCACACATTAGTTTCTTGGATTTCGATCCTCATAGAATATGGAAATGAAATTACAGAGTAATACATCATATATGGCTGTCTCAACATCATCAAACTCAGAGAGGAGACCTCATACAAATTTGGTTTAAAACTACTTTATGATTGAAGCCAAAATCCATGAAAACCAGTGATACAATGGCATGAGAATGCAAGCTTTTCACACAGGACTTTCTTGGATTTTGAGCTGCATAGAATATGGGCATGAAAGTATAGAGCATTACATAATATATGGATTCCCCAACATCATCAAACTCATAGAAATGTCCTCATACAAATCTGATATAAAACTACTTCAATATTGAAGCCAAATCCATGAAAACTAGTTATTCAAGAGCATAGGAATGCAAGCCTTTCATACATGTATTTTTGATATTTCGACTTACAGAGGATATGGACATGAGATTATAGAGCCATACATCATATTTCATAGCTTGGGCACCAAATATACTCAGCAAAGCGCAAGCACCACTCCAACAAGTGCACCTTCAACATGAGAGTGTGGGGGAATGGAGAAGAAGGAATGAGATAATAGGGGAATATATGAGAATTTGACTGTATGGTCCTTCAACTTGCAACTAAAGCTCCCTCATTAAGCTCCAATGAGAGGTTTGAGTGTCCTCTCCATCAACTATCTTGGAAATGAATCCAATTCCCTCGAAATTGGTTCACAAGCAGGGAAAGTGAACACTCACCGTGCAATGGACAAACAAACCTCATGCCAAGTGTGTGGGGAATCTAGCAATCCAAAGGCTCCACAAGCTTTCAATTGTCTTCATTAACCCATGCCACCTTATTTTCTTAGCATTTATCATTTATGTGACCCATTTAAATGTGAATATGGTAAACGAAATTCATTTTGGGTCCCATATCCCCTTATTACAAAATTTTTGTCTCCATTTTAACCTAGGGAACTAGTAGGTTGGTGGAACATTATTTGCAAGCAGTCTTATTTGGAAATTATTTAATTGGGGACATGACAATCCTCCCCACTCAAGATTGCTTGTCCTCAAGCAATTTCAAACATGGATTTTGAATAACCTTCTTTCCTTCCAAAACTTTGCTTCAAACGTTAGCTGCAATTTGAGTAGTGGCACTCATGTACTACAGTTGTGTGTTTCCAAAAGTAAAGATATGTGGATATTTGAATGTTGATATATCCTGTGACATCACCACTAACACCAAAAGGATTAATAAAATCCATCAAAACAAAATTTGCAAAAATAATCTTTACCTCCATCTTTTGGAAACCTTTTATGAACTTACAGGCCTTTCTGCTTTTGTATAATTCTTTGAAGTTGGTACTGAGTTTCCGAACTTGAATTTCCAAAATTCCAATAAAGTTTCAAAGAGGAACCACCATGCTTGTTGCTGCTCTACTCTGATTACAATCACCTTCTCAAGTGGTGACTCAATATCACCTACTGCTTGTTGCCCCCAAAATTGAAACCAAGCATACCCGGATCCCATTGCTTGTATTGCACTCTTCCAAACATCATGAGTACAAAATATAGATCATTAAAGTACATGACTAAATCATACAATTGTACATCAAGAAGGTACCTCATCAAAGGATCATGAAAGTGCTTGTACATCCAAGTAAGTAGATCATCACGTGGCCCATACACATAAGCATCAAGTATTATATCAAATCTGCTCCAATGGCATAGGTGAGGATCCCATATCCTATAAGGCTGCTCCAAAAGAATGTAAGATGCATCAAAATAATAATCAACCATGTGTTCTTTCATTCAAGAAGTGAATGAAGAACCTCCTCCAAAATCTGAACCAACCAAATAAGGACTAAAGAAAACATGAAGACTTCATGTGGCTTAAAGAAGTCTCATTAATACACCCATGAATATGTATATTTTCATAATGTAACAAAGGATGCTGCTGCAAATGTAAAGAAGATGGCACTCTAGTCATGTCATCATCAAAAAGAGAAATAGGAAGTCCATACTTTTCTTATGGCATCATCAAAAATAAAGCTTTCACCCATACTTCATTAGGATGACTGCTGCAAAATATGGAAATGTAGGATATGGGGGAAAGAACCAACTCACTCAAAGGATTAGAAAGTGCAAAATTTTCATTATGTGAAGGCTCCATAGGGGTATGATTATGCATTTCCCTCAAAAGTGTGACACTTTCCACATATGTTGGTTCCAAGGTAGTGGAATCATGCACTTCTTCAAAAAGTGTGTAACCATTTTCAAGAGGAAACTCAAGTTCCTCTTCCACCACAAGTGATTGGCTCTCATCAAGCTCATCTTCAAACACATTAAGAACTTGCAATTTTCCATGTTTCTTATGATCCCTCATTTCATGAGAATCCTCCAAGCAATCTACCATATGACAATTTGAAACATAGGAGGAGGAACAAGTATCTTGCAACCTCTTAAGAAGTTGCTCTTTTTGAGTTTTGAGCTTATGAAAATCCTCATTATTATTCAAGTATTCTTCATGTAACCATTATTTAAGCTCAACCAAATTGTTTCTAAAAAAAAAAGACCTGAAATTACCTTCGATGTTGCACATTGCTCTTTGAATCTTCTCCATGTCTTCAAGGAAGGATGGCTTCTTCAACGAAGAAACTTTCCAACAAGAATTTGAGACCAATGCTTTAGTGTCATTGAGTATGCGAAGGGCCTCATGGATATTCATTTCATTCATCTTTAGAGACCCTCCAATGAAGGATGGTTCATGGGAGTAAACCTCCTCTTCTTATTTCTTCTTGGTTTGATCAACTTCTTGAAGCTCAATTGGTGATGGGGAAGTTGACCTTGGTTCTTCATTATCTGTCACAAGGTCTTCATATTCATGCTTATGAGAACTTTGTATTGCAGCAACATTTTCAAATCTGATCTCTATGCCACCAACATAGAGTTGTGAGCACCCATTGGTAGGTACTCCTTCACAGTTCAAGCATCCATCAGTAGATGCCCTTTGGTCCATGTCCACAGTAGATTGTGTCTCGGAATGATATTCAATAGTTTCAAGGGACTCTTCTTCATCCTCATGAAGTTGAAAGACTAAAGACTGAATTGATAAGTCAAACAGGAGAGCAAGAAGAGTTTGGTGAAGAACTTGAAGAAACAAGAAAGGTAGATGTTGAGCTGAAGACTCAGCTAGAAGAAGCCAAAAGGATAAAGGAAGTCTTGAAGGACAAATTGGATGAGAAGGAGGAGCAATGTCAAAAGCTTGAGATGGAGTAGTTGGCCTCGGAAAGAGTGAAGTTCAGGAACAACTCAATCATCTTGGACTGCCAAAGATCACCTTTTGATAAATCTGGCCTTGGATACAAGCCTTGGATACAACTTAGGAAAAGAAAAGTCTGTAGCAGACACATGGACACCTAGCAAGTATGAAGTAGGTCCCTCATTCTCCAAAGATGAAATCCAAGCTGCTCCTCACATACCTGCAAAATACATCAGAAAACTTGGAGGATATCAGGGAGTTAGTCTTACTCCTCAGACTCATCTTCAAAGGGGCAGTAGGTATCCAGGTATGAACATAGATTCAATGGTTGTTGCTATTCATGTGATGGTTTTGGTCACAAGGTTGTGGACTGTTCATTTCATGGAAGAAGAAGTGTTGGAAGTCCAAATAACACAGTAAGATGTTGGACTTGTAACCATATTGGCCATGTTGCTGCAAATTGCCACACTATGAGGTGCTACAATTGCAGTGGATTTGAAAATAAAGCACAAATTTGTGTTTGTTCAAGAAGACAACCAATGAAGAGCCCATCATATACATCAGCAAGTAGGACCAATGAATCTTTGAAGCAGAATTATGCAGACGGATTTGAAGCTCAAGCCACCGAGTTTGACCATTGAAATAGTAATTCAAAGTCAAAAGAAAATATTAAACTACATCCTAATCTTGTTGAAGTCGGCACCAATTTAAATAAAATAAAAAATGTATACATGACAGGTCGGCTCCAAAGTTTTATAGAAAATGAGTATAAATACACAGTCAACGTTCACATTCAGAATTAGATGTAACAAGTTGAGAGCTCTGAAATTTCGGATGTCTGAGGCAGCGAAGGAGCAGTGACTGTGTGGATGACGACTGAGGAAATTCGAAGGTAATTTGCAGCAGTCTCGAAATTGCAGAGGGTAAAATACTAAAAACAGTCCCGAAATTGCAGAGGTTCAAAACAGTCTGAAATTGCAGAGGATCCAAAATCATAGAGGTTCAAAACAGTCTGAAATTACAACAAGCATCCTTTTTAGATTCTTATCTTTCTTGGGGAATAAACATTAGTAGATCCAAACCTATCACAGAGGCATCCGAATTTTTGTTTTTGGCAGTAGTAGATCAGCTGGTACAGCAGTGAAATAACTTTTATATCTCTAATTTTCGGTGGCTAAAACGATGACAAAGACAACTTGATATTCTGGGGCAGCATGTTGATGAGGACATGAACAACAGAACGAAGATGACTATGAACATGCCTATATGAGACAGTTTTTGATGATAATCCAAGGCAGCAGAAGTGACATGATTAGATGACAGTTTGTGGATTGCTAATGAATAAAATGAGGTGTTGATGATATGACTGACAGAATGATGATGATGTGTTTAGCTGCTGACAGTGATGACATGTAATTGATGAGATGTAATGTGATAAGAATGCGTGTGTAAATACAAGTTGGGCCTTGTACTATTTTTCTTAGTTGGATCTGAGAAAAAGGTCAAGCTGAGTCTTGGAATAGAAGTTGGTGCTTCTGATTCAGTTGAAGCTGATAGACCCCATGGTTGTAGCTGTTTGAATAAAATATAAAACGATTACAAAGTTTAGATTGTGATGTGTCTTTGATGATGTGACTTGATAGTATGAATGACATATTTAAATTTGATGAATGATTATGATAGCTTAGTGATTGATGAAAGCATTTATGTGAAATTGTTGAATGATATACATGTTAAGTATTTAAGAAGTTGAAATTGTTATAAGTGCTCGCCCACTGATTCACCCCCCCTCTCAGTGTGCCATTGTGTCTAACAATTGGTATCAGAACGAGCCTTCAGCACAAGCCTAACTAGCTTGAAAGAGATCGGTGGACACACAATGGATGCAAAGACAGAGTCCCCCAACAATGATGAAGTTCCAGTACTTGATGTGACCGATTACTTTGGATGGAGAAGTAAGATGAAAGGCTACTTGAAGAAATTTGGTGTATGGGAGATCGTGGTCAATCCACCTGCTTAGTCCAACAAGAAGACAAAGTCAGCTGCATAGAAAGATGCCAAGAAGGATAACACCATTGCATTGAAGTTTCTTATGGATGGACTCTCAAGTTTTGTCAAAGAGAGTGTAGAAGAACACTTTAGCAAAAGACATGTGGTTCAAGCTGGAAAGTAAGTATCAAGGAAGAAACTAAGATACAAAGATTGAAGCAGAAGTCAAGTTTACTGAAGAAGAAAAGCAAGAAGAAAAGGAGGAGCACGCATCAGATACCAGTGAAGGTAAGAATATTTCTTATTACAGTAGCAGTGATTGTGATAACATTGAAGATGATCTTGAAGAAGCAAAGAACGATGTCCTAGCACACCTTGTAGCAGATATTGACCTCAGATACAATTTGAGACTTAAAAGAAAGATTTTGGGGTCCTTTGATAAGTACCATGAGAAGTCTATGGATTCGTTCAATAAACTCAATCACAAGAAGACGAGTTTACGTGATGAGTTGAAAGACAAAGAAGATTAGGTTGAAAGACTAAAGACTGAGTTGATCAGTCAAACAGGAGAACAAGAAGAGTCTGGTGAAGAACTTGAAGAAACAAGAAAGACAGATGTTGAGCTGAAGACTCAGCTAGAAGAAGCCAAAAGGATAGAGGAAGTCTTGAGGGACAAATTGGATGAGAAGGAGGAGCAATGTAAAAAGCTTGAGATGGAAGTAGTTGGCCTCAGAAAGACAAGTGAAAAATCCAATGCATGTGTGAAGTTCAGGATCAACTCAATCATCTTGGACGAGATCTTGGACTGCCAAAGATCACCTTTTGATAAATCTGGCCTTGGATACAACTTGGGAAAAGAAAAGTCCGTAGCAAACACATGGACACCTAGCAAGTATGAAGCAAGCCCCTCATTCTCCAAAGATGAAAGCCAAGCTGCTCCTCACATACCTGCAAAAGACATCAGAAAACTTGGAGGATATCAGGGAGTTAGTCCTACTCCTCAGAGCAAGTTTAGAAAAGACTCATCTTCAAAGTGGAACCAGGTATCTAGGTATGAACATAGATTCAATGGTTATTGCTATTCATGTGATGGTTTTGGTCACAAGGCCGTGGATTGTTCATTCCATGGAAGAAGAAGTGTTGGAAGTCCAAATAACATAGTAAGATGCTGGACTTGTAACCATATTGGCCATGTTGCTGCAAATTGCCACACTATGAGGTGCTACAATTGTAGTGGATTTGGTCATAAAGCACAAATTTGTGCTAGTTCAAGAAGACAACCAATGAAGAGCTCATCATATACATCAGCAAGGAGGACCAATGAATCTTTGAAGAAAAATAATGTTTTGCTAGATATGACTGAAGTCAATTTGTGCAAGGAAGGTGGCTGCCATATGGCAAGCCAAACTTGAGGTCTTTCAAAGACCTTAATGCACCTTTAGTTCATGGAGTTTGGAGGATGAACTCACAAGTAATTAGTGGTTACTCCAAGCACAGTAACAGGTCCAAGGATTGTGGTCACAACTTGCATGGTGATAGGGGGAGCAAAAACAAGCTCATGTGATCTAATGAACTCTCTCTAAATTGAAGCAAATGAAGAGAAGTGACCTAATGATGGTTGAAGGGATGTCCTTAATGCTTGTTTACCCTTATGATAATTACAACATTCCTAAAAGTACAAATGAATTCTTCTAGCTTTGGATATAATTAGCAAGAACACTTGTTGTTGGTATCTAATCACATGATTTATATAGAGCTGATTATCGAGATTTTTATCATTGTACAAAGACAACCCGTGGGGATCATATGAAGACTTGAGCTAAGTCCCAAATACCCTATGATGAAGCTTAGATAGTGAGTGTAGCAGTGACTCCATGACTTAACAACAGACTATGATATCACTTGGCATGCTATACCTTGAACCAGATTGAAAAAAAATGTTTGCATATGAGTGTACGTATCACGAACTCAGATTAAGACTAGTGGACTGTATATGAATCAAGAATGAAGCATTGGTGGAAGACATAGTAACCAAGGTTGGACCAAGACAGATTCAAATCAGTGAAATAAGGAGTAGTCAAGAGACATCTATAGCAAACACGAAGTAAAAGCTTATAGCAAGCAGTGATCATGACAGAGAAGAGATACTTAGCAAAATCTTTGGAGAACACGTAGTATCAACTACAAGCCTGAGGATAATTTAGAAGACTGATTTGAAAGTCTCCTTAAGGAACATGTTAGGACAAGATTATTTGTGGTGGCTCTTTTCATGCTATGTCTTCCAAGATGCATACTTACCTTTAATGAATTTACTAGACATTATGAAAAACAATCTTAGGTACAAAGATTAAAGCTCAGACACATAAGACAGCTTTGATGTACATCTTGATTGTGCACTCATTGAAGTCATCCTGAAAGGCATCTGAAGGTGTAAGACACAGGCATTCAAACAGTAGCATAATAGAGTGAATGAAAAACCAGGTTGGAAGTTTAAGCTTAGGTTAAACATACTCAGAATTTGGTGATGCGTGAGGACTGAAAATTGATGCTCAACATATCCACTTATGCTACATGTCTGAAATTCTTGAAAAGGCTCTTGAGATACCTTGCTTGCACCTTGCTTTGAGAAATGACCAAAGTGTTGTTTCTAGTGGTTCATGATCAATAAACAACAAAAGTAGCATATGGGCAGACTCGACTGTTGTATGGGATTAACAACTGCTAAATGTTTTAAGCTTGTTGCAGCAACAAAGATTGTCTGACAGTGAATGTCAAAGGGTTTGTTGTTTAACACATGAGAAAACTTGTCACACATTCCAAAGACTAGTCAAACAATGTCAAGCCACATTCTATTTGTACAATAAGAAGACGCAAATTAAAGTGCAGACAAGATCAACAAATATAAAGAAGTCAACGAATAATAGCAGACTTTGGGTTAAATTAACAAAAACATTTTTGCTATCATTCAAAGATGGAAAAAGAGGGCGTTAGCGTTACTCTACCAAACATTTGGATAATTTGATAAAAGTATGACTATCTTTTTGAGAATACGATCAAGTGAAAATTCTGGTGATGAGGCACCATCAAAAGCTAGTAGAAGCAAGAAGAACAATGAAGCATCTTGACAGGGGGAGACAAGTTTTCAAGCTAGCAGACACTTCACTTTGATCTCAGTAAGTATTCAAGTAGACATGTTAATGTTTTGATGGATGAATGTCTGACCCTTTGTCATTAATGTCAAAGGGGAGAGTAATTAATGAGGGTTTCCATTAATGACAAAGGGGGAGTTTATTGAGCATAGGTTGTCATTGATGACAAATCATTAATGACAAAGGAAGTCAAAGATTGATGATATGGGCATTAGATGACATGGCAAGAAGATTATGGCTAGAAGGACTTGATAGTTGGCAAGAAAGACCAAATGACCCATTCTGTGGTCATTTGGAGATGGTCCTAGTACTCTTAATGAAGATGATGATGGTTGTCATCAATGACCTTATATGGTCCTTGAAATATTGTGGATGCACGTGGCTTGATAAAGAAGGCTTTGAAGAAGCCTTTTGACCCACACATTAGATGGTTTAATAGACTTGAAGAAATGAAGATGATGTGGGCATTTCAGGTCTTGGAACTGTTATTACATATATTTTAGCCCGGATACCATGATGCAGTAGACAGCTTGATCTCTTTATGTTTTCTGAGCCATACAGTTAGATTGGGATGCAGCATGGATCATCATTACATCATGGGCCATTCAGAGCCTTTGTTCAGTAGCTGATACAGAGTATTTCCTTGCCAGGATTGAGACCTCCTTGTCCATTGAGATGACTTCAGTGGTGATTTGGTTCATTCGAGCAGAGCAGCGGATCAGGAGTTGGTGCACACAGTTATAGAGGGGCTTGTTAGTTGGAGACATGTATACATGGTGAGATTAGGTATATTTCCTTGGTTTAGTTTTGCTCTATGATGTATCTCAAACACCTATGCTTGTCATGTTAGGATGATTATGGTGACCTATGCTTATATGTTTTATATTGCTCTAACTTGTGTTATGATTAATGAAGAAATTCAATGTGAAGATTGTTGCTCATGCCATGCTCAAACAAAATGTAAACCTTAGTGCTTGGTAGGTTCCATGTCATCTGTGCTCGTCCATTCAGATTCATTCATTTTTGTTTTTATCCCATGACTCAAACTGATGGAAACTTGTGAGATTGAAGATCCTTTCCCCATTATGACCCCTATGCATGTTGGATCCCATGTTGTTTTGTGACTCGGCTCTGAGTTGTGTAGCAAAACTTGCCGAAGCCTTGATCCTTCTGGGCTAGGAGAACCCGTTGGTGTTGGTTCTTGAGCTTAGGTGAGTTGGATTTTGAAGCCTTGACCTCTTTGGTCGGTTGCCCTTGATGTTTGGTCTTGACTGTGGATATTCCCCCTAGTTGCTTGAGAAGTTGCCAATTAAAACTTGAAGCAGTATGTCTACCATCATTACATGCATTATGAGTTATATGCTATATATATTATGAAATGCAAGCCTGCAAATGAAATTGCAAACTGTGTTTTTAGACACAAACAAGAAAGGCTATGAAATGAATTTGTAAAAGGCCCAAAATAAAGCAGTGGATGAACAAATGATAAATCTAAATATTGCTGGCTTATTATTGAAATGTAATGATTAATTCCTCACGAAGCCTAAGGGTTTTGATGTGAGATGGAGTAAGGGACAACTAATTCTAAGTGTCCCCTAGGATCTCTTCACTACAGTTTCTTGTGTACTCAATGCAAGGGTCCTAGAAAAGATCCTCATGGAGCTTGTGCTTAGCTTGGATGTGAGTTGTAGACATGACTGCCAAGGTTGAATGGACACTTTTCTGATCAGCTCATCCATCTGTGAGACACCACCATTCCCTATTGTTCATCTAACATGCATATGTCACATTGGTTGAGTGTATTGGTTATAATTTGGATAGATCACTGAGTCAAAGTTAGTCAAGAGTCATTTCCCCTTGCCTTAGCCTTGTTTTTCCATCCTCACCCATCTATAGCACATCTTTTACACTTTGTAAGTATGGAATGTACAAGCAGATTTCCAGAGGGTTCTAAGATTTCTCAGAAGCAAAGGTACATTTTATTATTTTTATTGTTGGTCACCATGATTATGAATAACCAACTCAAGTTGGGTTTTGAGATACATCATTGGAGCATTTCTCACCTTGGATGGTTGCAGGATTATATTGGCATGTTATCTCACCTTGATTTTGGGTACTTTGACCTGGTCAACCTAGTTGACCAAGTCAATCACGTTTCCCAAGGTAGTGACTCAAAAATACAACATGGTCTATATTTGTTCGAAACATGCCCACGACCAATACTGCAGTTTCAGTTTTGAGAGTTTGGCCCTGGTTCTCCAGAAAAGTGATTATTATCACTTAATTATTGGCCAAATGATCTACTTTTATTCTAGATCGTAGTATGATTGGTTCTCCTAGAGCATTGTGGAGCTCCAGGGGGTATGAGTAGTCACTTATACCATTCTTCTATGTCTCCAGACACTTCTATGCAGTCAGTTTTCCCCAGTTCTTAGCCTGAACGAAGTTATGATGATGATGATTATTTTTCAGAGGATGTGCCATTAAAAAATGAACTAGAAAATCACCGAAGAAATCGATTTGGCTTGTGTGGTCAAGGAAATGGCAAGGAAATTTCTCTGGATGATTTATTATGGCTCTCCGGACATATTTGCATCAGTTTCAGTCAGTTTGATTTTTCGGATTATTTTCTTGGTTCTCTTAGAGAGGACATCCCCCATAGGGCGAAATTGGACAAAATGGTCAAAATAAAAGTGTGTAAATCAAGTTGTATCTTTAGAAATATGTATGGGGGGACCCCTTAATGACCCTCCCATGTCCCCTAAGTGTCAAATTTGCAAAAATAATGATTTATCATGTTGTAAAAATGGGCTTTATGAGGTGATTCGCCCCTCTCTTGACTTAGTCATCTTGATCCATGTATTGATCCGTGTAAAAGTGATCTCCACCGCTGATGATGTTTTAATCTCAACTGTTGGATGAAAAAGTAAGTTAGGGTTTGTGTCTCTCAAAAGCTATATAAAGAAGAGACCCCCCTCATTGTATCCTATCGAGAATTTTTACACTCTTGGCTCTGGATATTTGAATAAAGAGATTTTTGCAGAAATTCTTGGATCTTCTTTTGTGGGATGTTCTTGTCTATGATTGGAAAGTTTATCTTGCTTAGCATTTGAAATATTTTTATGGGGTCAAATATTTTTTGGAAGATAGTGTTTTGCATGCAGGAGGGCGTTTTCTCTTGGGGTGTCTTTGTGGATCTCCCAATTTGTTTCTCTTGAAAATGTTTTCATAATCATGGGGTTTTTCAATAGTATCTTTGATATTTGATATGCTCTTTGTTTTTTTTGCATCTATACTTCATTTTTTTGTGTAGCAAATCTCACTTCGGTAGTTTGATTGTGCAGGGAAGAGGGGCGCACTCATAGAAGAAAACATCGGCATCGGCAAAAAATCGG
Organism: Pseudotsuga menziesii; assembly: GCA_001517045.1. Taxonomy (NCBI): domain Eukaryota; kingdom Viridiplantae; phylum Streptophyta; class Pinopsida; order Pinales; family Pinaceae; genus Pseudotsuga; species Pseudotsuga menziesii. The sequence goes on from LPNX010168017.1 coordinate 563,424, forward strand.
CAAGGGTCCAGAAAACGTCTTCTCGGCAACATCGACGAAAAAATCGGCAAACTGCGACAAATACTGAAAAACACAAAATATATTCATTTTTTTCATAATTTTAAGCATATAAAGCAACAATGACATCAAATAAATACATTGGCACATAAATATAGAAAAAACACTGATATATATCATGTAGGCATGCCAAATATAATATGAGACATAAAAGTCGACACTGAAAGTCTGAAGATAGTTGTCCAATAGTACTCAAAAGTGGGAAATCAATGGTCCAATACAAAATGACATCACAAAACTAGTAGCTAACTATCTCTCTCTGAGATATAAATCAATGCCCTCTTCCCCTTTTACGGGAAAAGATCATGTGCTGTTTGTAAGGCCTGCCCTTGATAGTAGAAGGTCCCTGCCTTGTAGTCGGTGTTAATGAGGGACTCGGTGCCAATGAGGGAGTAGATGCATCGACACGTGTAGAAGGTGGTGTTGATGAAGCCACATCACCCTCCATGAAGTCCTTTGGGTCAAAGCGCTCTGCCTCCTCCTCCTGTTCCTCCTCTTGCTCCTCCTCATCCTCTTGCTACTCCTCATCTAACCATGCAGGTGACTCCTCCATGATAGGTAACTCAACCTCCACCCTCCACTTGGACAATACATCAATACTGTCCAAGCAAATGGCATCCACATCTGGTGATTTCTCCACTTGCTTCATCGACAGTCGAAGATTGTAGTGGACATACACCAAGTCATTCAGGCGTGGGAAATCCAACTTGTAAGAGGGTGATAAAAAGATTTAATGAGCCTCGAGTCTTGAGGCCAGAGGAAAACAATATGAAAGAGGATCTTAAATTACAATGAATTTAATTGCTTTGATAAAGTTCTTACCTGGTGCGTTTCTTTGAGTGTATTTTATTAAAGACACTCCAATTATGCTTACATCCATAAGAGCTACAAGTTTGGCTGAGGACTCGGATGGCAAATATTTTTAAATTTGGTGCCCTTGCACCATATGTCCTCCACCGAACACCTACAATAAACAAGAAAGAAAGAGAATCGGATTATATAATTCAAATTTTAAATTTCAAATAAAATGATAAATCATAAAACGCAATTAAAATTTAAGAATTTGAAGTTCAAAATACAAATAAATTCTAATTTGCAATCATTTACTTGGAGTCAAATTGTTCCTTGCACGGATAGCATCGGCATAGCCAAATAGTCCAGTAGCCTCTCGATACATCTCCATCTCACAAGTAATACTCTCCTGAGTCTCAAAATTAGGTACCATCCTATTCATACATTCGATAAGCCCTTCAAAAACCTCTTCATCAAAATCAAACTTACACTTGTAGGAAAAGGCAGGGTTGAGGAAAAGTGCAGCTGCATGAATAGGTCGATGGAGCATCTCGATCCATCGTGTATCAATCAACTCCCATAGCATCATGTGTCTATTGTGTCCAAGGGTACCCTTCCCCACATAATAAGACCGAATAGACTCTTTGGCCCTATCCATGGCCTCATACAAATATCCCATAGCGGGCTTGTCATTGTCAACTAATCTCAAAACCGTTACCAAAGGTTCACTAATTGAGCACACTTCCTCTACTCCTTCCCCAAAGGAGTCGGTGTAAACCAATCTAGCGATGGCTTTCCCATCCTCTCTCCTGCTATATGTGCCATCTTGCCACTCATCACAAACAAACATTTGCTTTAGCTCAAACTGAACTCGAAGCAAAGACTGAAGAGAAATGAAGTTGGTGGCAAATCGTGTGATTCAAGGGCGCAACAATTCCTTGTTTCTCGTGCATCTCCTCATGAGGCTAAGAACCCAAGCATGGTTATATATGAATTTGGTGATACTCCTAGCTTGATCAACAACCTCCTTGATGAAGGGAGTTTTCCCCACATCCTCCAACATCAAATCAATACAATGTGCAGCGCATGGACTTCAAAATAGTGAGGGGTGCCTCTCCATAAGCAATCTACCAGCAGCCACATAATTGGCCGCATTATTTGTTATGATTTGCACCACATTGTCCACACCAATCTGCTGAAGGACCCCATCCAACAACTCACATAACAATGCTGCTTCTTTTACCTGTGACGATGCATCAACAGATTTGATAAACATGGTACCTTTAGGGCATTGTACCAAGAAATTGAGAAGGGTCTTACCCTTCGCATTTGACCAACCATCAGACATCAATGTGCATCCAGAAATATCCCATGATTGTTTGAATTCCTCCAATCTAGTGTTGATGTCTTTCTTCTCTGCTTGAAGAATTGGGACTCGAATCTCCTCATATGTAGGGCACTTGTACCCTAGGCCAACAATAGCAATGGCATCACACATAGGCTGAAAAAAAGGATTGTTTCTTGTTATTGTAAGAGGCTAGTCACTCCAGAAAAGCATCCTCCCCATAACCCTATCTGCTTCTTCCTTTTCCCTTTTATTAACCATGGACTTGATGCTATTCCGTGGAACAAAGAAAGATGAGGCAGTTGTTAATTTATTGTAACTTCGGAAGATATTCCAAGTAGTATTGTATTCCTCCTTCAGGAGATGAGTTTGGTCTCCGAAGCAATATCATTAAAAGAAGCAATGTAAATCTCCGAATGTAAGTTTGGTCATTAGTACCCAAGTGTCATTATAATAAAAGCTATTTGTAATGTCCTGTTGGACAAGTCGGTCGTGACAACTAGTGAAGTCAAACCCACCAAGTTAGATGTCAAGTCAACAGAAGAATATAAATAGGAAGCGCCTCCCTTCATTTGTAATCACTCACTCAAGCTGTTCTTAGCGAGAGAGAGTAGTAGTGCGCCAGAAAGAAGGAGAAGCTGTTGTTTGAGTTTTTATATTGCACTGGTTGAGTTCTATGCTGAGGAAGTTTTGCGGGGTTTTCTCCCTTGTGGTTTCCCTGAGGAAAATATCTATGTTGTTGTGTTCTTATGTTTTTGTGCATGTTGTTCTTTCAGTGATCTTCTAGTGGCAAATTGTTTTAAGATATCATCTAAGCAATTATAAAGAAATTTCAACATGGTATCAGAGCCACCCTGAAAGGAGACACTGCACAACTAGGGTTTGTTGTTCTTAACAAATCCCTCGACAGATCAACCAGAAAAGAGGGCTCCTCCAACTCGCCTCTGAAGGGTGCATCTTTTTGTGGTGATAGAAGTAAATTCCGAGAATTTTCAATTTTGGACCAGTTACTGCTGTCGATACAAACTAGGGTTTCAATTTGCCCAAGGTTTCATCATCAATCTCAGAAAAAGGAAGATACAGTCTACCTTGCCTCAGGAAGGTGCATCTTTTCCACCACTCAACTCCACCTGTGATCCCAGTTGCAAAGTTAGGATTTCTACTCCAAACCCTAGGACCTTAGGAAGAAGGTGAGTTAGGAGCTGCTTTCTGCAAGTAAGTATCTTTCTATCTATTTCCATTTGAGGTTCTCAGTTTTTCCTAAAGATGACAAAGAATACCAAGCTAGATGAAAAGCTTGAAGGGGCTGAAAACTTTAGAGCATGGAAGTACAGAATCATGCTCATCCTCCAAGAGAATGATCTAGACCAGTTTGTGAAAGAGGAAGTGAAAGAACCAGAAGGAGATGAAGCCAAATCCAAGCACAAGAAGGATATGATCATAGCTAAAAGAATCGTAGCCGATTCAATCAAAGACAATCTGATTCTTCAAGTATCTTCCATGGAGACTCCAAAAGGAATGTTTGATGCCCTATTAGGGCTATTTGAAGGAAGAAACATTAATAGGAAGATGATTATGAGGAATCAACTCAAAAGTATGAGAGCTCAGAAATCAGAGACTATGCAATCTTACTTTACAAGAGTAGCTCAAATCAAGGATCAATTAGAAGCCATTGGTGACATGGTTGAAGAAGTAGAAGTTGTAATGACAATCTTGAATGGTCTTCCAAGAGATTGGGAAGCTTTCATTCGAGGAATTTGTTCAAGGAGGAAACTAACCAAATTCCGGAAGTTATGGGAAGAATGTGTCCAAGAAGAAGAGAGGATAGCAGCTAGAGAAGAAAAGCTAAATGACAATGAGGATCAAGCCTTAACTGCCCATACCAAAGGCAAAAGGAAGAGTCATGACCATCCCCCTAAGACTTGAGGGTTTAAAAGACCCAAGAGAGATTTCTCAAGCTTTGAATGTTTCAACTGTCACAAGTTAGGACACATTGCAATTAACTGCCCCATGAAAGCAGAAAGACTCAAGAAGATGAGAAGGTTTCAAGCACATGCTGCTGAAGACAATGATCGAGAAGAAGAAGAGGAAGCAAAGAAGGATGAAGACTCTAGTGAAGAATATGTTTTGATCTCTGCCCTAACTGGATCAGTCTCACCAGGAAATGATACCTGGCTAATTGATAGTGGTGCCTCCAAGCACATGACTGGTTTCAAGGAGTCACTCTCAGGCCTTGAACAAAAGGAATCTCCACACAATGTAATGCTTGGAGATGATTCTCAATATCCCATTAAAGGGTTAGGAGAAGCATCTTATAAATAGGATTTTGGAAAGCCTATGAAAATGAAGGATGTCCTATATGTTCCAAGACTAAAAAGGAATTTTCTTTCCATTTAAGCTTTAGACAAGAAAGGCTTCAGAGTTGCCTTTGTAGATGGAAAAGTCCTCATGTGGACCAAAGGCAAAACTATTGATGATGCAGTAGAGATTGGAGTTGAAGAAGGAGGTCTCTACAAATTAAAGGGACATACAGATTCTTCATTAACAACCAGTACCATCAATCCAAGTGAGCTACGGCATAGAAGGATTGCTCATGTTCACTACAAAGCTCTTCCAATTGTAAGTAAGGTGGTAAGAGGTTTACCAGAAATTCAGGTAAAACATGAAGGAGTGTGCAAAGGATGTGCACAAGGGGAGAATACTAAGAAAGAATCCTTTTCCGAAAAGTAATAGTAAGGCAAAAGGGATCCTAGATATTATTCACTCAGATATCTGTGGGCCAATGCAAACTACTTCATTAAGTGGATACTCTTACTATGCCTCCTTCATTGATGACTATTCCAGAAAGACTTGGATATACTTCTTGAAAAAGAAGGATGAAGTGTTTGAAAGATTCAAAGAGTTTAAAGCCCTAGTAGAAAACCTTTCTGAAAAGAAAATCAAGATTCTAAGGTCAGATAATGGAGGAGAGTTTACTTCAAATGAATTCAATGATTTCTGTAAAGAGGTCGGGATTAAGAGGGAGCTCACCATTCCCTACAATCCACAACAAAATGGTGTGGTGGAAAGAAAGAACATATCCATCATGGAAGCTGTGAAAGCTATGATACATGATCAAGATCTCCCAATGTACCTATGGGCAGAAGCAGCAAGAACAACATTATATGTTCAGAATCGAATCTCTCATAGCGCTCTTGGGAATAAGACTCCAGAAGAAATGTTTTTCGGTGAAAGACCAGAGGTAAGTCATCTAAAGATTTTTGGTTTCCTTGTATACATTCATATTCCCAAGGAGAAAAGATAAGAATTGGATCCTTCAGGAAAGAAAGGATTGTTCGTAGGATATAATGAACAATCAAAAGCTTATCGAATATACATCCCAGGATACCGTCAAATTGAACTTAGCAAAGATGTGACATTTGATGAAGATTCAGCCTTCAGAAAATCAAGAAAAGACAAGGAAGATGAAGAGGAGCATGAAACTCCCAAAACTATTGAAAGTCCTAAAGAAATCATAATTGAAGAAGAAGACCCAGTACTCGAGGAGCATGATATGACAGAGCCCCAGCTACTTGAAGATTTACAAAGTGAACTGTTTTCCCGAAAGAGAAAACCTCCTGGGCTCGTGAAGCAATTGAAGAAGCAAAAAGACTTGGTGCTCCCTAAGGAGCCATCCGAGAAAGAAAGAAGCCAAAGTCATATCCCAGTTACATGGCCTTGATGTGTGATCTAGTCGATAAAGAACCAACTTGTTTTGAAGAAGCAATAAAACAAAAGGAGTGGGCTGATGCAATGGTCGAGGAATACCAATCCATTATGAAGAATGATGTATGGGAAATAGTACCTAGACCAAAGGACAAGTCAGTGGTATCCTCTAAATGGATATTCAAAACCAAACACTCAGCAGATGGAAGTATAGAGAAATATAAGGCTAGATTTGTAGCCCGAGGATTCTCTTAGAAAGAGGGAATTGATTATGAAGAGACTTTTGCCCCAGTAGCTAGATACACCTCTATAAGAACTGTACTTGCCCTGGCCTCCAACATGAAATGGAAGCTACATCAAATGGACGTAAAGACGACATTTCTAAATGGTGTGATTGAAGAAGTTTTTATCGAACAACCGCAAGGATTCAAGATCAATGATCAGAAGACACATGTATGCCGACTAAAGAAAGCATTGTATGGATTAAAGCAAGCACCCAGAGCATGGTATGGAAGGATCGATGGATTCCTAATGAGCTTAGGCTTTACTAAGAGTAAAGCAGATTCCAACCTCTACTACAAGGTTGATGAAGATGGAATTTTGATTTTGTTACTATATGTAGATGATCTGTTTTTGGCGGGAGAAGATAAGTTGATTATCGAATGTAAGAAGAGGCTTGCTGCAGAATTCGAAATGAAAGACCTTGGAATGATGCACTACTTTCTAGGACTTGAAGTATGGCAACATTCAGATGAGATTTTTCTAAATCAAGGAAAGTATACTGTTGAAATCTTAAAAAGATTTAGAATGCTAGATTGCAAAGCTATGACTACTCCAATGACTACTAGTTTGAAGCTACTGAATGATGACACCTTAGAAGCTGTTGATGCCACGCTATATAGACAGATCATTGGTTCGTTGATGTACCTCACCAATACTAGACCAGATATATGTTTTGCAGTAAACACCTTAATTAAGTACATGGTGAATCCTAAACACATTCAGCTAATTGGTGCAAAACATGTGATGAGGTATCTAAAGGGAACTTTAGATTATGGGCTCAGATATGCATCCAGTGAAGAGATCAGGTTGCATGGATATGCAGACTCAGATTGGGGCGGAAGTGCCAAAGATAGGAAAAGTACATTTGGATGCTGTTTCAGTTTGGGATCTGACATGATCTCTTGGTTCAGTAGAAAGTAGAGCAGTATTGCACTTAGTACAATAGAGGTAGAATACATTGCAGCATGTTTAGCCTGCAGCGAGGCAGTATAGATTCGAAAGATGTTGTCAGGATTATTCGATGCAGAGATAGATGTCACTGATATCCTGTGTGATAATCAGAGTTGTATCAAGATGACAGAGAATCCCGTATTTCATGATAAGTCGAAACACATTGAGATCAAATATCATTTCATTCGGGATATGGTGCAGAAGGGAGCTGTAAAGCTCAAGTATGTTTCCACTAAGGAACAAGTAGCAGATGTGTTGACTAAGCCTCTGGCTCTTTAAAGTTTGAATACTTTCGAGACAAGCTTGGTCTGGTCCAAAAGGACCTCTCTCGAAAGAGAGAGTGATAGCAGATGTTGGATGCAGTGGTGAGTAGGTCAGTCCAAGGGAGGGTACGTTTGGCTAGGCTTGTTTGGCCCAAAAGGGTTAGTAAGCCAGCCTAAAGACCTGTCGATCCTAGGGGGATTAGTATGTTTGGCTAGGCTTGTTTGGCCCGAAAGGGTTAGTAAGCCAGACAAAACTTGTTTGGTTCCCAGGGAGATCCATCTGTTTAACTAGGCTTGTTTAGCTCGAAAGAGTTAGTAAGTTAGACAAAATGCCCGGATGGATCTACCAGATAACTCATTGTGATGCTGCTCTGAAGAAGATGAAGGGCAAGATGTATCCTCAGTATTGCTATACTGTTGATTATTGACGACTGTTGAAAAGCTTGATGGTTGTTACAGTATTGCTATACTGATTATTGATGACTGTTGATGCTTGATGATTGTTACAGTATTGCTATATTGTTGATGACTGCTGAAAAGCTTGATGGTTGTTACAGTATTACTGATGAGGTGCTTGATACTGTTAGTAGTTGCTGATTGCTGAAAGGCCTGATGATTGGTGTAGTATTGCTATACTGCTAAGATGTAGATGTTTGATGATTATTTGATATGATGACAGTTGTTAATAATTATTATGCTATAGTTATTATTGAGTTGTCTGTTTGCTTCTTGATCAGTTGAGTCCGTATTAGTAATGATACACTGATGATTATAGTGGCATGCTACTTCAGTATTTGTATACTGATGATGATGTCGATGTACCAACATCTCTATGCTGACTATGCAGATAATGCTCTAGCATTGATTATTGTTGAGTCTTTAGCACTAACAAGCTGATGATGATTGTTGATGTTGTCAATATTCTTACACAGATATTGCAGGAAATAAAATCAAAGATGATGTCTCAGTATTCTCATACCGATCTAATAGAAGATGATCCAGTACTCATAATGACGATACAAACAGATGTTGATTCAATATTCACATATTGATGTTTCAAGAAGAAGATCCATAAGTTGATTCAAGTAGAAGACAAATAAACGATGTTCGAAAGTGGACAAAAGACAAAGACTTCAAGAAGAAGATTCAAAAGATTGCTAAGCAGAAGACAAATAGAAGATGTTCAAGAACATACGAAAGACGAAGACTACAAGAAGAAGATCCAGAAGATGATTCAGTAAAACTCAAAGATGTCCAATAACACACAGAAGATGAAGATTGTAGAAGATGTTCCAACCGAGATCGATGATGAAGATGCTAGACAAATGTTCCAAAACTTCCTATGACATATAGAGTCTCACCAGACAGTTGTAATAGCAGATGTTGAATACCTTCCTAGTTAAGAGGGAGTGTTAATTTATTGTAACGTATTGTATTCCTCCTTCGGGAGATGAGTTTGGTCTTGTCAATATCATTAAAAGAAGCAATGTAAATCTCCGAATGTAAGTCGAGTCATTAGTACCCAAGTGTCATTATAATAAAAGCTATTTCTAATGTCCTGTTGGACAAGTCGGCCTTAACAGCTAGTGAAGTCGGCCCCACCAAGTTAGATGTCAAGTCAACAGAAGAATATAAATAAGAGGCGCCCCCCTTCATTTGTAATCACTCACTCAAGCTGTTCTTAGCGAGAGAGAGAAGTAGTAGTGCGCGAGAAAGAAGGAGAAGCTGTTGTCTGAGTTTTTACACTGCACTGGTTGAGTTCTATGCTGAGGAAGTTTTGCAGTGTTTTCTCCCTTGTGGTTTCCTCGAGGAAAATATCTGTGTTCTTGTGTTCTCATGTTTTTGTACATATTGTTCTTTCAGTGATCTTCTAGTGGCAAATTGTTTTAAGATATCATCTAAGCAATTATAAAGAAATTTCAACAGCAGTAAGCCCTCACGGAAGCTGAACCCATGGCCGTGGAGCCCCCAACGCTACCCTTAGTGGGATCCGGATGATTCATATGTCGCTGAAGTCCTAGCCACTCCACCTGCAGCAAGTTCAACTTTATTTGCAGCTGACTCTTCCCTTTTTCTATCCTTCGAGTGAATTGCATCATGGGCCATTCTCATAATCTCGGGGGTAACTGCACTACAAAGCCCCACATCATGGCCAGGGAGTTTTGCCAAATGGCACTTCAACTTGCTAATGCCTCCTGTCATATGTTGTCCACACAATTTGCAATTCAATCGTTGTCGGTTTGTTCCATCTTCAGGGTCAACATATTGCCAAAATTTGTCCAATGCCTTTGGCATTTTTGCAATGGAAATGTATGGCCTCAAAAGTCAAACCTGTGGCTGCAAAAAAAACAAAAAAAATACATTAAAGTTTTAAACCCAAATAGAAAAAGAACAATTCAACAAACCAAAGCACAACGCTGTTCCTTACTTGAGAATCTAGATTTACTTGTAAATTTGTATTATGTACCTAGGTACTAGTTTTAAGTTTAAAGTAAATTACTAAATTAGTACCTAGGTATTTACTTGAAGTTTGAACTGTTGAACTGATTTAACTGAGAATCTAATATTCTAAATTAGTAAATTGTTAAAATTAAAAAAATTAAAACTTAATACTAATTTACTAAATACTAGTAACTAAATACTAAGCAGTAAATAGTAAATACTAGATATTAAAAAATATAAAACTTAGTCACTCACCTCTAGCCTCTAGCTCTGCGTTTCCCTTCAGTAATGGAAAATTCAAAAAACTAAAACCGAAGTTTTCCGGTTCCCTTCAGCAATGGAAAAAAGTTAAAAACTAAACCTGTGAGCAGATGTTTGCTGTTAAAACCCTCTTAAACCCGGATGTTTGCTGTACATGGATGTATGTTGTTAAAATTGTGTTAAAACTGGATCTTTGCTCAGTGTTGTGCATGTATGTTTGCTCAGTGGCAAGTGTTGTTAAAACTTAAAACTCCGCGCGGATGTTTGCAGATCCAATGGAACTAAAACTGACCCCAAGTTGCTGTTAAAACCCTCCAATGGCCGTCTCTTGCTCCTTAACAAGACACTGTTAAAATTCTCTTACTTGGAACGATACAAAAAATGACCTGATTGCCTTTAAACCAACCCAGAAATCGCTGTCAGTCAATGCGGCGATTTTTTATGACATGGCGCAATTTTTTGATAACCGCGCGATGTGCGATTTTTCCCAAAAATATCGATTTTTTCGTCGGAAAAAATCGCTGTTTCAAAAATTTGGCAATTTTTCGGGACATCGGCGATTCTTTCTTCTATGGGCGCACTACCTCATTTGGGCGAATAGATTTTACTTGGTGCTTCATCCGAATTGCTTCAAATTGATTGAGATGAATTAAATCATCATTTGCAAGGCATCTACAAGATTTTCCGAGTAAGATCTACTCTATATCTCTTGTTTTAAATTTCTATTCCGTTAGTTGTAAATTTCTCTGGCGAAACCCTCATCTAAAACCCTCATTTTTTAGATCTATAGGTTCTAGTTTGTGGCGGTGTATAAAATTTAAAACCCACTTCAGATTTAACATAAAACCCCTAGATTTAAATTTTCGGCTTAATCGGACTCCATTTGCCCATCCAAAGCATTGGATGACTACTAGGGACAAACGCCCCCCTTGGGGAAAGTGGGTATTTCCAAAAAACAACAAACTGGGTATTGTTGGTTTCGATTTCATTCATTTAAAATTGCATCCAACAATCCATCCGAGTATCCAATTTTACCTAATTTCACTGTTTTGCCCTAGATCCCAATTTTTCTGTATAAACCCTAGGGAAAAATTAGGGCTTCTCACCTGGATGCTCCGAATCTCTTGGTTTTCGTTTAAAACTCTAATTAACCATCCTACTAAGAGATTCCACCAAGTTTCCCTCGGTTATTCATTCATTCTCCTCGTTTTAGGGTTTCTTGATCATAGGGACGCCCCTTGGGCTTGTGTTCTCACCGGTCCAAAGTGTTGGTATCCTTGACTGGTGTGACATCCAAATTCTTTCGAAAGTCTTGGATATCGTAGGTCACGACTTTGGTTGCCTTTCCTCTGCCGTCCTGAATAGGATCATCTCATGGGGCAACTACAAGTTTCGTGATAACAGGAACCTTTGGGGATGACCCTAGAGCAAAAGAAGTAGGCACCCACATGCACATGATGATTGGACACTTGGTGGTTGATACTATGGTGGACACTCCATGATCTTTAATGAAGTGGCATATGTGACATAACATCATTGATGACCTAATAGGGTGGATGATACCCTTAAAAGGGTAATGACTTGTGGATATACTCTTATGAGTTTTGAAGAATAATAAAAGAATAAAATAAAGGGGATACATATAACAAGCCACCAAGTTTGACCATTGAAATAGTAATTCAAAGTCAAAATAAAATATTAAACTACATCCTAATCTTGTTGAAGTCGACTCCAATTTAAATAAAATAAAAAACATATACATGACAGGTTGGCTCCAAAGTTTTATAGAAAATGAGTATATATACCCAGTCAACGTTCACATTCAGAATTAGATGTAACAAGTTGAGAGCTTTGAAATTTCGAATGTCTGAGGCAGCGAAGGAGCAGTGATTATGTGGATGATGACTGAGGAAATTCGAAGGTAATTTGCAGCAGTCCCGAAATTGTAGAGGGTAAAAACAGTCCCGAAATTGTAGAGGTTCAAAACAGTCCGAAATTGCAGAGGATCGAAAATTACAGAGGTTCAAAACAGTCCGAAATTGCAGAGGATCGGAAATTACAGAGGTTCAAAACAGTCCGTAATTACACCAGGCATCCTTTTAAAAATTCTTATCTTTCTTTGGGAATAAACAGCAGCAGATCCGAACCTATCACAAAGGCAGTCTCGAAATGGCAGAGGTTCAAAACAGTCCGAAATTGCAGAGGATCGAAAATTACAGAGGTTCAAAACAGTCGGAAATTGCAGAGGGTCGGAAATTGCAGAGGTTCAAAACAGTTCGAAATTACACCAGGCATCCTTTTGAAGATTCTTATCTTTCTTTGGGAATAAACAACAGCAGATCCGAACCTATCACAAAGGCATCCAAATTTTTGTTTTTGGCAGCAATAGATCAGCTGGTACAAGAGTGAAATAACTTTTATATCTCTGATTTTGGGTGGCTAAAATGATGACAAAGACAACTTGATATTCTAGGGCAGCAGGTTGATGAGGACATGAACAACAAAACGAAGATGACTATGAACATGATTATATGAGACAGTTTTTGATGATAATCCAAGGCAGTAGAAGCGACATGATTAGATGACAGTTTGTGGATTTGCTAATGAATAAAATGAGGTGCTGATGACATGACAGACAGAATGATGGTGACGTGTTTAGCTATTGACAGTGATGACATGTAATTGATGAGATGCAATGTGATAAGAATGTGCGTGTGAATACAAGTTGGGCCTTGTACTATTTTTCTTAGTTGGATCTGAGAAAAAGACCAAGCGGAGTCTTGGAATAGAAGTTGGTGCTTCTGATTCAGTTGAAGCTGATAGACCCCACGGTTGTAGCCGTTTGAATCAAATATAAAAAGATTACAAAGTTTATACTGTGATGTGTCTTTGATGATGTGACTTGAGAGTATGAATGACATATTTAAATTTGATGAATGATTATGATAGCTTAGTGATTGATGAAAGCATTTATGTGAAATTATTGAATGATATACATGTTAAGTATTTAAGAAGTTAAAATTGTCAAAAGTGCCGCCCCACTGATTCACCCCCCCTCTCAGTGTGCCATTGTGTCTAACAGAAGGTGACAGTGGTCACTTTCTCCGTACATTTGTTCATCAGGATACTAGCCTTGCTAGTTTATTCGGTAACATTTTTGGCATCGTTGTCGGGGACTCGAAGGAAAAGTGATGACATTCCATTCGAGTTGTTCCCTGGTTTATTTCATTCATTTCCGACAAGGCTTAACATTTTTGGCGCTGTTGCCAGGGGCCTTGAAATTAATTGAGGTGACTAATCCATGCATGAACAACACATTGGTAAATCTTAAGGTATGTCCTTCTACTCAATATATCTATAATTTTGTAAGGACTAACTTGACAGGTTTATCTGGTAACTCCACCTAGAACTCAATCACCATTATCTCGGGTACGCCTTGTTTTTGGAACTTTGGTGAGATTTGTTGAGCTAACTTGGGAGGTCTCTCTTGGTGACTCCAACTGAAGAAGGATAACGGAAGTACTCTATAAAGACAAGGAAGTCAGAGATATGGCATCTGCTTACGAATTGTGGATGGATATATTGGATTTTCATACATTCCTGGATATCCACATTAGTATGTCATTGAAGATGACGGGAAAGCACTTTTTCCATAATTTCATGAATATAAGTATCATGTAGCAAAACATATCTAGGCATTCATGCAATCTATCCAAGGAAGTAATATCGTACATGAGGACATCGAAATGAAGCTCTTTTTGTGATCTCTGAACTTAGAGGACAACAAGAATGTCAAGAATCGGTATGAAGGATTTCCTCATAGAAATTTTTCTTCACTCAGGCAGTTGATCGATGCATTTAGTGAGGATTGGGATTATGATATGGAGGAACATGTAAGAAAGGCCGTGATCAACCATATGTGGGAAGAGACCCTGGGAAACAGTAAAAAACAAGATGGTCCTAGCGAAGGAATCGAAGAGGATATTCCATTTGAATTTCAAGTTCTTGATAATCCAACTTTTGGAGAAATAGAAGTATATTTCGCTCCGCTTGACCTATCAAAGTTCCTAGGTTATTCAGGCGGACTACCACACAAACTATGGAAGCCCTTCAGTGATCAGAATGAGGATTATGCCGAAGACCTGGTCACAAAGTTTTTGTTGTTATTCCCAGAGGGAGTTGAATTGGAAGAATATGTTTATATGAGATTGTTTGCTCTTCACCTAGAGGGAAAGGCCCACGTTTGGTTCACAAACTTGCTGAAAGCTAAGATATCTTCTCTTCCAAAATTTGATTGAATTATTCTGTAGATGTTGGTGCCTTGAGAAACAACATTTATGGATGCCTCATGTTGAGCATGCAAAGAGCTTGTTCAGTAAAGAAATCCAAAACGAAAATCAGGTTGAAGAAGCTATTTTTTAAGATCTAACTGATGATAGATATCTTAAGCACAGTGTCCAAAGACAAAGTTCCTCATGTAGATGAATATGATTGTGATCCTACATATGAAGACCAAGAAGCCTTAGCTGAAGAAGTAGAAGAACAGAAAGAAAGGGTGAGTTCTCCTTGCCACCACAGAACAATTTCTTATGACATCTTAGATCTCTTGGGACATGATGACAAAATTATTGAGGACGATGATTATTGGAAATTTATGGGCCCTTCATTGTACGAGTCTTTGAGACCTGGTAGTGTTGTTTCCAGACTTTGCAGTGATGAAGAAGAAGTCAATGAAAGCTAATATGGATCAACTTGAACCAGAATTTGACACTGTTTGGGACGAAGAAGTCATGATTACCTCGGGTAGTGATATCGAAGACATAATCAGTAAAAGCTCGGTTGAACAAGATGAGATTGTTCCATCTCCTCAAGATGCTAATAATGAAGATTGGGTTAATCCTTTTGCTCTTACATTTGATGATGAAGTACCTCAGGATGTGGGTCATCTTGCCATTATAGATAATTGCCATATGCAAATGATTTACTATGATGAAGAGTTTGAAAATTTGGGACCCCATATCTCTGGTCATATCTCCATAGATTCAACTCAGTCGTACTTATCCATCATCAGGGATAGGGAAGCATGTTATATAGAAACTTCTCTTGTAGATATTCAGTCTATGACGAGCCCATATTATCATTCCCAACTGTGTTCCTCAAGAAGTATTGAAGAAGTTGTTCGACTCTTTGGTAATTCCTTAATGATGCATTTCAACAAGATCGGGACAGGTATGATTCTCACTCCTCAATTTCATAGCATTTATTGTTTATCTTTTTGTTTGAAGCGTGAATGTATGAATCTTATAGCCAATAGTTTCAAAATTTTAAAGATCATTGAAGGTACTAACATAAATGTTCCAAAGATGAAAAATGGGCTTCTATGTCCAAAAGAATGTTTGAACAAGTATAGGAATATGTTGCAACTAGCCGTGGAAAAGGCTCCTGTAGATTTCTATGGCTCACCTTTGCAAATGGCCTCTCAAGTTCAACATCAGATGATCGGTTTTGTGCAAAATTCTTCCTCAATACCGATGTATGATGGAGGTGGCCCATACATAAATCCAATTGAAGCATGGATAAATGAACCTTGTCAGAGTAATCCTTCTCCATGGCATCAATATCAAGGCTTCCAGGTTCCTGCATCCATCTGGCTTTAATTCCCATCATGATGGAAGTCTTGGTACTTACTCAGCTTATCATCGATGCGATATTATCATGGATTGTCTCTAAAGACAAAGGAAAGAGTTCAGGTATGGATTGCTTGATCAATTGGTTACAATGGTGGTATGATTTCACTTAGCCCATTCTAGTTATCATGTTTAGCATAGGTAGGTTTAGTTTCATTTTCAGCTAGGCATATACTGTTACCCTTGCATTTCATTTGACGTTCTTTAATGATTTAGTTACTTGCAATTCCTTATTTTGAGCAAGGCAAGACAGAAGTGTCTGCCTCATGATGCTGTTGATCTCCTTGGATATTTGATGTGTTTGTAGGTCTACAGGTATCCAGAAGATTCACAGGTTCTCGAGCACTCCCGGGAAGAGCACTCCTCTCATAGTTGGAGCCAGTGTTATATGATACTAGTACCAACGTACCTTCAGATGTGTCCTCAGGGATAGAGGGTCATTTTTTTTAGACCAGGAGGGGTGTTATCTACATTTTCTGAGTGGAGGTTATGGCCAAACCCTTTGGTCCTTCCTTTAGGAGTACTATGGCTTAATGGCATTGCTGACTGTCCTTTGTTGGGGTTTTTTAACCCTTGGGTTGGTGTCTGAGGCTCCTAGGGGTTGTTCACTTGGTCACATTCCCCACTTGTTTCATGGTTTCAGGTGACGGTTCCTTTAGCTATGAGGCTCTTGCCTCTCTTCTAGGTCACCTTAGGCACCCTCCTGGTCCCTCTACAACCCAACGCTCTCTCTCCTTGGGCCTCTTCCAGAAGATGACGTAATCTCCTCGCCAGGTTGTATTGCTAGTTTGGGGGGGGGGGGCGTTGAGAGATTATCATCACTCTTGGGGTTAGATGGGGCATGGCGCCCTCCCTGCTCACTCTAGCCTCCAGTTTGGAGTGATTTGCTCATTTTGAGCTATTTTAGTCATTTTGGGGTAAACTATGGGGAAAATGCCTCAAGTTACCCACAAACTGGATTATTTTATATTATTTTTGTTATAATTTTAGGTTGACATGTTATAATTTCAAATTGACATTTTAAAGGCATGTCGGCATGGTTATCTTTGTAAAGTGAGTGTTAGAAGGCTATAAATAAGCCTCTCCTCACTTCATTTGAACATAAGACAATTAGGACAAGAACTCAAGTATGTTACTTTTTTACCCTAATTAGCTTCTTGGAGTGATGCACACCTCTTGGAGTTATTGTCTCTTGCTCTTATGAATAAAAAGTGGATGAATTCTTTCGTAATGCTCATGCTTGGTGGATGCTAAGAATTGTTGTAAGAACACATAGCTCAAGTAAGTCAAGGTTTTGTCTTCTTGGTGTGAGGTAGGTGAACTTTTGTCTCATGAATGGTTGAATGGTAGCCCTAGGGATGCATATTATTTGAATAGATCCTCTATCTACCTTTCTATTATCTTTGCATGATGGAAAAGTCTCCCAAAGAGGAGGTTTTCCCTAACTTAGCCTTGGATTTCCTTTTTTGCCCTAGAGTAGGCTCTTATAACTAACCCTAGGATAAGAAGCCCTAGTTTAGTAGACAAGGAGAATTACTCCAAGAGGAAGGCTGGTCACCTTCCTCTAGGATAGGGTTTAAGGGTCTCATCCATAAAAATCCTAAGTTGTCATTCTTATCAAATTATTCTTGCATTTTCATGTGTAACTATTACATTTTGCATGGTAGATTAGGTTAAATTTAGGTTTGCAATTTTATGTTGAAAACCCTAAAAATTAAAAATATATATATATTTTTTGCACTTTTGGGCCTCCCTAAAATTTTGGCCTCCTTCCCTACAAATTCAGCCTGGCCTGTAAAGCCCTAAAAACCCTATGGCGAAATTTGAGGGGCCCTAAAAAAACCAAGAAAATATGAAATCTTCTAAAAATCCCTGAAAACTACCAAAAATTAGACCTAAAATCTAAAACCTAAAACAGGCATAACTACCCCTTTTCTACCCTAGCGTCCCTTTCCTCTGCCTTCCTATAACCCTACGCTTCCCTTCTAGCCCTAAACTCAGCTGGACGTCCCTCATTTATGTGCCCTAATTCACCTTAACAGACCTGTAAAACTGTCAAGAAAATCAGAGTTAGAATTGTTTCAAGGGTTGGATTGATTCGACCTCCTCAAGAGGGTCTTTGTGACCTAAAGCAAAATTATACAGGCCTCTTCTGCTTTCAACCAGTCCTCCGTCTGCTCCTTTAGAGGACTGTCAAGAGTGGACGGACGCTGCTAAAGAGGGCAGCCTGTCCTCTTCCTCTCTACTGCCTTCAACCTGCATAAAAAACACCAAAAAGTTGACAAAACCAGACCTAATATTTGATGAAGTAAATGGCTAAATTCAATGCATTTGATGGACTGTTGTGAAGGGATGATTATCTAAAGTACCGTTTATATGACTGTTTAAAGACTGCTGCTAACAACTGGTGTATGACAGATGTTAAAGGACTGCCTATGGTATTCTATACATTGCCTGTGAATGTTTAATAGTATATACAGATGTTGGTAATTGGATGATGCATGGTTACACTACTATTAACCCATAAATAACTTCCGTAGCATTACCGTTGTAACACACTGTTGAATAATGAAATATTACTTTTGGATTATAGTTTGAGTTAGCCCTTAACTGAAAGTTCAATGCAATATTCAGTCATTTGTTGGATACAAACTGCTGATTACTCAAACAATATAGTCATTTACAATAGTTCTATATTGGCCTACAGTATCCATTATGGTGATTTGCTTAAACAATTATAATATTTGACTCCCACCCAAAGGCACTGATCTCTAGCTACCAAGGTTGTTGGAGTTTGTTGTGTATTTTTTCAAATGTAATAAGTTGAAGGGCTCTCCCCTTGGAGGTTACGACACTCCGAAGTAGTTTGGAGGAGTGACTAAGGTGACAGTGGTCACTTTCCTCGTACATTTGTTCATCAGGATACTAGGCTTGCTAGTTCATCCGGTAACAAACACTGTGGTAAGTCGGTTGTTGTTTGTTGATATTAAATTTTTCAATGAAGAAAAGTGCATTAGTATGTTGTGTTCTTTGCCATATTCATGGGATAGCCTACTTGTAGCTATTGGGAGTAATACAACCACATTAAAGCTCAACGATGTGGCTCAATCCTTGTTATTGAAAGAGATGAGGTGAAAAACCATGGATTGTCAGACCAAGGATGCCTTATTTGTGAGAGGCGCTAGACATAAAGGATAAAAATAAGTCTTTGAGGGGTAGATCTAAATCTAGAGGTAATTTAAATCTCCAAGGCAATCTATAAAGAAATGTTGGAAATGCGATAAAGCTGGGAATTAGGAGGAAGATTGTAGATAATTTTTTTTTGATAAAAGCAAGGGATTTGATGGCGCTCCTTTCGCAAAAGGAAATGCCTTCTCAAAAGGAGGGGATGTGTACTTGGCATATACAAGTACACATTCAAATTGTGATGCATGGTTGATTGTGTTACCTCCTATGTCAACATGGTCGGTTATAGAGCTCATTTTGAAAGCTCATGAGGTAATTTTATCTTTCTTTCAAGGTCCCTGTGCAGAATGGGGTGGATTCAGCAGTTATGTCAGATAAGAAATTTTTGGAGGAACTTGTTTCACCAGAAGAAGGTTCCAGCAGGCAGCTGCCTGTCATTTAAAGTTGGAATTAGTCACCCAAAACATGTCAGGTTTTGAACAGGAAAAGCATCCTTGAAGGTTATCACAAACTGAGGAGCCAAAAGGATGTTAGCACACCAGCATATTAGTCATGGGTGTAAGCCTGCGTTTTTTGAATACAGTCCTGTATAAGTCCAAAAGAGTGGGTATTAGCAAAGTAATGCCCAGCCTGCAAAGGAGCTGCTACCGAGCAGCTAGACTCGAAGAAAATGGCATAGACTTGATAGCTCCAAGGCTTAATCTGGATTTTCAACATGTTATTATTGTGGAATCTCCCAAAAATTACCTTCAACAAACTATGACCGCATGCAAGCAATTGATGAAGAAAAAGGACTTGTGGGCATGGGGTATTGTAGGGAGCTTCACAGTTTTCATGAGCAGATACTCACAGACACATTCTTGTGCAGTTTGAAAGGACCATCCATAAGCTACTGGGCATGCTTTTAAGAGGGTGCAAGCTTGGAAAGAGTTGCTTGCCGGGTCTTTCAAAAAGATAGATTTTTCACATCTGTAGAAATGGAGCGTGGCCTCTATTGATCAAACGAGTTCATTTTATGGCAGCCCCGCACTTCTCTTAGACTTGAGTTCTTGATGGTAGCCAAATCGTAGAGATTTGGTCAGGCCAGCCTTTACCTTTTGCAGCCGAATTTAATGAAGGTTGCAGTCACCAATTATTTTCCACATGGAGCTTGACTTGTCATCACTGGCGGCTTGTATCACGCAACCAGTTACAAAACAGAATCAGACAGATTGGATCCATTTTCTTCCTTGAGAGTTGGTTACAAATAAACATTCTCCGAGCTTGCAGGGTGATAGTCGACGCCGCGTGGACTCGCGAAACATTTTGGTATCCAGCATTGACAGCCACTGGGGATAGCTTCACGGGAATGTGGAGCTTTGGAGCATCTCGAGGGTAATTAGCTATATATTTGTGCTGAGTGCGTGGAGCGTCTAGTAGTTTGTCGACGAACTGGAGCCTGGGTATCTTCACATGGAGCAGTTCACAACGTCTACAATAGCAGTCAAGCCAATCATAGAGGTCTGGGCCCGCGTGTTTCTCTTTCTCAGCCGCATGGGTTTCCTTGGAGGTATCAACCATTTGTTGGTGGTGTCAACTACGATTGATCGTATCGGTATCAGTAATTGTTGAGTTTTTTTTTCCACTGGCAGCCACGAGTCTTGATTACGTGGAGTCTTGAAGTATTTAGACTGACTGGCGGTATCTCCATTTGCTTGACTGACAGCTAAATGGATCAGCCATTAGCGTCTTTATTTTCATGAGCATCCACCGATCAGTCAGCCACCAATACATTGGCGCAGGCAGAAAAGCTAGCAGGTGTCAGCTCCCAGAATTTTGAAGCAGCTGACCATTCACGTGGCAGTCATGGGCGTCAGAACTAAACCTTGAAGAAATCGATTTGTGGTTACGGGTATCTTTGGAGGCATGGTGGATTTAAACAGCGAGTCAACTATGAGCTGCGTTTTAATAAAAAATCCTTTTTTATTATTATTTTGGATCATCTAAGTTAAAGTGGTTGTCCCTTTAACTTTTTTTTGAGTCATTCAATTGAGAGGAAAGTGGATCTTAGATCCATTTCTTTTGATTAGCTTTTTTTTTGTAATTTAATTCTCCTTTTTAGAAAAAGGGATTGAGCCTTTTTGGGGCCTATAAAGAGCATAGTCTCTTTCAATGTAATCATGGAAATTTTGGGCTGGGAGGATTTTTCCCCATAATTAATAAAGAGAAAACCATGATTGAGTTTTTTGGATATTTTGGGTGTCTCTGTTGTAGTTCTCTGTTTTTCATAGGTGGTAGACTAGACTTAGCATAGAGGGCTAACAATCTAGCATGTTGGGCAAGCATTTGCAGCTGCCAAGTTGCTTGTCGCCGTTATGTTCTTAGAGGTCTGACAGTAATGGAAAGTAGTCAGTTATACTTCCATTCTCCTGGCCTCTGATTATGGAACGAGCCAGCCTAATCTCCCTTCTGCGAAACACAAATCCTTTCTGAGTCCCCTTCTGACTCCATTCACCGTTCTGGTACTGGCATTGGCCTTCTCTCGAGGACTGATCCTCCATTCCCTTCCTGCCCATCAATCAGACTCATTTTCTTTTTTTGCTACCCGTGTTTCTCTAAGGCAGCCTCTTTAGATCACCTTGCCTTCAGCCGCACATGCCTTAACGATCCTAACTTAGGGAAACCCCCCTAGAGCTGGAGAAGAGCCAGCCTGAAGCGAGGAGAGAGGGGTGTGGTGACATTGGCCTCTCTCTCTCGAGTTGTCGCCGGCCCGACGCGCTCGCAGTTTGGGCTTTCAGCACCCACGTGCCAGTTTCGGGCGACAACAGATTGACTCAGGTGCATCTTTTCATATGACTCCTCATAGGGAATGGTTTTGTGAATATGAAAAGTATAATGGAGGCCAGGTCCTTTTGGGAGTTGACTCAACATCTAAGATCACTGGTTGTGGAAGGGTTTGGTTGTTGCTTAAAGATAGACCTATTAGAACTCTTTTCTGTGTACTATGTATTCTAGGTTTGGCTAGAAACTTGATATGTATGAGAAAAATGGGTGATGTGGGTTTGCAAACTTTAGTCTAAAAGGATAAATGCAAGATGGTTTGAGGAGCAATAGTGATGTTAAGGGGAGTTTGGATTGGAACTTTGCACAAGCTATTGGGAAGCACTATCACTAATGGGTGGAACAATATCGTTGTTCCTGAGAATGAAGTTGATAGAACTCCTACTCTTCCTGTAGAGAAGACAATGCTCTGGCATTAGAGAATGGGACATATTGGAGAGAAGGGCCTTTGTGCTTTGCATAGTAAAGGTATGGTTGAAGGTATTCCTAATTGTTCATTAGATCTTAATTTCTAAATAGAATTGTTTCTGATTCCCATTTGGTGATTCTTGATTGATTTCAAATTGGTTGGATGAAATACGAGTTGAATATGTGAAAGACCTTGAATCTCAGTCCATAATCAATAACTTGTGCCAAAACCTAAAATTTGAATGGAGAAATGACACATTCTTTGGTACCAGGACAAGATCTATCTACCTTTATCTTCAAAATTTGAAATGAAAGCCTGAAGGGAATCACATGACTCTCCAATGGCAGGACATGTAGGGTTTTTCAAAACTCACTGTAATATTAGCATGGCAATCTTTTTATTGGAAAGGGATGAAAAAGGACATTTGGGAATATGTTGTTGAATGTGACATATGTCAAAGAATAAGAGTGAAAATGTTATGACAAAGGGGTTACTCCACCCTCTACACATTCCTAACCAAAAGTGGGAAGAATTTTCGATGGACTTCATCGAAGGGTTGTCCTTGTTTGATGGAAATGATACAATTTTTGTTGTGGTTGGTAGGCGAACTAATGATGCACATTTCATGGGGGTAATGAAAATAGATTTGACAAAACAAATCATTGAAGTGTTTCGCAAAATTATTTATTGGGTGCTTGGTTTTTTGAAGGTCATTGTCTGTGATAGGGGTGCAAAATTTAAAGGCTTTTTCTGGAAAGACTTTTGCAAACAAATTGAGATATCCCTCAATATGAGTTTGACATATCATCCTCAAATGGATGGTCAGTAAAAAATTATAAACAATTGCTTGGAAGCCTATCTCTGTTGTTTCATTGTCGATAAGGAGAACACGTGGCTCTGGTGGTTACATCTAGCAGAATAGTGGTATAATTCTACTTACCACATGTCAACCAAAATGACTCCTTTCCTAGCCTTATATGGTTATAAACCACCAAAATGAAAAGATTTGCATTGTATAACATTAATGTGTCAATAATAAAGAATCAATTAGTTGAAGATTAGAAGGTCGTTCAATTATTAAAAGAGATCTTAGCAATTTCTCATAATCGAATGAAACAACAAGCTGATCAACTTTGATCTAAAAGAGAATTTGAAGAATGTGATTGGGTATTTGTAGGACTTCATCTCTATAAACAGTTGTCCCTTGAGCAACAAGGAAAGAAAAAATCGGCTCCTAAGTTTTATGGACAATATCAAAATAACAAAAATATTAGCCAAGTAGCCTATGGATTGGAATTGCTGGACAAAAGATGCGTTCATAATGTATTTCATGTGCCATGCCTCAAGAAGGTGTTGGGACAACGTCAATCAACTCAAATAAAACAACCTGTATTGGATGACGAAGGAAGAGTTATTCTAGAGCCATAAGGCTTTCTCTGCACTAGAGAAAAAATACTCGTTTCCAGAACCATTAAAGATTGTCTCATTAAATTGAAGAACCTTCAAGAAGAAGATTTGTAATGAGAAAGATAAATTTTTTGCCAACAATATCTTTCATTACCCTTGCTTCGAGGACAAAGCAATTCTAAAGGGGTAGGCAATGCTATATACATAAAAAGAAGCTATAATATATGTACATTTGAAGTTTAATCTATTTTTCTGATTCCCTGTTCTGTGTTTTTGTCTCTTGTACAATCTAACCACTCTATATTTCATCATATGTATGTAAAAGAGTACATTGGTATATAAATTAGTATGTACAAGTTCATCCATAAACGGAAAATTTGGACGAAAGAATCTCTGAAACAAGAAAGCTAAAATAAGAAAATTTAAAAGCTATCTACAACATAATGATGCAACCACTTTCAATGCATGGAAATATGCACATGTTTGACTTTGACTCACAAAGTCTCATCGTTTTATAATTTCATCATTTATCATCTTATGCCTTGGTTGATAGAGCATGGTGTTGGAATTTGTACTTTTGAAGTTTAATCTTTTTTTCTGATTCCCTGTTGTTTGTGTTATGTAATTCTCTCTGTTCCATGATGAGCTTATTTCTTCTATGGAGTAATAAAAGCCTGATCCCAAAGTGTCAATACTGACTGATGCATGTTTGAGTTGAAACGTGGGGATACACGGGACAGAGAAAGTAAGATCACACAATCACACAAGCATAAAGGACACAAGTGTTTGCTGCTTGTACAATCTATCCACTCTATGTTACATTATATGTATATTCAAAGAGTATATGGGTACAAAGTTGTTCTGTACTTGACTTTTCTTAGTAAAACTCATCTATAAACGGAAAATTTGGACGAGAAGAAAAGCTAAGAAAATAATGCTAAAATAAGAAAAGTTAAAAGCTATCTACAAGATAACATTGCAAACACTTTCAGTGAGTGGAATTATGCATATGCTTGAATTTGACTAATGAAGTTTTGTCATTTATCATTTTATTCCATGGTCTATGGACCATGGTGTTGGACTTTGTACATTGGAAGTTTATTCTATTTGTTACATAAATTTTGGATAATTGAACTATTTGATGTTTACTGTCAAATGCTTATGTCTATTTTGAAAGGTGATATATATCTTGTCCGACTATTTAATATCTACATAAACTTATATTTAAATTGCGCAATCTAATTTTATAATTTAGTGACTTAGTCATGACATGGAAAATCCTAGATTTTATGAAATTTCGGATGTTTTTATTATTATCTTTTAATGTCTCAAATTATTAGTTGGAGCTGAGTCTTAGTCAGGTGAATTTGGTTGTAGATATCTTATATGGTAATTCGGTGAATGATTCTTCCCCAGTTTTTGGTTATGATGATATTATTTAAATGTTTTATTTGGTCAGCTGGTTGATGGGGAAGGGTAAGTATGTGGTGTGTAATAAAATGCCTCATAAGGGATATGGGCATATGATGCATTGCTCTAAAATAACTTGCTGTAAAACATATACTCATTTGATTTCAATGAAACTTCTCACTTGACGTTGGAAACCAAAACCTTGAAATAAGCTTGATTATAGAAGCCCTTGGTTTTAATGGTCTATAATTGCAACACTAGTACACAATGAATTTTATTGTTATCTTGTGATGCCTTTGCAAAGGTCCAAGAAATGGAAAAGTTCTTAGAAGACGGTAAGGGTGCAATCCCCCCTCGTGATACAATCTCTTCACTTGCAGAGAAGTTCAGGTAACTTGGAATTTGACTAAATTTATTTGCTTTTATTGATTTATAGATATGTTGCATTGAGATCAATTTTGGGTTGTCAGGGATTGTGAATGTAAGATTTCTTTAACAAAATGTTTTTTTTTTATTTCCGCTTGAAGAAATAAATTATCATGAAATGTTGCATTGAAATGCAGTGCAGCACCAGAAAGGGCGGGGAAAATTCTTGTGCAATGGAAGCAGGTCCAACTTTGAAATTTTGCACAGAATAATGTTGTCTCAAATTCTCAATAAGTTTGTGCAAATGCTTTTTGGTAGGCATCTCCTTCCTGTAACTTATGCTTCTTTTTAATTTAAACTATTGCAATGCAGGTATGGACTTGGTTTCAGAACAGGAGGTATGCACAAAAAGCAAAAGGTACCAAGGTGTCCGGAAATCCTGCCCCTGCACCTCGTGATGATTCAGGAGCAAAGAGAGTCGTGACCAATTCTGCAGCTGTTACTTCAGGTTCATTTCTATTCTCTGCCAGTACTATTGAGTTTTGTTTCCTTGAGCTCTTTATTTTATGTATGTTTATCTCTAGTCCAGAATAAATCTAGGGAAAACTTACTAAAACTTTATACACAATTGCTTGTATGTTTGGACTATACTTACCAGACTCGGAATTGGCAATAAATCGGCGAGGCAAAAGAGCGAAGAGTTTGAATTGGACTGGGAAAAAATCGGCAAATACAAAAAATTAAATATACACCTCTATTTTGAATTAAAAAAAAAAGAAAAATTATAGATATTCAAAACAACCGTGTCCATACACTGCAAGATATCAATAGATGTCCAAAAGATATCAATAGAATCATAGATGTCCAAAATATATCAACTCATGCATAAGATGAGTCCATAATCCAGAAAGATGTCCAAAATATATCAATTCTCATCCATAAGATGAGTCCAAAAATACATAAAGTGAGGATCCAAAATCTAGAATCTAGATACTAAATACGGAATAGTAAGAAAAACTAAGTAGATGCTCTCGCATCTCCAGCTACTTGACCTTCAAGGGTCTCTAAGTCCTCGGAACTAAAAAGAGGAGCCTCCTCTGAATGAATCCAAGTAGATGTAGCAGCAGTTGTAGGATCCCCATCTTGGTCCAATTCTAGCTCCAAGTCATCCTGGCCCAAGGAAATAGCTGAATGATCCAAACCTGTCAACATCAAGATACATTCAAAATGTGAATTAAACTTTAAAATTTAAAATTTTAAACCAATGATTAAAATTCAAGATTACAAATGATTATCAATTAAGCCTTTAAAGTGTCTCACCAAGTAACTGCCTGTTGCAAAGCCGAAGGTTGCAGTGGACAAAAATGAGATCATTCAAGTGCTTTTGTGTCAAGCGACTACGCCTCTTGGAATGGATTTTCTCAAACATGCTCCAGTTGCGCTCGCAACCTGAAGCGCTGCAAGTTTGATTTAGGATCTTAGTGGCAAACTTCTTACGATCTGGCGTATCACTACCAAAATTTTGCCACCAAAGACCTAACATGTGGCAAGGGTTACAAAGTCAAGATTGATAATTGAAGATGAAAAAAACTTAGAAGAATTAAGATAATAAAGTGTAAATTATAAAAGATAATACAAAATTACAAAATTTGTAATACAAATTATAAAATACCTGGCAACATTCTTGTCCTTTCCTGTATAGCACTGGTATAAGCAAACAATTTTGAAGGAATCCTATAGTCTTGCAGCTGGACAATGATATGACTTTGGACTTCTGGATCTGGGTCCATCCTCTCAATGCAAGTCATGATCCCTCGACCAACCTCCCCATCCTCACTAAATTTGGTCTTGTCATAAAAATATGCTGGATTGAAAAAGTATCTAGCAACATGTAAAGGAGAGTGCAATTGCCTATCCCACCTCTCATCAATGATGTCCCAAAAAGGCATGTACTTGGTCTTATCATTCATATATTTTTGGCTTTTATGGCTTCCTTGACGAGATCCATTGACTCATAAATGTAACCCATGACAGGTTTCTCACCATCAACCATCTTGAAAGATCAATTTAAGACTTTAAATTTAATTAACATGTAAAAAAGTTTGAATTCAAATTGAATTAATGAACATTGAAAAGGTTTAGAATTTAAGTACCTAAGCACTTTGACAAGTGGTTGAGTCACAGCGATGATCTCTTCTGCATCTCTCCAAAAACCATCATTAAAGACAAGAGCAACATTTTCAATGCCCTCAAGGCTTCTTCCATGTCTAGAAGCCATCCACTTAGGTCCCAAAAACATTCTCTTTAGATTGACCTTTTGCTCTACTACAGATTGCAAGGAGATGAAGTTTGTTGCAAATTTCGTCACTCCAGGGCGAACAAGCTCCTTGCCTTCAGTGTATGTTCTCATGGTGGAAAGGACATTTGTGTGATTGTAGATGAATTTGGTTATGGATTTTTCCTTATCCACAACTTCTTGTATCCATTGAAGTTTCCCAATGTCCTCGAGCATCAGGTCTATGTAGTGTGCAGCGCAAGAGCTCCAAAATATAGTGGGGTGCCTAGCCTCAAACAATCTACCAGCAGCCATATAATTAACTCCATTATTAGTAATAATTTGCACAATGTTTTCTACTCCCACTTCTTCAACAACTTCTTCCATCATTTCACAAATTAGTTGAGCACTCTTAACTTTGTCTGAGGCATCCACTGATTTGAAAAACATTGTCCCCTTTAGACATGAAACGAGGAAATTGATCAAAGTTCAATTCCTCCTATCCGTCTATCCACCACTCATGATGGTGCACCCTGTTTCTGCCCATGATGTACGAAACTCAACAAGTACAAGGTTGAGGTCGTCAACACTTTCTAACAACATATTTATCCTAAGGCTCTTAGATGTAGGGGCTTTGAACCCCGGACCTACAACAACAACTGCATCAATCATGGATTGCCAGTAAGGGTTTCTAGCACAATAAAAAGGGATGTCAGATTAGAACCAGAAGTTAGCAATGGCCTTTCTTGCTTACTTATGGACATTCTTTTCCTAACCAGTGCCATCTAAGCTAGGTTGGGCACCTGGTTGTGTACGGGGAGCAAAAAACGAGTGTATATTTCCTCCTCCAACGCTCAAATTTGTATGAATAGGAGGAGGAGGTGGTTCCATTTGGATTTGAACTTGAGCCATGTTTGGAATATGAAAACTTGGGTTAGGTGGAGGCATTGAGGATTCAACCAAAGGAGGTGACAAGGGGGTATGAGAGGAATGTCCACCTACAACATTTCCCATCTCTATATTTAACCTTGCTTTCTTCAATTTTGTTTCATTCATGCAATCAATGACCAAGCTAGCCTGGTGTCTAACATCCTTAGGTACAACTTTGCAAGGACTAATGTCATACCTTGGAAGCTTAGCAATGTGGAATTTTAATCTATAAATTCCACCACTACAATGTTCTCTACAAAATTTACAAAGCAACTTAGTTGACCCAGGAATATTCTCACAATAAGACCAAGCAAAGTCTTTTTCACTTGGCATTTTCACAATGGTGACTGTCAAACAATCTATTTGACTAGTTTAACTGTAACTGCTGATACTGCTAGGGAGCAAGTTGCTGCTAGTTCTAGGACACCTTCAGGCTTGATGAAAGAAGCCCTACCCTGCAAGTCCAACATAAACAATTTAAAATACAAATTAAAAAGCATAAAATAAAATTATAAATAATAAAATGAAATAAAAAATAAAAAACAGGCTTGAACTTTGAAGAAAGCAGCCCTACCCTACAACTACAAGTCCAACATAAAATGCATAAATTAAATGAAATAAAACTAAATAAAAAATAAAAAAATTGTAGGCATAAATGAGCACCTGTGATCTGTGAGCAGCGTCCTTTGATCCTGTAAATTGCGACCAAAATCTAGACTCTACAAATATAGAAGTTGTTCAGTTCAAATCGCAACAGTTTAGACTTGAAAGTTGATGGCGCTCCTGCAAATCGTGATTCGTGACTGTCCAAACTCTGCAAATCGCAACAGTTTAGAGTCCAAACACTTGCCCGCAACCCGCGTTTTCTGGATCGAGCCCGTGTTTTTTTGTTTCAACATCCAAGCCTCTGTTGTTTTGCACTGAGACGACGTTGTTCTGGACTGAGCCCACGTGACGAAGCCTGCGCATAGAGGTAAATCCGAGGCCCTAAAGACCGTGACTGAGCCTGTGCACAGAGGTGAAGCCCAGGTCCCAGAGCCTCGTCGTGTGCCCGGAGCCCGTGATTGAGCCTGCACATAGAGGTAAAGCCTAGGTTTGGAGAGTCAGAGATTGACCCCGCGTGGCGCGCACAGAAGGAAAACCTGCAGAGGGAGAGGTGATCCGACGTCGGCGTCGATGGTGCTCGAAAACAAGTGTAGAAGCACTTTGTCGTAAATGAAAAACGAAAGCGTAAAAAATGAGACAAAAAACGCTGGATTTAAAGGCTTGGAGCAGCCGCCAAGTGGTCTGCGAGTCAAACTCGTCGATCCGAACCGATTCGAGCCGATTTTTTTACCGATTTTCGAGTCCAACTCGCGGTCGCCTGATTCAAACTTGCCCCGTTCCAGCTTGGATCATTTGGCACCCGATCCGAGTCAAACTCGAGAAAATTACGTTTTAGATCACGATTCCTGTAACTATGATGCAAAGTCTCATGCGTATACCATTAAGGGTGAATAATAAATATATCAACATGGCATTGAGTGCAATACATATTTGAAACAAAATACATAATCAATGAGGCTTCTGTTCTAAAACCTACAAACGTCGCTCCAAAATTCCAAATGCTTAGGGAGAGAAGTGTGAGGCAAATAGAGGTTGGGGGGGGGGGGCAGCGGTCTCTTTATAACATGCATTCAATGTCTTAAGAATTAGGTAAAATGTAAAAAATAATTTAAAAAATGCCCTTTTCCCTCAACACGACTTGCACATGGGTTTTGCCTAGTTCAACTTGGTTGATTCGGTATCGACTTGGTTGACATGGTATCAACTCGGTATTGACTCGGCCACTAAACCAATTTGATGCTTGATTTGATTCAGTCGATGGTGAACTCGATCAAGTCTGAGTTCGAGTTGAACAATTTTTAAAACATTGATTTACCCATGTAACTCAGTGGATGGTGATTTTTCTAATATGGACTTCAATGGAATGATGATCAAGGTATGTGATGTGGATCCCTAGGTGGATTGGTGTAGACTTTGTGGAGGAGAGGTGATAATGGAAGAACTTCTTGTCATGGGGGAGTGTTGGAAAGTAGCTCCTATTTGTTGTTATGTGATGTTGTGTGTATTTGTCATTGTATGCCTTTGTTCACCTGTGAAAGTTAACCTAGTTCAGGTTAGCTAAGTGTTAGTTGAGAGTTGAATGTTAGCTGAGTGGTAGTTGAGTGGTTGAATGTCAAGTTTGGTTCTTGAACCACTACTAATTGAGAAGGCTTCTCAAGCCTATTATTACTAGTTGTAATTGAGCTTCAAATTCAAGGAGAAAGAATTTGTCAATATTTTTGTGGAAGCACTCTCTATGACTTTCTAATAGATAGATATGTTTATTAAGAGACTGGTGATAAATATTGTTCATGCACTTGGCATGGTTAGATGAATTATAAAAATAGGAAATAACTATCATCGGTGAACAATATTATAGTGGTAACTTCACGGCATGGGTGGCTTTTGTTTAAAGATGCATTTTTATAGTATTAAAAATATAAACATGCATTCGAGAATGTGATTGATAATCCCTATGGCAATTACTTTTCATTGAAATAGAATGCTATAATGCAAACCATACTTTTACTCTTTCATTCATAACATATACTGAGGTTGGGGATGCTTATGAAGAGATGGTGAGGGAGAGTGAGGAGTAAGGTGCATATTGAATCAAATAGGGTTTTCTAATCTAGCCACAATTACGTGGTAAAGCCCTAACTATGTTAACATTAGCTCTCACGGTTGTGAAGTTGACATTGAGATATATCTTGTTTTATGATATTCTAACAATCTGTGATATCAAAATGAATGGCAAGCAAATTATAAAAATGCACTCTATTGCTTCAATAGAAATAAAACCTTGGAATAAAGCAAATACCTAAAAATGAATTGGAACGAAGCCACACAACAGTAAGAAGAAGTAGCATGTGAAAATCAGAACAAATGCACTTGGAATGAGAAATGATGGATATGCTCAGATGTATAGAATGGTTGTTGTAGGCTCTTGATAAAGTAGATATTTTATAATTGTTGTACCTTGTAACTTAGAAATTTATGTTAAGAACTTTATTTATAATAAAGCCCTGTTATAAAATTAAGTTGTCATGACAATATTAATTAAGCCATATCTAATAATTAGATGCTGAGAAATGTGAAGTCAATTGTTGCTCTCATTGAGGCTATGTAAATGACTCTTTTTGAATAAGATTAAGTTTGAATGGTTCTCCCTCAATTTGCTAGTCTGCATTTTAATACTACTGTGTATGCAATTTCTATTATGGCTTTAGAGCCACAGAGTCAAGAGCAAGGCTGATGGGAGCGAGGAGTGAGCAAAAAGCGAAATTTTCAAAAGCTTTCGTTTTGGGAGCATTTTTTATCTAATACATATTTTAATATATTTTGATGCATATATATTAAAAAAACACGCAGAATGCCAAATTAGCCGTAGAAAACATGAAAACATAGATCTAACCATTGGATAAATGATTATTAAATCATCAACCATAGTACACATTTAACATCAATCATCTAGCAGCTATAACTTATAACATTGTCATCATTTGCCATCAACAAACTCTAACAAATAACATCAACCCAAAAATGAAACAGAGCATTATATTTATTACCAGAGAGTTGTAAGATGTAATCAACAATTTAAACTTCAAAGGTAGGTTCAAACTTCAAACTTCAAATTGACCATCAAGAACATACCTAACCTGTGCCCAAAACTGACTATCAAGAATAGTGTCCTTTACTTCTTGAAGTTCATGTCTATCAGATGCTGATGCAACCTTGTCTTTCAAACCTTGCCATGAATCACTTGAGACCATACCAGTCAATGCCTCTTTTACTTCAAAAGGCGCATGAAGGTGGGGTAGTAGCTAACAAATCTGGTCTTTGCAATCTTTTGTAGCTTCAACCTATAGTAATAAATTTTATCATTTTCTTCCATCTCTTGGACAATGAACCATTTAATTTATAACTAGGGTCCTTTATCTTAATAATATCATGCATCAAAAGGTTCAGTGTGTGAACCAAACACCCTGATGAAAATATGTCAGGGTGCATATCCTCAATGATTGCTACTGCTACCTTACTGTTAAATTCTCTCAATACCAAATCTGATTTCTGTTCTCAATAATTTTTATACTCATAAATTATAAACAAAATACTTGATATCTTTAACCAATAATGGAATGGAATAAACAAGAAATTGATCACACATTTGACACAAGTTTTCACCCTGGAAAACCCTAATGGGGAAAAACCGACATTCAATATTTCTTTTATTATCTTGGCTCAGAGAAAATCAGAAATTTACAATAATGGATCTCGTAACTCAGTCCCATAGAGAAAATCAACAAATTGGAGTAATCAACATCTTGGCAAATCGCCCCCCTGCGTCAGCCTGTACGACCTCTGCGTAACCAGATCGACCCTTTCCGTGATTGTCCATTGTGTCCAACCTAGACTTTGAAGACACCATAATCTCTGTGTACTAGTTGAATCTACAACCTTATAGTTGCTTGTGTGCAGGTTACACTGAGAGAGGAGCCTTATAATAATCTTGAATTGTGTTGCAAAGAAGTTTACACCCATGCTTGTAATTTGGAACAGAGGCCTCAGAATCAATTCTAGGCAGAGAATTCAACATCATATAGAGAATAGAGATCAGATTTTAATTTCCACATAAGATTCATGTTGGTGAAGCGAGTGAGCTATAAGTCCCTCATACAAGAATCCACAAGGGATGCTGCTCCTTTTATAGTATTTTTCCCTCAATTAATTTACAATAAATATTTTTGAGAATACCCTAGAATGTCTTAGATCTATCTTTCCTCCAAGGAATAATATTAAAGTACAAAATAAAGTTACAGAAATATCCCTTGGAAGCAGGGCGCTCCTTTGATTATGGACTAGTTTGACCTTGTATACTTGCTTGCTGCCAGTGCAGTGTTGAAAAACTCGCCGAAGTTTACACCCATGCTTGTAATTTGGAACAGAGGCCTCAGAATCAATTCTAGGCAGAGAATTCGACATCATATAGAGAATAGAGATCAGATTTTAATTTCCGCATAAGATTCATGTTGGTGAAGCGAGTGAGCTGTAAGTCCCTCATATAAGAATCCACGAGGGATGCTGCTCCTTTTATAGTTTTTTTCCCTCAATTAATTTACAATAAATATTTTTGAGAATACCCTAGAATGTCTTAGATCTATCTTTCCTCCAAGGAATAACATTAAAGTACAAAATAAAGTTACAGAAATATCCCCTGGAAGCAGGGCGCTCCTTTGATTATGGACTAGTTTGACCTTGTATACGTGCTTGCTGCCAGTGCAGTGTCGAAAAACTCGCTGAAAAATCAGCCTCTTTTTAGAAAGTTGTGATTTTTTCCCTAAAGCTGAAAAATCGGCGGGTAAAAATTGTGATTTTTTAAAAAATCGTGAAGGCACAATTTTTTCCTAAAAGTCGCAGGTCGATGGAAAAAAGCGCCCAGGACATTGAATCCATGACTTAAGAGGGAGAAAGTGACTTTTTTTTGTTGTCATTTGCTTGAGCTGATTGTTGGAGGAGTGAGAAGGGCAGCAGGAGACCATCAACCACTATGGAGGCATCCAAACACCATTCACCATCACCATCAAGGATTTTTGTGGAGCAAGGGTTCAAGATTCAAACCATCCAACTCAATCTTCCTTTCACAGGTATGTACATTGTATCCCACTGTTTCTTCTGTCTTTTCCTTGGACAGTATTGGCATATTGTCTAAGCGGAGAGTCAAGATTGAGATTCCTACCATGGAGGAGTCATCTACATGGCTAGGGCCAGAGGAGGAGGAGGAGGAGGGGCAGGAGGAGGAGGAGGAGGAGACACCACAAAGGGTGATGTGCTAGCATCGCCAACACCTTCTATACCGATTGATACAACTAGTCGTCCATCCATCACTCAACGTTCAACATTAGATGCAGGGCCAGGACCTTATGCTGCTACTACTAGTGCTAGGGGCAGGCCTAACAAACGACCCATGACCTTTTTCTCTTAAAAGGGGAAGAGGGCATTGATATTAGATAGCTTGTTGCTAGTTTTCCTTAGATACATTTATATATGTGATGTCAGTTTGTATTGGTTATCCACTTTTGAGTCCTTGATTGGACAACTATGATGTTTCAGGATTCGGTATCGAATTTGATGTATCATTTTATATCTGGCATGACTACATGATGATGATATATATCAGTGCTTTCTCCATATTTATGTTCCAATGTGTTTATCTGATGTTATTGTTGCTCTATATGTTTAAAATTCTAGAATAAAATGAATGTATTTTGTATTTTTTAATGTTTGCCGACTTTTCCCGATTTTTCTCAATTTTTTTGCCGATGTTGCAGAGAAGTTGTATTCGGGACCCTTGCCGAATTTTTGCCAATGCTGACTTTTTCAACATTGGCCATGTGTGCCATTCCTCCTTTGAACACCTTTCAAGGTAACTAACCTTGAACCAAACCCTTCAAAATATTATTGAATACTAGCTTCAAGGGAGCACTCTTGATCTTGTACAAGCAATCCTCAATAGACGTGCCAAGAAAGTTGGGATGTTCATTGAATGTGTGTGGAGGAGGTCTTGGGACTACTTATACCATCTTTTCTTTCATACCTCACATAACATCTAAGGAATGATTCACTATACATAGAATATTATTCTCTTTGAATGCCATGTGTCCCTCCTAGCTTGGGCGCTCCTCCAAATATGACTATTGACATTGTGAAGGGGGTTTAATGTGCCACATACATCCTCCGAGACTAGGGTGCTCTTCCAACAAGGCTAACGAAACCCTTGTAAAGTGGATCTTCTTGACATGTATGCAATAGATGAGCTGAGCTTGAATTCCCTCTTCAATTTGAGCTTTGCTTCTTGTGCATAAAGGCTTCTTTGACTATGTTAAGGGTTGCCATGTCATCTCCAGAAGGCGTTCAAACTTCAAACCATGTCAACATTTTTGTCAAGGTTAGGGACCTCCAAATATGTGCCAAAGATGGAACACTCTAGGGATTTTCTTGAATGTGTGCAATAGTGGGTTGTAGCACTTCTTAGTAATTTACTAATTACTCTTCTGAAGCTAGAGCACCCTTCAATAAATTTACTCCTACTGCTGGCTGCTAAGATAGGTCTGTAATGGTGTATTAGCATCTTTATAAAAGCTACATCCTTGCTACTGACAATGGGCCTGAACTGTCTTCAGAGTGATGCACCCTCCTGGTTTTTATGTCTTGAAGATAGGTTGAAAATGTCGTATATAGCAGTGCCCTCCTTCAAAAAGAGTGCTCCTTAACAGCTGATAATGAGTATGAATTAACTCAGAAAGGGACAAAATCTCTCTTCCATTGGAATTCCATACATAATACTCAAGCTAAGCAAATATAAGTCATCAAGATTTCATTAGAAGGTCGCTTCGCAGACTTCAGGATTTATGTCATCTTGCTGCTGGAAATAATTTTCTGTTAATTGGATGTGTTCAAATTTCAAGCTGTTGTCTAGCAGATCCCCCACAGAAACCAAATCTGCCAAACATGCAATTCATTCATAGCCCAGGGTGGTTCTATTATTGTCTTGAAACAAATAGTGGAGGGTGCTTGACAATGGCTGGTCCTTCACAAATGGCCAAAGCTTGGATATGGGTCCACTAATCTGTTTACTAGCATAAACTAGCATTCTTTCACTCCTCTGAACATTTTCCATCAAAACTGAATATAAAGTATCCAGAGCTGGAACGTGAAATCTCTTTTCTTAACATCCTCAAGTTGTTTTTGTAATGACGTCAGATCTCCATACTTCAATTCAGTTGCTTTGAAACTTGTAGTCATTGCTAGATTTTTCAGTCTTCTTATTTTAGTCAATCAAACACATATATCTCCGATAAATAGTTGGCTCCCCATTAATCCACCTAATTGAAGTTTTCCATGAAGTTTTCTAATCAACCAAACACATATATCTCCGATAAATAGTTGGCTCCCCATTATACTACGTGAAGTTTTCCATGTGTTTTTAATGTTTCACATTATACCTTCAAAGATGTTTATTATAACTTGCTTTAGACCTTTGTTTGTTTTCACAGGAAGAAAGGTCCCAGATGCTTCTGAAATGGAGTTCGAGGCAAAATCCACAAGAGACGGGGCATGGTAAATGATTTTTCTTCTGTTATACTGAAATATACATATAACTTGAATATTCAGAAAACATTTTGAATTTTTGCAATTTTGTGACCAAGTTTCATATATCCATCTTCGTTATCAAACAAAAGGCAGCTATGTTTTCATTCCAGGGATTATTTGAAGTTCAATAAAATAAATATTCCTGTTAAAGTTTGATTTAGGTTAGGGTTAATCTAAAGAAAAATTAAAATTTATACTTTAATGTATAAACAGATCTAAAAAACAAAGCTAGATCCAGAAGAGTACTACTGTAATTAACTCACATAATTTTCATCTCTTTCAACTTTAACACTCTGTTGGTCACTGCGTTAAAGTTGGTCCTTGAGATGGATTATCATTTCAATATATAGAACATAAGCAATAGCAAAATTACAATGAAACTAATATATAGTAATTAAAGAACAAATGCTAAATAGATCTGGTTTGAATTTGCCTTATACTGAGCCATAATATGTCAGCTCTTGTCACTGTAAGGACAAGCTGTCATAGGTCATACTTTGAGAGAGAGAAGGTTAAAGTATTATGGGTTTATGTTAGCATTAGGATAGCAGCATTGATACTCAGTCCCAATCATAGATAGGAACCCTAAAAAATCACAGCTCCCTGTAACAGACTTACCACTACTACTGTCCTATAATCTAGGGTTTAACTTAGACATAGCTCAGCTAGGATAGGGCACCACAGTCATGGTACAGCAGTCACAGTTCAACAGAGAGAGGGACATGGTAGTCACAGTCTTGCAGAGAAGGTGCAATGTCCTCTTCCAATTAGGCCTTGAGGCCCAAAACCGCTAACCTATGTGATTCCTGTGGGTTCGAGCGGTTACTGACAGCTAGGGAATCAGCTAAGGACTGATGCCATCCATAGAAGATCTAGGGCATTATCATTAGGTCAAGAAGGGCCACCGGGGCCAAAGGCCACCTTCGTGCATGCCATCCAAGCATTATTTAATGATGCATGCACTCTTTAAGTCTCCATCTGCATGCATGCAAGTCAACGGCAAATTAGAAGATAAAGTGACCTAATTAGGTCAAAGGTTAGGGTTTTCGCAGTTGAACTTTATAAATAGAGAATAAAGCGAAATGAGACTTCACTTTTGATTATGATTATTTTGGGAGCTCTTGGATAGCAGCACAGCGTGCCGCACAGCAGTTGGGGTTGGAGACGGAGTCTTCAGCTAACGGGATTTCGGTAGTGAAACATCTGTCCTAGTCTTATTCAGGGTAAGCCATACAGGTTCACCACTTGTTCTTCTTTCATTCATAAGTTATCCAGTATATGGTATAGATCGTTGCAGGGACACGTGTGTAGCCGTAAGGGGGGGTTTTCAGCCAGGAAGCCCTAATCAGTTGCTGGGCCTTCAGATCTCAGCTTTACTCCGAAACTCAAGCACCATTCTCATCATCAGCATCATACTCCAGTACCCGGTGATTATCAGATCCGTCCGTGCTCATCCAGAGCAGTTATCAGCAGTTTCGGGATCCCAGGGGCGTGAGCAGCTGTCTCACTAGAGCAAGTCGCTATCCTACCTAGAGGTCTCAGAAATCCTGCATGTACTAGGCATTCTCTCCGGCACGGGAAGGCTATCAGTCCTGCAAATCGGCAGCTTCATCGGACACCTCCTTCACTGAAAGCGTCACCCTTTTCTGACTGAGGTTCTTGCTGCTGGGGAATTCACCGGAAGCAGAAGAGATCTGCCCATCTCCGACCCAGTTCTCGGTGCTTGCATACTTTCTCCGAAGCAGTCTAGTCGGCTTATCAGTGGTAAGTGTTCATTCTATCTCACAAACCCTAACCCTAATTTTTCCTATAAAATAGGGATTTTTGCATGGCAGTTTACATGCCCAGTTGTATTAGCATATTTGCTTAGAAATAGAAAATATCGGGATTCGGGAT
The DNA here is from genome assembly GCA_001517045.1 of Pseudotsuga menziesii. Taxonomy (NCBI): domain Eukaryota; kingdom Viridiplantae; phylum Streptophyta; class Pinopsida; order Pinales; family Pinaceae; genus Pseudotsuga; species Pseudotsuga menziesii. The sequence goes on from LPNX010168017.1 coordinate 602,143, forward strand.
ATTACAGTGTTATCAGAGCTATTTTCTTGGCCAGCTGTGGGCTTAAGAAATGAAAAGTAGATGAATATAGAAGGAGACCCTTTTGTAACCTATAGGAGGAGGAAGAGTAGATACACATAAGAATTCGAAGATATCCAACTAGAAGATACCAATTTAGACATGGAACAAACAGGTATACATTCGGATAGGGGAAAAGGAACGAGAGAAGAAGAGGATCGGATGGAGTTTCGCAGCTTGGTCTCTGCATTGCAAGACTTAGCCAAAGGACAAAAAGATGTACTCAATGCAATCAACGGATTATCAGCGAAACCAGAAACAGGTATCAACAGTACACCTCCCTCACCGGTAGATCGGGGATCTACAAGCAGCAGTGGAAAGGTGGCGTACACTAACATCCAGAATACTCCGCACATATACAGCAGACCTTCTATTAGGCCTACCATGCCTCACTTCTTGGCAGATACAGTAGGGGGCTCGGTCATGCAGGTAGAACCTAGCGAGCCTTTTGGGGCTTATCTATAGGAGTATAGAGACTTAGGGGATGAGTTTCATGCTGCCATGTCTTTTTCAGATTTCTGCAACATGAAGAGTAGGAACAGGCCCAGGAATTTCAACAAGGGTTTCAATCACAACTATGAGTTGCAGAAGACCTTGGGCAGGTTGACCATCCCAAACTTTGATGGGACTTGTGGAGGATCAGCGAGGATATGGGTTCAAAAGTTGGATACCTATTTCCAACTCAACCCCATGACAGAGACGGACGCCATTAAATTGGCTACACTTCACCTAGACGGAGAAGCTCATGAGTGGTGGTACCACGGATTGGTGACATTGGGTCACAACACCATACATTCCTACGGTGAGTTCACACAGAAGCTCATAGAGAGGTTTGACAGAAAAGATCCAGAGATACATTTCAGGGAGTTGGCTCAACTCAAACAGACCGGTAGTCCAGAAGCTTTCATTTCAGAATTTCAGAGGCTAGCTGTTATGGTAACAGATGTGTCAGAGAGCAGATTGACTATGTTATTCACTGAGGCCCTCACAGAGCCACTACAGGGATGGGTGAAAGCCTACAAACCTCTCACTCTATAGGATGCCATTAGCAGAGCAAGAGATCTTCAGGATTCAGTCCCCAAAAACAAATTCCCACTAAAAACCAATTTTCCTGTTAGGGACAAGGACAGGAAACCTTTCCAGCAGGATGTGCCCAAGAAAACTTGGTTAGACGAGGACACTAGGAAAGACTTGAGAAGGAAGAAGCTATGCTTCACCTGTCAAGAACCATGGGTACCAAGACACAGGTGTGCAGGGAAGGCGAAGGCTCACTACATTGAGGTATATTCAGATAGTGATGAGGACGACTATGAGCAGGAGGCCACAGCAGAGGAATCACACCAGGGTGATACACCAGAGGGAGTCATTGCTACATTATCTGGAGTACCAAGATTCCATACTCTCAGGGTCAGGGGAGTAGTACAGGGTCACAGAGTAGGAGTATTGATTGATGGGGGAGCCACCCACAATTTCATTGACTCCGCTTGGGTAGCCAAGAGAGGTATTCAGATCGAGAAGTTCGAAGGATTCACCGTAGCAGTAGCCGGGAACTCCAGTATGGAGTGCAACTACTGGATCCCAAAATTGAATGTTGCCTTAGGTAACTATCAGATGACAGACTCTTTTTATGTAGTGGATGTAGCGGATACTCATGTGGTATTGGGTGTTCAGTGGCTTTATTCTATAGGGAAATACACTACAGATTACAGGGCAATGGAAATGGAATTCCAGGGGCCAGACGGCAAACGAGTAGTTTTGAGGGGCATGAACACTTATCCCCCAAAACCGGTCTCGTCACAGAGAATGGAGGCAGTACTCCAACATGATGATATAGAATGGGCTGCAGAATGTTTAGTCACCTTCAGGAAACCCCCAGAGGCTAGCACACAACACCGAAGTGACATTCAAGCCTTGCTACAGAAACATGAAAAGGTTTTTCGGGACCTTCCATCATGCAGACCACCATATCGAGGTTTTGAACACATCATCGAGCTAGAGGAGGGAACACAAGCAGTCATCATCACTCCTTACAGGCATCCCAAAAGGTACAAGGATGAGATTGAGAAAACAATCAAAGAATTACTGGAGCTTGGATATATTTGGCCTAGTTCTAGCCCCTTCGCATCCTCAGTAGTACTGGTCAAAAAGAAGGATGGTACACTGCGAATGTGCATCGATTATCGAGCACTCAACAAAAAGACCATTAAGAACATGTATCCCATCCCCAGAATTGACGAACTCATGGATGAGCTTTGGGGAGCTCAATACTTCTCCAAGATCGATCTTCGCTCGGGGTACCATCAGATCAGGGTAAGGGACCAGGACATCTCCAAAGCAGCTTTTCGTTGTCACTATGGTCACTATGAGTTAATGTCATGCCCTTTGGACTTATCAATGCTCCGACCACTTTTCAGTCATGCATGAACCACACCTTCAGAGCACAGCTACGTAAGTTTTTGCTCGTATTCTTTGATGACATCCTGATTTACAGCAAAACATGGGAAGAGCATCTGAAACACCTGGACGAAGCCTTGAGTATTTTAGAAGAACATTCGCTTTATGCAAAAATGTCAAAGTGTGAGTTTGGCATGAAGGAAATGCTGTATTTAGGACACGTAATCAATGCAGAAGGAGTACAGGTTGACATGGAGAAAATCCGAACTATCAGAGATTGGCCCGCGCCAAAAACAATTACAGAATTGAGAGGGTTCTTAGGTCTGTGCAGTTATTACCGATGGTACGTTAAGGGATTCTCCCAATTTGCAGCACCCCTCACAGATCTCACCAAGAAGGGAGCGTTCACTTGGACAGACTTAGCACAGAAAACTTTCGAGGAGATGAAGGTTATTATGAGTTCTTGTTCAGTTCTAGCATTACCAGACTTCTCACAACCCTTTGTAGTAGAATGTGATGCCTCAGGGGAAGGGTTAGGAGCAGTGTTGATGCAGAATCATCACCCTATTGCATTTGAGAGCCGTAAACTGAAGAACTACGAGCGCCATTACTCCATATATGACAAAGAGATGCTAGCCATCTTGCATGCTCTCGTAAAATTCAGACAGTACCTGGTGGGCAGTAAGTTCAAGATCAAAACCGATCATAACAGCCTCAAGTATTTCCTGGAGCAGAAGGAACTGAATGCGCGACAACAGAAATGGGCCAGCAAAGTACAAGCCTATGATTTCGAGATCGAGTATGTAAAAGGTAAGAATAATGTAGTAGCTGATGCATTATCCAGGCGTCCAGCCCCATTATCTCTCAGTAGTATATCCACAGATTGGAGGGCACTTCTCTTAGTAGAATACTCCAAAAATAAATTCGCTTGCGAATTATTGGACGGGCAAATTCAGGATGACAGGTACAGGATTGTGGATGACATCATCTATTACAAAAATAGGATATGCCTCGTTCCAGAATCCACATTGAGGAAAAAGATCATTCAAGCAGCGCACGATTCTCCTTTATCAGGGCATCAAGGTTTCTTAAAGACCTACAGGCAGATCAGAGAGAGGTTCTCATGGAAGGGCCTCAAGGAGGAAATTATACAGCATGTTCGGGAATGTAGCATCTGTCAGCAGGATAAGATTGAGAACACCCATCCAGCAGGGTTACTCCAGCCACTACCGATTCCAGAACAGAAGTGGGAAAGCATCTCCATGGACTTTATTTCGGGCTTGCCCAAGGTCCAAGGGTGAGATTGTTTATATGTAGTAGTTGACAGACTGACCAAGTTTGCACATTTCTTCTCGATATCATCAGACTACTCGGCAGCTCAAGTAGCTGAGTTATTCTTCAGGGAGGTCTTCAGGTTACACGGGTTACCTAAGGCCATTGTCAGTGATCGGGATAGCAGATTCACGGGTGCCTTCTGGCAGGAACTGTTCAGATTGGGGGGGACCGAGTTGGCTACTAGTACAAGTTATCACCCCCAGAGGGACGGGCAAACAGAAATAGTCAACAAGTGGATTGAAGGATATTTAAGGAACTATGTAGCAGGGCAGCAGCGAACCTGGATCAAATGGCTACACCTAGGGGAGTATTGCTACAATACTACCTATCACATGTCTATTAGGATGACTCCTTTTAAGGCATTATATGGTTACGAGGCCTTGGACTATGCAGATTTGGCATTTGGAGATAGTAGGGCTCCTAAGGCTAAGGATTTGATACAGGACAGTCAGGACATTTTGAAAATATTGAAGCAGAATTTACATACAGCCCAGAATCAACAGAAGTTGTATGCCGACAAACATAGGATTGAGCAGAGCTTTGAGGTAGGGGATTTAGTATACTTAAGGCTCCAGCCTTACAGACAGTCCTCACTTAAGAAGAAAGGAGCAGAGAAGTTAAAACCCTGCTTCTATGGACCATACAGAATAATCAGGAAAGTGGGAGAGGTGGCATATGAACTAGAACTCCCACAGGAAAGCAAAATTCACAATGTGTTCCATGTATCTAATCTGAAGAAGACCCTTGGGCAACACATTGCTCCATCCACCGAATTGCCTCCTTTAGATGATGAAGGACTGCTGATATTGATTCCTGAACGGATCATACAGACTAGAGAGAGGAAGCTCAAGAACAGGATAATCCGAGAATACTTGGTTCAATGGAAGGAACTACCGCTGGAGGAAGCCACCTGGGAAGGTGAACAGGTATTGCAGCATCCCAGTTTGAAGTTGCTTGAGGACAAGCAATCTCAAGTGGGGAGGACTGTAATGTCCTCTACCAATTAGGCCTTGAGGCCCAAAACCGCTAACCTATGTGATCCCTGTGGGTTCGAGCGGTTATTGACAGCTAGGGAATCAGCTAAAGACTGATGCCATCCATAGAAGATCTAGGGCATCATCATTAGGTCAAGAAGGGCCACCAGGGCCAAAGGCCACCTTCGTGCATGCCATCCAAGCATTATTTAATGATGCATGCACTCTTTAAGTCTCCATCCGCATGCATGCAAGGCAATGGCAAATTAGAAGATAAAGTGACCTAATTAGGTCAAAGGTTAGGGTTTTCGTAGTTGAACTTTATAAATAGAGGATAAAGCGAAAGGAGACTTCACTTTTGATTATGATTATTTTGGGAGCTCTTGGATAGCAGCACAACGTGTCGCACAGCAGTTGGGGTTGGAGACGGAGTCTTCAACTAACAGGATTTTGGCAGTGAAACATCTGTCCTAGTCTTATTCAGGGTAAGCCATACAGGTTCACCACTTGTTCTTCTTTCATTCATAAGTTATCTAGTATATGGTATAGATTGTTGCAGGGACACGTGTGCAGCCGTAAGGGGGGGGTTTTCAGCCAGGAAGCCCTAATCAGTTGCTGGGCCTTCAGATCTCAGCTTTACTCCGAAACTCAGGCACCATTCTCATCATCAGCATCATACTCTGGTACCCGGTGATTATCAGATCCGTCCGTGCTCATCCAGAGCAGTTATCAGCAGTTTCGGGATCCGAGGGGCGTGAGCAGCTGTCTCACTAGAGCAAGTCGCTATCCTGCCTAGAGGTCTCAGAAATCTCGCATGTACTAGGCATTCTCTTCGGCACGGGAAGGCTATCAGTCCTGCAAATCGGCAGCTTCATCGGACACCTCCTTCACTGAAAGCGTCACCCTTTTCTGACTGGGGTTCTTGCTGCTGGGGAATTCACCAGAAGCAGAAGAGATCTGCCCATCTCCGATCCAGTTCTCGGTGCTTGCATACTTTCTCTGAAGCAGTCTAGCCGGTTTATCAGTGGTAAGTGTTCATTCTATCTCATAAACCCTAACCCTAATTTTTCCTATAAAATAGGGATTTTTGCATGGCAGTTTGCATGCCCAGTTGTATCAGCATATTTGCTTAGAAATAGAAAATATCGGGATTCGGGATATTACAGAAGGGACAAACAGTCACGGTCCAGCAGAGAAGAGACACAGTCATGTTCCAGCAGAGAAGGGATACACAGTCACGGTCCAGCAGAGAAGACACACAGTCACGGTCCAGCAGAGAAGGGACACACAGTCAAGGTCTGCACAAACAACAGTGAGAACCTAAGACGTCAAGTCAAAGCAGCAATAACCATAGTAGCAGCAAGCTTGTCAAGCAAAACCAATAGCAACAAACCTTTAAGTAGACAAAAATCAGATATGATTTATAATCTTGACAAGCCTTCTAGAAAGGTCTTTTAGGTAACCCCTAGGTTTTAGGATAGTTACCAATAAAATAAAAAAATAAGATTGGGTGCTAAAGGTCAAATGGTCAATAACAATAAAATAAAAGTCATCATACCAAAGGTACACACAATAAGGGCACTAGGACCAAGTAAAAGATAAATGACCATAAGTCAACCAAAGGGGTCACAATAAGAAGTTAAGGCAACCCTACTGTTGCCTTACGGGTTTATCAGTTTGCTGTTTTTTATGTGTATTTCCGCTGCTATAGACTTAGTTTTTCAGTGTTTCAGCTTCATGGTTGTTGGGTTTTATGCATGTGAAGTATTTTTACTGAATGACAGTTAAAGTCTGAAATCTGGGTTTAACTAAGTGTTTGACAAAAGTCTGAATTTTTGTCAATATTTCTACAAAACACACCATTTTACATGTTAATGGCACAACCAATTAACTAGCACAATCTTTAAAATTTTGATCTCATTTTCTGCAATAAGTTATTTGTTATTTTCAACAATTTACACAATTCTTATTTGCTGGAAATTACATTGTTAATAAACACTAAGCTTTTATGTTCATCTCTCATGGTTTATTAACAATTTATTTAAGTATAATTATGTAATTAACCACTCTTTTTGGTTGCCAACACCAGCAACAGCATAAGAACTAACGATTAGATAAACCATATTTTCATTTGGTCAATTTTTAGATTTATTTACATGCTTTTACTTTCTTAAATTAATATTCTCAATAGTTGTATTTTTCAGTTCCATGGTTTAATAATTTCTTATTAGTATTGCTGATTTTAAATTGAACAACTACAAAGCAATTGCTATTTGATCAGTTTTATTCATGGGATTTTTTCATATGGTTTCATTTTCAATCCTTGGTTAATAGTTTATGATCCAATCATTTGGTAACTTGGTTAGTTCTTGGCATATTTACTTGTGTTTGGGTTATTTGCTTTCAATGGTTGATGGTTCTTGAGAGTTTAACTAATGTATGAGTTAATGTAGTAATCAATTCACCCATGGGATATTCTAACCCATTTGATTCTTTTCTAGACTTTTGAAACCATTTATCTATCAACTAAGGGGTGAATCCCTAAGGCAACTAAGGGGTGAATCCCTCACTCAAAGTGAAGGGAAACTTTACTTAGGTGACAGTTGTAAAGTTTCCATAGTTGCACTTGGCTAGAACCTCCTATGAGGCTTTGCGTAAGGTTAGTTTTTGTGGCAACAAACAACATAAGATAAATAATATTGATCTGTATTACACCTCTTTTTGTTTCCCCCAACTGCAAAATGAGGTTGTGTTGTTGTTTAATGTGCTTCAATTTATAAGCTAATTATGATTGAAGAAAAAATATATATAGGATCAATTCCCTGACAAACATGAATGATAATCATGTATATTAATGCAATATACACTGCAAATTCTTCATCTTTGCTAGATAAGATAAGATAAGATGAGATAATTTTATTTATGTCCAACTAATGACCACAAAGTAGGTCAACGAGACTGTCGGTTACAATGATGTCCGTGCTATACAGGAGGGCCAAACGACTCCCTTTTAAAAAGAAATACAATGCAGTAATAAAAAATGTACAATGTGCGCTGGGATGAAGTATGAGAGAGCTTCAGCCCCAGTCCCGACTTCAAAACCCTGCACTGGGACGGAGATGCTGCGGTGGAGAAGATCCCAAAGCCGAAAAGACTGAGGAAGGTCTAGTACTCCTAACATCCGAGGTTGAATGAAGAAAACTGAGGGAAGTTCAAGAGTGTTTGCTGGCCCGAGTAGGACTTGGTGGGTGCGGGCCGTACACTGAGGTGCTGTCGGTGAGGTCTAGAGGACCTAGTTCGTCTCTTGGGGAGAGGCCTAGTACGAACTTGCTGTTGAGATCTCGTGGGTCGAGATCCACAGATCTGCACTGATTTGGAAACTGGATCGATATCTATGTCGGTTGGTCTCTTGGTGCCCTTGGCTGGTGGTAGCACACTGAAGAACATCGTGATGGATCCTTATGAGGGATGGATACAGTGTTTACTGATGGGGTTAGTTGGCAGTCTACAGGATGCTCCTTGTGTCGATACTACGTAGGGTAGCGGTGGATGCATTTTGACCTCTGCAATTCTCAGATTGATTTGGGACCCTAGGATTACAATGACTGGCAGTTTAGTGATTCCTAGAGGATGCTTTCGGGAGGTCTCTTGTGATGGTACCTCGTTTACACCGTGGTTACTTACTCTACTTGTTACCACCCAATTTGCGCTAGGATGATCGCAAAGACTGAAGACGAAAATGAACATCTGAAAGATTGTCAAGGCTAGGAACTTGCCAAGCATTACTCTCTTCTTCTTCTACCTCTTCTTGGTTCCCTGTATCTCTTTTGCTCATGGTCAAAAGATGATAATTGTAAATTGACATGGCATCTATATTATGTGTAAAAGGTCTAGCCCAACTATGGCAATTATAGTAAAAGGTGCTCTGGAGTGTTTTTTTTTAAATTTATGAGATAAATATAGATACTAGTGATCTATATTGTCAATTTTTTTTCACTCAGTCATGCCTTAAAATCCATGAGCATCTTTACTGCATTTGCCATAGGATGGTGTCAGTCCTTGGTCTTTTGTCATGCATTAGTAAGTCTATCACCTTGATTTTTTATTTTTTTCGTTAGTTTAGGTCCCTTGCGGGGGGTGGTAAATGTTGTAAACTTATATTAAAATGATTAAAGGGGGTGTCGTATACCCCTTTATACCTCCTCATTTAGCCTAGCACACCCCTTGGAGTAAAAATCCCACGAGTTTTGCATGTTCTAGACAAATTTGAATGATTTTAGGAGGTAGGTAAAATGGAATATTCTTTAATTCGCCTTCCTTGAGTGAGGTATCATTTTTTATTGGATTTGGTCTCAATCAATCCATATTTGTGCCCTCTTTGTCTCCTAGGTGGCGGATATGGAGCCCTTAAGCTCCAGTAAGCTTCTTGATGTGTCAAATTACGCTCTAGTTAACTCCATAAGGTGTCATATAGCAAGTTAGTTCACTTCATGGAATTCACCCCCTGCTTCCTATTTTGCTATTTAAACAAGCTCACCCCTCTCTTTTATTTGTTGGTTGTCAGTTGATGCTTATGCACAAGTCTTATTGTACGTTTTAAGGATTGGAATTGAATAAAGTGAAGAATTTGGAGGTCACATGAGGAGTTGCTTGTGTTGAAATACCGAGAGGGGGGTGAATCAGTATTTGCACAATATAAAATTTTTAATCAAAAGCAAGTTGCTAATCACCAATCACAACATATCATCAATGTAGATGAAAATAGCAAGTTGCACAGTACACAATAATTTTTGATGTGGAAACCTAAGTCCTGGGGGTAAAACCGTGGAATCCTTTTTAATAGTTTTCCAGAAATAACTGGAAAGAGGCAACAACCCCCTTATTACAATGACTTCAATTTTCTAGCTACTATTGGAAGGAGGCTACAACTCCCTGATTTACAGGATACAACTTGAAGGAAGCTTCAACTCCCTAGTTCTCCGGCTACAACCCCCTTTCCTTGCCCCGTCCTGCCACCCTAATAAGAAAAAGATTGCCGAACCTGCGGATTTGTCACACACCAATCTCTGAACTTCCTGCCGCTGATAACCGCTGTTCTCTATTCAATGCCAAGTCATCCCTGTATAAGCCTTATCATTGCCACACACACTGCTCATGTACATCCTCGTCATACACAATCATTGAACAAGTAATTCTTCTCTGAATATCAGACATGCATCATCATAGTGTTTCTTCAAATAGCATCATCATAGGGTATGCATCCTTATCACCGTCATCACCAAGTGTTCATCATATAGAAGTGTATCATCAATATAAAGCGTAGGAGTGCATCATCATCATTATACCAAGACATTTGTCATCACAACTTCATGCTTCAACTTTCACTTGCACATTAATACCATTGTACATACCACTGTACACTTGAACACTTGTACACTATACATATCACTTTCATACAATACTGTACATACTTTTACACTATTTCTTCACTGTACAAACTTGTTGTAATGTTCCGTTTTTGATAAAAAGGGAATCACTGAGGACTGATAGCACTAGGAGCAGAAGGTACATCAATTCAATATTATTAAGTCATCAGTGTAGAAGGAGAGCCATTAGAGTTCATATCCTAAAGCATGCAGAGCATGCAGGCCTTGTTTAGTCAGTATTAAAGTCAACATCAAATTAGAATTGCATGCATGCAAAAGTGAAGCATAAACCCTAAAAGTGACATGCAAACCCTAAAAGCATATGAAGATCTATTTAAGAAGGGTTATGGCACTCAAAGAACTATCTATTGTTATTGTTGATTGATTTTGGAGTTTCGAGCAGCATCACAGCGACAGTTGGGGTTGGAGACGGTGTCTTCAGCTAGCGAGGGTTCGGCAGTGAGATATCTGCCTAGTTTCTTATTGGGATAGATCATCGAGGTTTATCCATTGCATCCATCATATACTACAGTATTCGGAGATCCAGCACATTCCGAAGGGTTATTAGCAGATCCACGTTTTGCAGCTGGAAGTAGCAGGGAAAACACAGAAGGATTCGCTGGGACCACAAAACCCAGTCTTTCCTTCGCATGTCAGCTTCCTCTTTCTTAGCAGGCCTATCCTACGGTATGCAGTGATTATCAACCATCAGTTTGCTCACCTGGAGCTGCTATCAGCCAAACAGATCAGTTGGGGGCGTGAGCAACATAAATGCCAATCAATTCACTAGGGCACTTAGAGGCAGCCAAACCTCTGCATGTGCTAGGCCATCTCTCCGGCATCAGCAGACAGACAAGCTCAGAAAGTTTCAGCCCGAATGAACCTCTCCTCCTACAAAAACGTCACCTTCAGTTTGGAGGGTTTTTACGGTACTACGGGGTGGTAACACCGGAGGAAAAGAGCATTATTAGACCACTCATCCGGATCCTTATGCATGCAACTATCTCTGGAGTCATTATCAGCCAGAATATCAGTGGTAAGTTTTAATTTCTCTCTGCAAAAGCCTAACCCTAATTCAACTATATTTTAAGGCATTTTTGCATGGCGAGTTTGCATGCACAGTTATTTTGCAAATTTGTATGAGATTGAGTGTGTGAGTCAGCACTATCATAGAACATTAGAGAATATCAGTATTTGGGATATTACAGTGGTATCAGAGTATGTTCCTTGCTAGCTGTGGGCATGCAAAATTGTAAATGAATTCAGAAGACCCATACAACATTACTTACCGGAGACAGAGGTTTAGAAACAGTGATAGAGGAGAAGAGGAGTTAGAGGACGTAGAGTTGGGGGACAGAGAGTATCAGTTTGGAAAGGGCAAAGAAACAATGGCCGATGATGATAAAACAACTTTCAATAGTCTCATATCAGCCATAAAAGAACTCACTACTGGGCAAAAAGAAATGATGAGTACCTTCAGGCAAATGACAGAGAAAAATGGGCCCACCCCACACTGTCCCTTGTTTCCCAATAGTGATAGGGTATCCACCAGTAGTAGTGGGGAGCACTTACATACCAACATGCAAAGCCATCCCCATATATACAACAAGCCTTCCCGACCTACCATGCCTCAATTCTTAGATAGTCCAGCTGTAGTGCCTCTAGCACAAGTAGAACCAGAAGAATCCACGAGTGCCTATCTGCGAGAGTATAGAGCTTTAGGAGATGACTTCCATTCAACCATGACCTTCACTGACTTCTGCCACTTTAAAAGTAAGAACAAACCCAAAGCTTACAATAGGCCCACCACCCTAGCAGATGCCATCAGCGGGACTAGAGATTGGCAGAGGTTAGCAGTATTTCAACACTTGCCTCGATATCAGAAGAATCTAGCCTTGGGTGATGAGGTACGTGCAGCGTTGTCCTTTCAAGATTAATACACCATCAAGTTCGGGAGCCAGCCCAAGGATTTGGATGAGGATCTCCTTAAAGGCATAGTTGGGGGAGTGAAGAAAGATGAGCATGAAGTACAGGCTATTGGTGAGCTTGATTTGGAGTTAACAATACATGATGAGGATGTGCATGAGGAGATAGCATTAGAGCCATCCTGTGAGTCTAGCGACACCAGCACATTCGCTAGTCAGATTGTGGTCAAGCCGTATGATGAGTTGGAGTTGGTATACTCTTCATCACCTACATCAGGAGTCCAGACAGTTATTGACAAACGAAATACATGTGGTGCAAGGAAATGAGCACAAAAGTTGAGACAGTGGGCAGTCACACATGGAGGTTAGGGAGAGTTTATATAGGCATGAGATAGAGCTTTCAGATGATAGTCATCGACAGAAGATTGAACGTGTTAAAGAAAGCATTCTAGCAATGAAAGAGAGGACCAAGATACTTCGGGACACCATATTACAACGAGATGTTGAGCTTACAGCTCTTCGAGTTGTATGTACCAAGTCAGCGATCAGGCTTTCTAGTATCAAAGAGCAGTTAGATTCCTTGATGGGGTTGCAAAAGAAACATACTATTGCATTTCAAAGTAGTCCTCTTCAGGAGTACATAGTCAAATCTTGTAGTAGCTTGAGGCCACATTTGCATAATGGCGGATGGTTTTTACAAGTTGGCCAGGATTGAGAAATTGGGCAGCAGTATATGAGTGTTCCAGTTGAAATCAGAAGGGCAAAATATCAACTTGGTAGGATTATTCCTTGTGATGGTGCTTATGTACAAGGTCCTTTTTGGGGATTGGATTGGAGAGAGATTAAGAGTTGGTGTCCTATTGAGTGGGCGATTCTTAGGAAGACATTCCTAGCCAAGGGTATAGTCCCACAAGAGACTTGGGATGTTTGGGATGAAAGATGCACAAGTTTGCATTGGGATCTAGGTGGGAGACCTTATGAGGGATGGATACAATATTTACTGATGGGGTTACTTGGGAGTCTTCAGGATGCTCCTTGTGTCGATACTACGCAGGGTAGCGGTGGATGCATTTTGACCTCTGCAATTCTCAGATTAATTTGGGACCCTGGGATTACAGTGACTGGTAGTTTGGTGATTGCTAGAGGATGCTTTCAGAAGGTCTATTGTGTTGTTACCTCGTTTACAGCCTGGTTAGTTACTCTACTTATAGGAGGCTTCCATGGGATATCTTGTGATGGTACCGTGCAGTGCAGTGCTTTGAGCAGAGGGTGCTACAAATCTCCTAGGATAATTTGGGACCCTGGGATCATCCCCAGATTCAGTTGGTTCAGTTTGATTGATTGTAGACTTGCGTTGGCATTGCTTGAGGACAAGCAATCTTTGGCGAGGGAGGACTGTAATGTTCCATTTTTGATAAAATGGGAATAACTGAGGACTAATAGCACTAGGAGCAGAAGGTACATCAATTCAGTAATATTAAGTCATCAGTGTAGAAGGAGGGCCATTAGAGCTCATATCCTAAAGCATGCGAAACATGCAGGCCTTGTTTAGTCAGTATTAAAGTCAACATCAAATTAGAATTGCATGCATGCAAAACTATAAACCCTAAAAGTGTCATGCAAACCCTAAAAGCATATGAAGATCTATTTAAGAAGGGTTATGGCACTAAAGGAACTATATATTGTTATTGTTGATTGATTTTGGAGTTTCGAGTAGCAGCACATCGTGCAGCTGCGACAGTTGGGGTTGGAGACGGTGTCTTCAGCTAGCGAGGGTTTGGCAGCGAGATATCAACACTAGTCTCTTATTGGGATAGATCATCCAAGTTTATCCATTGCATCCATCATATACTACAGTATTCGGAGATCCAGCACATTCCAAAGGGTTATTAGCAGATCCACGTTTTGCAGCTGAAAGCAGCAGGGAAAACACAGAAGGATTCGCTGGGACCACAAAAACCAGTCTTTCCTTCGCATGTCAGCTTCCTCTTTCTCAGCAGGCCTATCCTATGGTATGCAGTGATTATCAGCCATCGGTTTGCTCACCTAGAGCAGCTATTAGCCAAACAGATCAGTTGGGGGCGTGAGCAGCAGAAATGCCAATCAATTCGCTAGGGCACTTAGAGGCAGCCAAACCTCCGCATGTGCCAGGCCATCTCTTCGGCATCAACAGATGGACAAGCTCAGAAAGTTTCAGCCCGAACGGACCTCTCCTCCTACAAAAATGTCACCTTTAGTCTGGAGGGTTTTTACGGTACTACGGGGCAGTAACACCGGAGGAAAAGAGCATTATTAGACCACCCATCCGGATCCTTATGCATGCAACTATCTCTGGAGTCATTATCAGCCAGAATATCAGTGGTAAGTGTTAATTTCTCTTTGCAAAACCCTAATCGTAATTCAGCTATATTTTAGGGCATTTTTGCATGGCGAGTTTGCATGCACAGTTATTTCGCAAATTTGTATGAGATTGAGTGTGCGAGTCAGCACTATCATAGAACATTAGAGAATATCAGTATTTGGGATATTACACTTGTACATATCACTTTCATACAACGCTGTACATACTCTTTACACTTGCACTCTTATTCATATATATATATACACATCTTCATACACACCATTGTACTGAACATATATATTATCTGTACACTGTACGTACTAACTACTGTTATACTTCACTTCTTGTTTACTGTACATACTCTTAGACTTGTGGACTTATTCACATATACATACCACTGTACACTGTACAAGCATATATTACATTTACTTGTTCATCTACTTAGACACATCACTGTATAAGTGCACTCCTTCATATTGTTCATTAATACATACATTGTCAATGCATGTCACTGTAGAAGACCATTACAATTACTGTATCTTGTTGAAGAAAACCATAACTGTAAGGAGGGTCTAACCTCAACTTGGACACGATTCGGGTTTCAGACTTTAGGCAAAACAAACCTCAAACTCGGGTTTGTGTAAAGGCGTTGACTGTTCACTCTTCAAAACATTACTTCCCAAAAGAAAACTCAACTTTGTAAGAACTTGGGTCTATTCACTCCAACTTCCGCCTGGTTCTGTTTGTTGAATTCGCAAAAGGACCTGCTACAAAACAGTAGTGAACACCTCAAAAAAAACTCGGACTATACCCCTTCTTAAACCCCCAAAAATTTCTTTTATGTAAGGGAGAAAACTCGGGTCTGTTGCCAAAATACCCACGAGAAGGCCTCTGTTAATCTGCTCCGTAGACTCGAAATACCTCAGTCAGCTAGTGAATTCGTTGATGGTTTTAGAGTGACAAAAGTTGGTCTATTAATATGCTATTTAGGTGTGAAAGAGAAAGACCTAGGGGCCAACTTCTAGGATAGATTGAGTCCTTTTATTAATTAAAAAAATGTTTTACTGATTTAATATTTAAACATTTAAATGTCATGTTTAAAGGGCCGGCTTCATGAGGATTGGATCAATTATATATATATTTCTTTTAATAAAGATAAAAAGGCCAACGTTGGAGGAATTTTATTAGGTTTAATAAAATGTTTTAATAATTTTTAAAAGTGTTTATCATTACAACTTAATTATTATTTTAGTACTTAAAGACCTCGACCATGTGTGTGTGATGTCCATATAAGAGTTTTTAAATAAATTATTATATTTAAATTATTTTATCATTCAACACTTAAAGATGAGGGTATAAAGGACCTTGTAGTTTTTTAAGGGTCATCAAATAGGGGCTTCAATTGTTAATGTGAAGGTTCAATAGGCATTATTATGCAACATTAAGGTGTTATTAGTGTTTTAAGGGTAAGGCATACAACACATGGTAGAATTTAGGCTTAAGAACCAAGGGTAAGGGTTTTAGGGTATTTTGTTAGGTCAACAAAATTACCACAAGCATCAAAACCAAAACAAATAAGGTGTGGGTCCAGGGATTTCTCATAGGGTACCATGACCTCATTATAGACACAAATGACCACGGAATGGGTCGTTTGAACTCTACACTTCTTCAACCCACCAAGGACACTTTTCTAGGGTACTCAGGCATAGGTAGTGGTACTGGGGAACCCAAAGAATCAACTAGGGAACCATAGAAATGACTTAGGGTTACTCAAACACTCTACAGGGTGTTCAGGGATTTTGCAATTGTCCAAAGGTCTCCAAGGGCTTCAGACTTGGGCTTGGACAAGGTCAAAAGGTCTCCTTTGACATTACTGACTTCTAACCCTCAGGGGATCCTCAAGGGGCACCAAGACACACTGATACATACTTGTTGGCATCAATGGCAATTTAGTCAACTTGCTAATGTGTGGATGTTATTGTCTTGTTCTTCATATACTAGGTAATTTATGTTAGTTTAATCTAAGTCACTGCGTTCGCCGATTTTTAACCTTCAAAATCGAAATTCGGCGAACTTCATCAGCCGACGAATTTGTTAGTTGAATTTCGACAAATTTAATAGCGTACTTCAACCTAAACACAAATTCAAATTTCATGACAATTAAATTCGGCGGAATTGTTTAAATTTGCCTTGGAAATTCGGCGAAAATCGTTTAAATTCACCAAAAAACATGTTATATAATCAAACCCTAACCCACGCTACTTTTTTGTTCAACTTCGGACTTCGACTGAGGAACCTGCCATCTTGAATTTGCTCGTCGTCATGCCTTCATCATGCCGTCGTTTGAACTCTGGAATCTATGCTATGCCCTCGACCAAAACTACAAATTTGTAGTAGTCTACCAAAGATTGATTCGAAATTTTCTGCTATCAGTGGCTCGTTGCCGTGCCACCAGTCTGAATATTTTCTTTTCCTTCGTCGGACACCGTCAAGTCTCGAGCAGAAGTTAGACATTCAACATTGAAATATATGTTTAAAAATAAATGATTAATGTTTGTATAGTTTTTTAAAATATAGTGTATTTTTATAAATAAAATATTATCAAATAGATTAGGATACTTATAAAAAAATTATACGCGTTTATTTTTAACTTTATGATAAAGCGTCTTAGTAATTATATTTTAATGTTTTTTATTTTCATTTTAATCATGTTTTTAATGATCATATTGAATTTTATTATATATATATATATATTTTTAAATTTTATACTCTCGAATTTAATGCCGAATTTTATTACGGAAATTTTATTGCCGATTTTTTGTCAAACTTCAGGGTCGTTGAACTCGAACATGGATTCGAACCAGGTGACTTAGGGTTTAAATGCTTGTAATTCTTTCTTCATTATTGGTCTTTGAAAGGGGAATGTTCCTTTTGTTTTATTTTGACTTTGAACTAGGTAATGAATGCTTTTCATCTGTTCTCATTGAGTTCAACAAGCTAATTCACTCTCGCTTGCACTACTTCTTGATCTAGTAATGTGTTATAGCGGTTGATATATTTGGATCTTCAAGTGGATTGGCAGCGTGACCTCCATTCCTTACACCATCTCAAACAAGCTTTTCCATCTAGCTTGCTTTTTTGTTATACAATCTGCGCAAAGAGCATATTTGATCTTACTGTCCCAACTATTTTTGTGGTTACCCACAGTCTTCTTGATAATAACCATCAAATTCTTGTGGCTCAATTCTGCCAAACCATTCCTGGTGGATAATAATTTGATGAGTGCGAGAAAACAATCCCATGGTTGAGACAAAAAGCTGATAGCTCAATTGAACCAAATGCTTTGGCATTGTTAGTTGTAATCTTTGTTGTGACTCCAAATTTGGTAATGATCTTATCTTCTAGAAACTCCATAACTATGCTATCGGTTTCCCTCTTTGTGGATATAGCCTCAACCTACCTTGTGAAATAATTCGTGGCTGTAAGAATCTACTTGAATCCATTACTTGAATTCTCTTTAAATTCATTGATGAAATCTAAACATCACTGTTGGAAAGGTGCCTCTACCACCACAGGTTGCAAAGGTAAGGTCACTAGGTGCTGCCTTCCTACACAAATACCTGACAAGGATCACATGCTCTAATGAATTTGTGGACATCAATGAATGTGGTCAACCAATAGTATCCAACCCTCAAGATTTTGTCTTGTTGTTCTGGCTGCATAATGTCCTCCATACAAGTCCACATGTAGTTCAACCATCAACCTTTGAGCCTCAACATCGTCTACACATGTCAGACCTAAGCCTTCTGGGTTTCTCCAACCCAGAACCCACTAAACAACACAATATCTCGATGCTTCAAGTTTCAGATTGTTGCCGCCTTTCATGCACTTTGGGGGGGTTTGGCTGGCATGGCAGAAATCTTCAAGCCATTGGGTGTGTCCTTGAGGGCAAGTCTCAAGTTGAGATACTGTCAGTCAACACTCAACTCCTTCGTCTATGCCAACTCCTAGCGAAGCCGAGCGGGGTGGTCCCTATAAAAGAATCTAAGGCTTTTAAGCTAAGAAAAAAAAGATGAAATTAGTCTAGGAGTTTGAAATGAAATAATGAAACAAGAGCATCACATGTGAAATCAATCAGTAGTACATAAATGATAAAACAAGCACGACACATTAGATTTACTTAAACAAAATATCATTTAATTTAGATCAGTGCCAAAAAAGGGTAAATAGAGTTTGCTGAAGAGAAGTGTTGTGTAGTGCTTCTTGGTCAGTTTTAGTTATTATGGATGAAATGGATTAAGGGGAAAAGAGGATTCCCGATATACCTGCAAGTACTTGGGAATATGTCCGGATTTCGAGTAATGTGGCTTTGCACAAGGACGTGTGGGCTAGATGGAGTCACGAGGGTGTGTCCAACACTACACCAAACGAGGGTGTATCTTGATGAGGCCCCGTGGTTACTTTCTAGTTGTTCTTGCTTCTTTCGCAAAATTTGCCCACAAATAATGAAGCTCGAAAACACTGGATTTTTGTTATGTTATGGGGATTGATTTTCTTAATGGTGAGTTCTTATTAGATGTGGAAATTATGGACTGAACAATTCCGCTTTTGGTTATCCCAAAGATCAGGCAAACCTGCGATGGGCAAGAGCATACACGGAAATGGCAAAGTGTTTGTTCCAATTTGAGATTGTAGAAACAAAAACAAAGAAGTAAAACTAAACTACTTTAGAAAAATATACAGCCTGTTAAGGCAGAGTGTGTGATTGTGTTACAAAAAGTAAAGCAAAATGTTAGAAAAACTCATGCCATGAAAAGACAAGTGCAAATCCCCCTAGGGGGATGGGGTGTGGGCACTTGGTTGCCACTTGATCTTTTTATTATGATATTTACAATGCTTAAAGAAGCCCTCTTTCTCCTTATAAGATTGGAGGAAAGAGGTTACAATACTAGAAGCGGTAAAGGAAAGACGACGAGGCTTCAAGATAGCCTTGAATCGATTGTATGTGCCAAAAACATGCTTAGAAGCCTCAAAACCTGCTACAAAAATATAAATACCAGCAACCTAATTAGTGTCAAAAAGTGCCCAAAATCACTCTAAAAGTGACTTTGACAAACTACAAAAATTGCTAAATAAAAACTAAGTTAATACTAGATTTAAGAAAGCAAGTAACTAAGAAGAGTGCGCTTGTGAGACTCACTTTTCTTAGGATCTTGGACAACCTTTAAAGGGAAGCCAATTCAAGCACTTTAGATTTGCGATATATAACTTTTAAAATCAAATACTAGACTCTACTTCAAGCCTTAATATCTTACTATGAAATGACTTGCATAAAACAGAAACTAGCCATGTTAGATCTAGTATCAAATAAACTTTTTAAATCTCAAGATCTAAGCATGAAAGAAATCAGATCTAAATAATGAAACTTGCATAAACGAGATCTGAAACTTGTAAGAAACGGTAACCAAGAAGATTAAATTTTTAAGAAGTGAAGGAAAGAGAGATAGAAAGAGTGTTGGAAGCCTGAGAATGTTGGGCCATATAGACTGCTTTGGTGGAACACTGAGGGGTTATGTCCTCAATAAGATCTTGAAGATGAGGATGATTCAAACTAGCTCAACCCCTTCTCCAAGTGAGATCACCTGCAACTTTTTGTTGGAAAAAGAAACTTAGAAAGCATGCAATTAAACTTAAAATACATGCAACTCCAAGAGATCTAAAACAAGCAAACAGTAAGAGCATAAATCAAACTAGAATAATCTCTTACCCTACTGGGAGGGAGCTCCCCTTCAAGGCCCAGAGTTAACCAACAAGAAACAAAGACAAATAATACAGATTATACCTCATAAGCACTTGACAATCACCATCCACACATGAAAAGCATTACACCATAGATCTTGCCTCCAAAGCCTTCTTTATTCCAAATGGTAAACAATACAATACAAGTAAGAGCATTACTTCGGTCCTCTGACCATGCGAAAAATGAGAGCAAGAGCTTGCTTAAATATAAAAAATGAGAGAAAACCCCAAAGGGGGCGAATTTGCCAAGTGTTGGAGCTTTTTGAGATGATTGGGGGCGAATTAGAGTGAATTAGAGGTGGTAGGCACCACCTCTCACAAGGTAGGTCACCTCCGCCTCTTTCTGTGACACATATACAACAAGAGATGAGCTTCATCATGGATAAATGTGCCCCTTTAAGGAGAAATTCGTCCCATCATGGATTTGATTGGAATCGACTTGATTTGATCTTGATTTGGTCTCCAATTAGCCCCAACATCATCCTTAGTTGAATTGGAACATGTATGGGACAAGTTTCCACTGATTTAGGGATGTGTTTTTTCTCCATATTTTCCCCTTTTTCTAATTTTTTATTCATTTTTTTGCTTTTTTGGAGATTTTCCCCTTGAGTGATAAATTAATCACGTAAAACTTAGGAAAAATGGGTTTTGGGGTATAATGGGTGCTTTGAGTTTGAAAACAAGCACCCGCATGGCAAATTTGCCCCCCTTAGCCACACTTTTATGAGACTTTGAATTTTCCCAATTAAACCATTAAAGATAGCATAAGTTTACCTGTGGGGGACCTAGTGCAATGGGGGACCTAGTGCAATGTTCATATGACTAAAAAAGGTGACTAGCATTTAATTTACATAGACACCTAAACTTTAATAACCTCCTAAGGCCTAACCACCAAGGCAAATACTCCAGCTTTGGAGGTTGAGTGAAAAACTCGAAAATTATAAGTCATTTGTGCAACAACCGATCATTAACAAGGGAAAAAACACTCTAGAGTACGGCATTGATAGCTAAGTTTAAGTTGGCCAAGCCTTTTACAAAAAGTCATCATGCTATGTCAACTTGTTACAATTTCCCTGAAGGTTATGAACATGCAAAATTTTAAAAAGGGGTCAAAATTGGCCTTGGAAAGTCTTCTGAACTTATGAGCACTGATAATGAACAAGGAATTTGTTCAAAACTTCAGTGGCTCATTGGAAATCCACCTAAGTGCAACTTGGTGGATAACACATAGCCTAAGAAACCGGATTCGCTCATAACCCCCTTCGTGTCCCGTGGGGAACGAATCGGACACGATTCGTGTCCGACACGAAGGGGATTCGACCTTCGGTCGAA
>LPNX010168017.1:624447-704495 GCA_001517045.1 Pseudotsuga menziesii
TGTATATTTTTAAATTTTAATATATATTTAAAAAAAATATATATATGTATATAAAACGTATCCTACGTGTCCTGATTCCGGGGTCACCGTACCCGTGTCGGACACCTCGAATCCCCGTGTCCTTCGTGTCCCGTGTCCCCGTGTCAGGTGACTTAGCACATAGCTCTTCTCTTTTAATCAACAAGGTGGTCTAGACATTTCGTGTTCTTCAAACAATAACGGATGTTTGAATACCACTCAAGTTGTTCCAATCCATCTAGAACTACATATATCATCTCCAGTAGTTGTTCATTGTTTATTCTCATTTCCTTTTGTAAGCATCTTAGCTAAGCTCGACACTTTTACTAGTCTGGTTGGATGAATTTTCACATCATACTGTTGGATCTTAGATTTCGACTTTCCTCTGACCCCTAAACAATCTTGTTGGGTGAGAACATCCTACATAGTTGTGTGAGCTACATATGTGATTATTTTGAAATATCCCACAACTCTTGAAATGTTTCAAAGATTGGATCAAAGTGTATGCTCGTTTCTCCATAATGGGGTGCTTAAGCTTTGAGTCCTTGAGAGCCTTGCTTATAGAGGCAATGGACTACTCTTTGTTTCGATCATTCTTCTGCAACAATAACCTTGCTATGGTATCCTTAGATGCAAATGAGAATACCTAGAAGTCCTTTGCATAATATGGGTTGATTACATCAGTGTCGGCGCTATGGCTTCCTTGATCATCTCGAAAGCTTTCTTGCTTTCATCATTCCATTTCAATTCCTTATCCATTTTAGAAGGTTAGATAAGGCTTAGTGATTTTTGCAAAGTTTGGAATGAATCTCCTGATGAAGTGGAGCTTTCCAAAGCAAGACTGAACAACTTTCTTGTTACAAGGCAGTGGAATCTAGTGGATGGCCTTTATTCTTTCTGTATTCACTCTAACGCCTTCCTTTGAAATAACATGCCCGAGGAGCTTTCCTCATCTACCCCAAAGATTGATTTCTTAGGGTTCAGTGATATGGCATATTTCGTGCACCTTTCAAGCATTTGCCACAAATGCTGCACATGATCACTTCTTTCCTTAGAGAATACTATCAGGTCATCCTGATATATCTCTATTAATTTTTCAATTAGATTTCTGAAAGCGAAATCCATGGTTCTCTGGAACGTGGATCCTGCATTTAACAACATGAATGGCATTCTTAAATACTCATACATCCTCATGGGGTAGTGAATGTTGTTTCTTTTTAATCCTCTTTCTTGACTAGAACTTGTTTATAATTTTTGACTTTCCTCGAAGATTGCTTTTGCAATTATCTTTCTACAACGACCTTTCCGCAATCGGAAACTTCTTCCTTCTGCAATTGCAGATTGCGGGTATGCATTTCGACTTTCATTGAAAATTGCTTCCGCAATGACTGTGAATCGTCGATCGCTTTTGCGGAATCCTCCTCGTCCGTTGATCAATTATTAAACACAGAACTTCATTTTGGCGCCCCAGAGTGTTATCTTCCGCACACATTTACTTTGCAGATTTTGTCCCTTCCGTCGATCTAGTTTTTTAATACGATCTTAGCCGTCCAAGTTTTGCTAAATAAGCTGACTGCAACTTCATGCCTTTGCGTTGATTGATCAATCAAGCTCAATCGGACTTCGCCTGACTTGATTCCCCCGCTGGATCCTCTCATGTGTCTTTCTATCCTTATCACATATGCCATCGCTTTCCCTGCCATCACTTATTCCTTTATTGAAAATTTTCAAACCCCAACCCGGTTTCAAGTTCAGATCACTGCATATGGTTTAATGCCCAACCCCAATATGCATGTACATTTAAAAATTAAAAATTTTCACTGAAAACTTAGAAACACTTGAGATTCTTTCAACTTTATAAACTTAGAAAATTTACAGCCAAATTTTCAAATGCAGAAAATTAAATCAGCCACTCATGAAATTTTTATAGACGTAGATTTTTGACCACAAATGGTCCAGGAAAAACCCCCAAGGGAAATCCTGTTCATGAGAGAGATATTTTTATTCTTTCAGGCAAACTTTAAATAAAAATACAGTAGTACTTATCTTCACCAAATGCTTTGGTAAACGTGCCAATCAATCCTTGAATGGCCTGCTGAAATTTCAGAATTTATTCTTCTCGAACCACGTGCCAGAAAAAAACATCCCAGCAAAAATTCTGCACAGTCTGCCTCGAAAAACGTGCTGTACGGCCAGTTCCATACGGATGTACGGATCCGTACGGTTGTACGGACAATTTTTTTTTTCTTGAATTTTTTCTTCTTCAGAAATCTGCAGAAATCACCTTGAAAAACGTGCTGAAAAAATTTGCCATCAAAACTGCAAATTCTGCCCTGGAAAACATCCTGTTTGCCTTGCTGAAATTGTTGAAATAAAAGAATGATTCTTCCTTGGTTTTTGTGCCTCTGAAACCTGCAGAATTCTCCTTCTCTCTCCTTCTTTTTCTCTGGAAATGAAATCACTTCAAACCCTTGTCCTCTTCTTCTCCTTGCTCTCTCCTTTCTCAAAAATCTCTCTTGTGAAAGTGAACAAAAGATACGGTTTGCCTCTCCCCAAGCCTTTTTTGTTCATGGTAACTTCCTCTTTCAATCCAATGGTCTAGATTAGATTAGATTGAGGGTTCACAATAAATGCTCATTAAATAAATAATAAATGACATTTAGTGCACCTCATGTCATTTAATAAAGTGAAGAGCCTTCTAATTAATCACTCACTTGACTTTATCATTAAATATGAACTTAGGATAAACCATGACTTAACTTTTAATAAGGCGACTTTAAAAATATAAAGTACCTCTCACTTTATTAATTTAAATGACTAGGGGTCACCTTTTAAAGTGTTCTTGTCCACTCCAAGGCAACACAAGGTGAACAACACTTCCTTGGTAACTTTTCAACATTTATCATTACCGAACTCTTTTGACATCAACGACAATTCCATCCAACAAGAAGAAACATTGCATTCCTTCTATTTGGAATTTGATTGCACTAACAATGTGGCCGAATATGAAGCTCTGCTTTTAGGGCTAGAACTGGCTAGATACATGAAAATCAAGTGTTTAAGTGTGATCGGTGATTCTGACTTAGTAGTCTCTTAGGTGAAAAATCAATTTGTAGCTAAGAATGATAGACTACGTAGCTACCGAAATGCAGTATGGGATACCATAGAGATGTTCGACGCTTTTTCAATTAAAGTAGTCCCTGGAGGAAAACACACTTGCTGATGCCTTATCTATGATTGCGTGCACCTTTGAAATCCCCGAATACCTGAAAGAAAAGAAATGCAAGGTGGAAGTTCTTTTTAGGCCATTTGTCCCTGATAATCAAGATCACTGACAAGTTTTTGATAATGCTGCTCAGATAATCCGTTTCTTACATTGCATTGATTATCCTCAAGATAACGCTATCACTTTAGAAGATCAAATGCATAATCAGTCACTATCTGATATAGATGCCATTGAATTGTCTTGACCTTTAGAAAATAACTTCAATAGGCATGATGAGTATAAAGGAAGAAGGGTTGAGCTTGTTGATGTGGTCGTTGAGATAAATATAGGAACTCTTGTTTCCCCTAAAATGGTAAAGATTGGTGAGAACGCTTATCCCAAAGAGCGAAAATAGACTGAGAACCTAGTTTGGGAATATAATGATATTTTTGCCTGGACTTATGATGACTTAAAGACTTATGATCCGTTTATCATAGAACATACTATCCCTTTGAAAGAAGGATCCAAACCTTATAGACAAAAGCTTCGTAATGTAAATCCCATAACTGCCCCCCCCGATTAAAAAGGAACTTGAAAAAATGTTAGCTGTAGAAATCATTAGTCCTGTGAGGCACACAACCTGGGTATCAAATCCTGTGATAGTGAGAAAGAAAAGCGGTGAGATTAGAATATGCATAGACTTCAGAAATTTAAACCAAGCTTCTCTTAAAAATAATTATCCTTTACCCAATATGAAAAATTTGTTGATAAGTGTCACAGGGGCTGGGATGTTATCTATGTTAGATGGTTTTTCGGGATACAACCAAGTCCAAATTAGAAAGGAAGAGAAGGGAAAACAACATTTACCGCTCCTTGGGGAACCTATGAATATGTACAAATGCCATTTGGATTACTGAATGCGGGCTCCACCTTTCAAAGGGCCATGGATCAAGCGTTTAGTGATTTAATTGGCAAGATCATTGCAATCTATCAAGATGACTTGACAATTTTCTCCAAGGAAAGGGGTGACCACGTGAAGCATTTGAGGAAGATTTTCGATAGATGTCGTAAATTTGGAATCTCTTTAAATCCAAAGAAATCAACTTTTGGGATAGATGAGGGGAAGTTGCTAGGCATATTGTGTCAAAAGATGGAATCTGAATTGACCCAGAACGAGTGCAGGCTATCAACGCCATTCCTCCTCCCCATGATATTCCGTCTATCCAATCCTTCTTTGGAAAAATCAATTTTGTGCGACGATTCATTCCGAACTTAGCAGAATTAGCCAAGCCTTTGAATGCATTATTGAAGAAAAATGTAAAGTTTGTGTGGGATGAGAAGTGTGACATTTCATTTTCAAAATTGAAGAAGGCCATATCAACTTCACCAGTTTTGGCATGCCTTGACTATAATAAAGAGTTCATGATTTATTCATATGCCTCGGAAGACACAATCGCAGCAGTCTTATTACAAAAGAACAATGAAAATCACGAACAACCCATAGCCTTCATGAGTGAAAACCTCAAAGATGCAAAATTGAAGTACACTACCATCGAAAAACAAGCCTATGTGTTGCTCAAAGCTTTGAAGCATTTCAGGACATATATTGGTTTCTCCAAAATTAAGGCTTATGTACCATATCAGGCAGTAAAAGATGTGTTATCCCAATCTGATGGTATAGGTATATGAGGAAATTGGATTTCACAGATTCAAGAGTATGATTTGGAGATTAAACCTGTCAAAATTATAAAAGGACAAGGGCTTGCACAACTTCTAAAAGAGAAAGAGGTTTTGGTGAGTTGTGTAGAAGAAAATCATGACAACCTAAATGTTGAAATGGAATGGTACAAGGACATCATATATTATTTGAAGAATTTAATCTATCTTAATTATTTGGTTGACCATCAACGGAGGGCCTTGAGGCTGAAAGCACCAAAGTATGTTTTATCACAAGACGGTCTGGGATGGAAGAATCCTAATGGAATCATTCTTAAATGTGGCAATCTAGAAGAATCTAAGGTCATTATAAGAGAAATGCATTCTGGTTTGTGTGGAGGGCATTATGCACCTAGAACAACAATTGCTAAAATTATGCGTGCAGGATATTATTGGCCTACGTTATATGAAGATGTTCATTATTTTGTTAGGTCATGTATGGAATGTCAATTCTTCTCAGGAAAGCCAAGATTGCCTGCCTTACCTCTGAACCCTATAATCGTTAAAGCTCCTTTTCAGTAATGGGGTATGGATTTTGTGGTCCCATTTGATCAAAACTCAACCAACGGGTTTAAGTACATTTTAACCTGCATTGATTATTTCACTTGTTGGGTTGCGGCTATTCCTACCAAGAAGGCTACCGCTGAAGTTATAATCAAGTTCTTGGAAGAAAACATTATATCAAGGTATGGTTGTCCCTTAAAATTAACCATTGATAATGCCAAAGATTTCAGTAAAATATAAATGAATAGCTTTTGTTTTAATTATGGCATAGTTTTGTCTCACTCTTCCAATTATTACCCTCAAGGAAATGGTTTAGCTGAATCTAGTAACAAAAACTTGGTAAGATTTTTGAAGAGAATGGTGGGAGAAAACAGAAGAAGCTGGGATAACAAGTTAAAATACACCTTGTGGGGAGATAGAACCATGGTAAAAAGTATTACTAGAAAATCCTCGTTTGAATTAGTATATGGACAAGATTGTAGGTTGCCCATCAACTTGCAGATATCAGTCTATGAGTTGTTACATCGGTGCGTGTCTGCCCAAGAAGCTATCGAGCCAGGATAGATAAGTTGGTAGAATTGGACAAGAAAAGAAGAGAGGCTTTTGACAAAACGATAATCGAGCAAGAAAGGATTAAGGGCACCTTTGACCAAAGCACTTGGAACGAAGATTTCAGGGTCGGAGATGTGGTACTCTTATGGGATAAGGATAAAGAAAAGCTGGGAAATGATGGAAATCTTAAATTTTTTTTGGATAGGACCTTACAAAATCGGTCGATTAGCAGGAAAGGGGTCATTCTAGTTAGAATCTCTGGATGCCAACGAGCTTGAATTCCAGTTAATGGGAGATTACTCAAACATTATTTCCCCCTATAAACTAAGTCCTCTTTTTGCCATCAGTTAGAGTAGGTAGGATTGAATAAGCTCTCTGAGCAGTAGTTGAGTCTGTAGTTCCATCTGATTGATGTATGAGTCTTCTAGTTACTGAGTTTTGGCTGTGTTTTGTCTTTTACTGCATTTGAATGAGTAGATTAGAATTTACTTTTCAGCACTTTACTTTTCAGCATTTATTTCCTGTGAGTTAATTTCTGCATATATTTTTCCCATACATGCAGCTCTAGAATTTATTGCTTCCATGTGCGTAGATAACAGGTTATACCTGGATAGGAAGCAGAAAGCGGGAAGTGCTTGATTATTTATTGCTGATGGTGTTGCAGACCAAAGATCTTTGAAGTTCTCAAGCACTCTCTTCATTAGAGCACTTGTCCTAGTTGGAGCCAAACGTTATCACATATACATTTTGCAGCCGGGCTACCATGATGCAGCATACAGACTTGTCTCTTATTCTATTTCGAGCTACTTTTCACATGGGGTTTTAGCATGGATCATTACAGCTTCAACTATTCCAAAGCCTTGTTCAATGGAGTTTCCTTGCCAGGACTGAGATTCAGTGGTCCATTGAGATGATTTTAGTGATTGACTTAGTTCATTCCAACAGTGTAGCAGATCAGATGCGGTACACACAGTTGCAGAGGGGTCCTATCAGTGGGAGACAGGTATATATGGTGAGATCAGGTATATGTTTCTTTCGTCTGATTTTGCTCTATGATGTATGTCAAACACCTATGCCTGTCATGTTAGGATGATTATGGTGACCTATGCTTATATATGTATTGTACTAACGCTTGAACTTGTGTTATGACTAATCAAAGGACTTGATGTGAAGGTCGTTGCTCATGCCATGCTTGTACAAATAGCAAACCTTAGTTCTAGGTTGGCTCCATGTTTCATTTTTTCCCATCCATACAGTCCATCCATGATTCATTTTTAACCCATGACTTTAGTTTGACCAAGACTTATGAGATTATGAAGATTTTTCACAACTCCAACCTGGTTCAAGTTTCAGTTTTTCATTGTTTAATGCCCAAACCCAAAGGTTAGCATTAACATAAAAATTTAATAATTTTGTACTGAAAACATAACAACATGAGATTTTTCTTTCCTTTTGAATTTTGAAAATTAAAGGCAACCTAAACTCTTATTCATAAATTTAATTTTCAGCTACACGCATGAAATTTAACCCACGGATTTTTGGTAAAATGACCCAAGAAAAACCCCGAAGGCAAACCTATTCTTCAGAGACAAATTATTCAGCAAAAATTATAGCAGCACTTCTCTTTTCATCTCGAAAAACGTTGTTATCACATATATAGTAGCCAGGCTACCATATTCTATTTTTCAGACACAGTACATTTTTCAGCCAGATCTCTTACATATGAGACGCTGAGATGAGCAGTTTTGACGGATCATTATTGTATTGGTGGACTATTGTACTCTCCCATGTCAGGACTAAGTCTCAAGACACTCAGATCTGAGGACCGATGTAGCCATTTAGTCATTACAGAGCAGTTATTGATGCCCAGTTTTATATCAGTGCTTTCTCATTGGATAGATGATGTTTCAGATGGATTATGTGCATGATTATGACTCAACTTTTATTATGTTGTGTTATGGTTATCATTGCTCTTATACTCATCTTTGTGACATGTATTAACATGTCGTGTCATGATCTTGCGGTCATAATTATATGGACTTGGATGTATTTTGTATTATGTATTGATGTCCCTACTTAGACTTGGAAGTACCTGATCTATACTCATTGGTTTTACCCTCCTTAGGGAGAATAGAGGTAGTCATTCTCACCATTGTTTTGGCTTGCTAGTGTTGGCTTCATCATTCACTATCTCCATCCATCTATCACCTTCCAGTTTTGTTTTAACTCGACTTATTATTTGACTTGTGGCATGGAGGACCTTTCCCCTCTAGAACCCTTGTTGGACAAGCCTCCCTGTTTATATTGTGTCTCGGCTTTGAGTTGGTGACAGAACTTGCCATTAATGAGTTGGATTGTATGCCTAAATCATTCTGGTTGGTTGTCTCGATGTTTGGCACTGTGCAGAACTCCCCCTGGTCACTTGAGATGTTGTTGGCTAAAACTGAAAGCTCATGTACTACTTGTATTGGAAAATGTTATGTATGTGCCCATGGAAAATGAAAATGCTAAACTGTGTTTCTTAACATATGTAAACAGGGAAAGAGCAATGAAATGCAAAAATACCCCTTGAAGGGTGTTAAGTCATGAATTTGTTTTCTTTAGTCTTATATTTTGTTTGTGTTTTTGAAACTTGCTTATTTGCTTACTTCTAGGAAATTTTGGTTTAGAGCTAAATTTTGAGTTTATGCCATTAGGTTTTCATCATTTTTGTTTTTCCTATGTCCTGAAGGGTTCTATAGAGTATATTTTGACTAATGGTTTCATAAATAGCACTAAGATCAAGGTTTAATCATATAAACCTAGTTTTAAAGTTGGATTATTGATCAAATAACACAAATTAGATTTTTGAACTTTCTTGTAGCGCAAGGGTAAAAAAAATGCACTGGTGCGCTACAAGAAAGTCGCGGGTGCTCAATTTGTCATTTTTCACGTCGATTTCTTCAATGATTTCATTCCTGGGGTGACTAATCACATCAATAAGCAGGTTTGATACGTGTCTCGTCAAGATAATCATGTAAACAAATGTTGGTCATTGCGTGAGGGAGATCGTGGCATTAGAGGTAAATGCATGGCAAATCATGACAAAGAGTGGAATAAGGCGAGATTAATGGGAAAGAGGTTCTCGAATTGAAGATTATGAAGCTGGTGGAGACGCTGGGATGGAGACACATTGCTTAAAAACCGGAAATTGGCAGTTGAAGGAAGAATTAGGGTTTCACAGCGTGACAGTTAGAGGTGAGCTGGAGAGTTGAAGACACCTGGAGCGTTCAATTCGACATTTAGCCAGTCCAGGAATCAACTTCTAACACCTGCATCAAGCTTGGAATGAGGTATCTCGCGCGACCTTGGTCATGACCTGTTAAAATTGGGGTTTTTTATGCTAAGCCTTATGATGTCAAATTGTTAGAGGAAAACATGAATTCATTTATTCAACAAACTCCCAATGGTGAGATATTAGTCCAAAGGTCTAAATGAGCATCGTTTGATGTTAGTAAAGTTCAAAATAACCTTGTTAAAGATTTTTGGTGCTGTGTTTAACCCAAATTATTTAAACTTGGCACAAAGCATTTCCTGAATTGGTGATAGAATAAACTGTGTAAAATTGAGGACAAGCAGCCTGTGAGAGTTCAAAGGAAAATTCTCTGCAAAGACTGTGAAACTTGAAGAAAATAGGCTGTGAAGTCACTAACAGGTTTTGAAAACCACACAGAAGATGAAGAGGAGTGGAAAGACTAATAGGGCCGAGCCCACTGAGCTAAATTGGATAGACAAATTTCCAGGATGTGCTGAACTCTTTGAAAATGCTGGATGGTTAAACTTTTTTAAAAAGATTGATGGATATAATGCTGAAGTCTCACACAGGTTTGCTCAGTGTTATAACAAAGATATAGTATCATTTGATACTTTGAAGTTCAAATTGACTACAGATTTGGTGGCTGAAGCAACAGGGGTCAAAAATGAAGGAGAACTTTGGTTCAAGAAAGTGCCATTTACTTTCAATGCACAAAGGTATCTATTGCTTGGTATTGTTCCAGATTGGGGCAAGGGAGTGCCCATCCATAATTTCAGAGCTGAATGGGTAGAGCCTATCAAGGTTCTACAAAGTTACATTACATGTGAAGGAAGGTATGCCTTCGTTTTCAAGTCTCATTTCAGGTTCCTTCAACACCTTAGTGGTGAATCAAAGATGAATATGCATTTCTTCCTGCTAAAGAGCTTACAGAAGATGTCCAGCAGGGTCAAAGAACACCGAGACCATACTATTCAGTCCATCTTTCACCATGGACTTATTAAACTTATTATTAACAGTGTTCTGCAGAAAGAAGGAAAGACTTGGGAATACTTTCTCTTTTGGTCAGGGTTCCAAAACAGCCAAGAAGGACAGTCTACCAGAAAGCTAGTTGATAAGGGACAAACCCTGATCAGAAAACTAAGACAAAAAGTGAAGGTTGAAGAGGAAGAATGTGTCAAATTAGAGGAGGTTGTAGAACCTACAAAAGAAGATTGTGAATCTAAGCAGCATCCAGATGACAGCGAGAACCAAAATCTGCAATTTATTCACAAGGAGACTCAGCCTGTTCAGAATGAAGCACCAGCAGAAACATTCGTTGATGAAGAGATTATATTTACAGAGAAGATTTCAACTGATGAAGAAAACACTAAAGTCCAAAAGCAAAGTCCAATTACAGTTTTGTTTGAAGATGAAACATACTTGTTGGAAGAGGATAAGTTGACTGTCAGTGATAAGACTAGGGTTGGCACAAAAAATGAGTTTTACAGTCAGGAGGATAGGATAGCAGTACCAAAGAAAAAGAAGCTTAAAGTTAAGGAATTTGCCTCTGTCATTCATCAAGGAAAAAGTTTAAAAATGGCAGGAGAGCTTGCTCCAGGCTGGAGACCCAAAACTAGACCCAAAAACAAATTAAGGCTAAACATGAAGAAATTATTAAACCCTAAGTTGAATACAGAAGGGATAACTGTGATTGATACTTCTTCCTCTGATGAAGAGCTGGATTTTGGCAAGGGAGACAGCAAAGGGAAAAAACCATTGAAAACAGAAGAAGAATCTAGCCTCACCGAGACCAAATTGTCTGCTGTGTTTTTGGAAATACGAGGTAAAATGTTGAAGGAACAACAAAAAGATGAAATAGAGGTTTCCTATTCAAAAAACAAACTGTTGATTGATGAAAATGTTCCTGGTGAAACTGATAATCAAGAAAACCCAAGTTTTCATGATACTTCTACAAAGCTGCTGCCTGAGGATGAGGAAATCTTTAGAAAGCTTAACATTCCATGGCTTCCTAATGAGCTGCAAAATACAATAGGAAGCAAGGCATTTGACTCAGAGAAAGAAAATTTACAGAGAACTATCAAGCAGTATAAACATCAAGTAGAATATATGCAAGAGACAAGTGATGGTTTGATTATAGCTAATAAAAGACTCAGGGAAGACCTAGAAGAGGTGAATAATCACTATCAAGAACTAATTGCAGTCTCCAAAGAGGCCTTAAAAAGGAAAAGAAGTACAGAGTTACAATTTGCAGGATTAAAATAGACTATCAGAAATCTACAGCAATAGAATGAAGAGCTTACTAGAAGAATGACAGAGATGGAAGTAGAGCAGCAGAAAGCTAGGAGAAAGGCCCAAGCCTTAGAGGGAATAGCTTTGTTAGCAGAAGCTGCTAAAGATCTATGAGCATTGTTAGCAAAATCAGTTACTTGTTATGTTTTGAAGAATATTTTATTTTTGTAATTGCTATTTTGATAAAACCATTTCGATGAGTAGGCTGAAAAGCAGTTAGGGTTTAGCCTTTAATTGAATTTTGAAAGATAGTATTTAGGGAGGTCACAAAGAGAACTAAGGGTTCTACTTTTGGCTGGCTAGAGGAGGTCTCCTGACTTGTTGATAAGCTAAGTATATGACTCTCATGTGTATTTGAGGAACTGATTATGAAATATATGCTCCATTTTACCCTTCAGTCTGTTCTTTGGCTTCATTTCTAGCTTGTTTAGCTACACAATTGGTAATTTCATTGCTGGTTTATAGTTTTTATGCTTGTAGCGCTAGCCATTTGTGGATGAATTTCAATGTTATTTTCTGTTGGATACATGGTTATTATGTTATGCATCTCAGTTTTTCTTTACTTGTGATTTAGTTCTTATTTGGATTATGAATGTATTCCTTCTTGTCACCAAACTTCACAACCAGAAAACCTTTTAAAAACCTAGCTTTGTTTGATTGAAATATTTGAGATTATGTTGGCTTGTTTCTTTGTAGTCTAGAAACAATTTCTGGCATAAACAAAGGGTATAAGAAAAGGTCCAAAAAGCAATGGTTAAATATATGTTGACCTTGTAAATTTGAATATGTCCCGGATGAAAGCTGCGATTAGCTGTGCTTTTAAGCACTGGTGAAGTCCCAAAGGGGACCATATAGGCCAAAAAGGCCATGGAAATAAAATTGATGATCCTAATGAAACTGGGTCAAGCTTGATGTAGTCATGATGCCTAAGTTGAATAAGCACTCTCTAAACAACTCAACCATTTGTGAGGCACTGCCATTCCTTGTGTTGTTGTTTGTCCGACATTGGTTTTGGTGAGTTTTTTCTTTCCATATCCAACGTGTCATGATGTTAAGTAGGAGGTCATCCTTTGCCCTAGCCTTGTAAATTTCATCCTTCACCCGTCACTAGCAAATTGACTACAACTATGAAGTGAGTATAGCCTTGAAAGTCTAGTCTGAGTAATAATAAATAAAGCCCTATATATGTATTTGGTTGATGTACAGCTAGTGAAATGACTGCTACTTGTTGTGATTGTTGCTTAAATGAGTTGTAGAGCATGTCTTAGCTTTATAACACTTGCAGCAGATGAATGATAGTCTCAGTTATATTATTGGTATCTGATCATTTACAGATGGTTATTATTGTCTATTGGACATGGTTGATGATTAGGTAGTGACCTGAGAGGGGTATGAGTATACACCTTAGATGGATTTGGACTCTTTGAGTCTAATGAGACAATTTATTTTCAGTTTCGAGCACTTGCAGAAATGAGCAGGCTCATTTTACCTTTCTGATGTAGTTTTGCTTCACAAGATGATGTGTCTGAGCAGGGAGATGTTTTATTTGGATCTTCTAGGGCGTTGTATGGACATAAGGGGTGTAGCCACTTGTTTGTACCATAGTACCCCTATCCTAGAGAGCCCGGTGAGCTCAGTTTGACAACGTAGGCACCCTAGGAGTCTATTTTGGCAGGTTTACGTTTCCCGAGGCAGATTAAAAAATGATTAAATGGCTATTGAAGAAATTGATTTGGGCTACTGAGGCAAGGAAATGACATGGGATGAGTCATGATGATGAGAGTGATGTCCTCCGCACCTTCTCCAACAGTTGCAGCACCTGATTGGGCCCACACCTATTTTTTTGCGCATTTTATATTATTTTCTGGAGCTTTTGGGAGGCTCACGATTTCCTCAAGGAGGCACAAAGTCAAAGAATTAAAATTATATATTATTTTATTGTGCCATGGGGCACCCATAGGGAGTTAGTTAACACTCCATGGACCCACCATGTGCTTCATTTATTTCTTGTTGAGTGGGGTACCCTCTTTATGGGTGATTTAGTCCACTTTGGTACTTTATGGTTATATTGATCCATGTATTGTATGTTGAACTCATTTCAACCATTGATTAGAATATTTTATCTTTTAATCCTAGCCACTTGTTTTGAAAGTGGTTAGGATTCGGTTATGATTGTGGTTCTCTCATTTCTATTTAAAGGAGAGAGCTTTTCATTTGTAAGGGGTCTTTGGCTCTTGGATCTGAATAATATAAAGATTTTTTCGTGGATATTTTCTGGATCTACTTTGCATTTGATGTTCTCAAATGGTGATTGGATAGTCTTCTGCTTCCTAGCATTGCGGAAATTCATGTGAGATCTATATTTTTTCTGCTATCATTGTCTTGTCTATAGGAGGGCGTTTTGGCTGGATTGTTTTTGTAGGGGGGCCTCAACTCGTTCGGTTATCTTCGTCTTGGATCAGGGGGTTTTCATTAGTGTCATTGTGATTTATAATTATTTCTTTTTACTTTTCTATAGCATTTGGTTTCTTTATCTTGTCTTAGCAAATCTAATATTGTTGACGTTTGCTCATGCAGGGTAGGGGGCGCATTGGTTGCTTGGAGCTTACATTCGTCATAGAAATCACTTGGATCTTCCAGAATTGATCTGGATAGCAAGGATCATCGCTGTTAAGACATCTACAAGCATTTTTAGGTATGATCTAACAGGTAATTTTCTTCTGTTTAGCAGATCTCAATCCATTGTACCTGTTTTCCTTCCATTTTTCTGAAAATCCTTAAAATACTAAAAAAACCCCCAAAAAATACTAAATCCGGGAACCGTCCGATCTTTGGCCAAACCACTATTGGGTTTCATAGATCGGGTCTCTCCCTCATTGAATCTACTGCAACGTTGGTCAAATTCCTGCTGGTTTGATCTAGATCTGAAATATTGTCTGAACACTGCATAGCGCCCCCACTGAAAATTTGACTTGCTAGGGTTTTGTTTTTTTTCTTCTGATTTTTGACTTCATAGACTGATAGATCAGGTCTCACACATTCCAAATCACCCCCAACGTTGTCCAGATTCATGACAGTGTGACCTAGATCTGAATTTTAGACTGAAAACAACCCTAGTGCCATCACTGAAAAACTGGACCTTTCCGGAGTTTACTGTTTCCGAAATTTGATAGGCT
Source organism: Pseudotsuga menziesii (assembly GCA_001517045.1). Taxonomy (NCBI): domain Eukaryota; kingdom Viridiplantae; phylum Streptophyta; class Pinopsida; order Pinales; family Pinaceae; genus Pseudotsuga; species Pseudotsuga menziesii. The sequence goes on from LPNX010168017.1 coordinate 639,203, forward strand.
AGGCTGACTGTTTCCGAAATTTGACAGGCTAGGTTGATAGATCAAGTCTTGAGCATTCCAGAACACCCCTAACGTTGAGCTAGATCCAGCTTGCTTGCCCTAGATTTGAAGAAATCTGTTTTTCATCCTCTCAGCCTCATTCATCAACTTTGACTTTTCTGGGATCTAACGCTTCCTAAATTTCTCTGAACCGAGTGTGTAGATCAGGGCTTCTTGATCCCATTTCCTCTTCAACGTTGAGCTAGTTGTCTGCTGGTGGCCTCAGATCAATAGATATGTCTCATCCAACCCTAGCGCTAGCCTTCCTTGAATGAATTCCTGCCTTAACTGAGCCATCCGGACCAAAACACTTATCTGGGTCCACAGATCAGGGTCTACCCTAGGTGGGTTCACCTCAACGCTGGGTGTATGCTAACTCCATTGCCCAATGCATGAAAGGCACTGATCTCCCATCCTTAGCGCTAGCCCTGAATTGACCTCTTCCCCTTGAAATTGACTGTTCCTTGATGACTTAGACAATCACTCCTGTTCACCTTTTTCATTGAGTCTGTCAGCCAGGTACTAGATAGTCTCGACTATTTTCCTGCCTATCCTGCCTCGGTTACACTTCCCAAGGCAGAGATCATCTTCTTTAGTTGCTAGTACCAAAACCCCAGATCTAACCATTTCCCCCAAAGGTCATCCGATTACTACTTTGGATCAGCCAATATACTGCTGAAGCCCTGATCCATCTACTGAATCCTACTGTAGATCTAGAGTTTCTGAACACCTTACACCTTACCTACCTCAAAGTACATTTGATCTATTCTGGTGTCTAGGTCTGATCTCTCCTGTCGGGAGTAGATCCGGGTCTCCCCTGTTGTTGCCTTGGACTGAGATAACATAAAGCGAAGACTGCCTTGATTGACGTGACAACCATCCATTTGGGAGTCTGGGCAGTCTTGGTTCCACCTCCCTAGTTGCTTGCCCCTCTACCATCCATCCTGGATTCATCATACATAGGCAACTACAAGGTTGGTGATAACATTTTGGTGCCACGTGTCACCAAAACACCCAGAAAACCTGCTGTATGGAACCCCACAAATTTTGCCACACGTGTTGTACGGCTTCCTTGATTTTTGAGCTGTACGACCTCGAAATCTGTGTTGTACGGTCATTGTACGTACATCAATAAATGCTGTATGATTGCCTTGAAAAATGTGTTGTATGATTTTTGTCTTGAAAACCGTGCCTCTCACCTCAAATTTTCTGTTGTACCAACTGTACGACCTACAATAAATTTTGTTTGGTCACTGCATTAAATGCTGTACGAATTCTTGGAATTCATGCCCTTTCTTTGATGGTACTCTTGTCTTGAAATTTGTGTCCTTTCTCCTCTTCCTGGTTCTGGAAATTTTTTGCAAGGGTTTCTCTCTGATTTTCTCTTGCTCTCTCTCTCTCTCTCTCAAAATTCTCTATTGAAAGTGAACAATTAGCCTCAATTTGCCTTTCTCTCTCCTTTTTTGTTTGAGTAACTTCCTCCTTGAAATCAAAGGCCTCTTTAATGCTCATAAGTCACTTTAAAATTATAAACTCAGACGTTTAATTAAAAGGTCACTTTATCATAAAGTCATTCACACCTTTTAACATGGCTAGGGACCACATTTAAGTGTTCATGTCCACCCCAAGGCATGAGTGAACTAACACTGACCTAGGTAAAAAATCAACACTCCCTCTTACCGAGGAAGGTGTTTTTCATCACTCCCATCTTATCTCTAAAATGAATGTGCTTTCTTCTTCCGGAAGACTTAGTGAGAATATCTGCTACCTGCTCATCTATAGAAATGTACTGTAACTCAACAATTCCTCTTTGAACATAGTCTCTGATGAAGTGGTATGTGACCTCAACGTGTTTCGACTTGTCATGAAACACTGGATTCTCAGAGAGCCTGATGCAACTCTGATTGTCACAGTAAATGATAGTAGGCCTTAAGTCCTGACCAAATAAATCAACCATGAACTTGCGAAGCCACAAAACCTCCTAACTAGCCTGACTGGTTGCCATGTACTCAGCCTCTGCAAAACTCAAAGCAACGGACTTTTGCTTCCAGCTGAACCATGACACAACAACATAGCCCAACCTAAAACAACAACCGGAAGTGTTTTTCCTGTCCGACGCACTGCCTACCCAATCTGAATCCGTGAAGCCAAGCAAATCCACTCCACCTGACCACTTGTAGTCCAGACCATAATCTACAGTCCCAACAAGGTATCTCAAAATATGTTTTGCAGCTATCCAATGCACTCTCCTGGGCTCCGCCATGAACTGATTGAGAGTGTTCACTGCAAAACTCACATCTGGTTCGGTGTTGACCAAATACATCAATGAACCAATGAGCTGACGAAATAAAGTAGGATCCACCAACTCTCCCTCAGAAGCATGAAGCTTCTTCCAGTTGGTGATCATGGGTGTAGGCATAGGCCTGTAGTCCTCCATCTGAAATCTCTTCAGAACATCTGCAGCATATTTTCCTTGCCCCAGGAAAACATGTCCATCCTCTTGCCGTACCTCCATGCCTAAATAGTAATGCATCAACCCAAGGTTAGTCATCTCAAACTCCGAAGCAAGATCCGTCTTGCATGCATCAATCAGGTGCTCACCGCCAGTAATGAACAAATCATCAACATACGATAGAAGAATGAGCGGAACACCACCAACCACAATGTAGTAAAGGTTGGGATCCGCCTCACTCTTCTGAAACCCAATCGAAAGCAAATAGGAATCAATCCTCGAATACCAAGCCCGAGGGACTTTCTTCAGACCATACAAGGCCTTTTTCAGCCTGCATGCATGAGAATCTCTCTCATAAATCTTAAAGCCCTATGGCTGCTCCAAAAATACCTTTGCCTGTAGAAGACCATTGAGAAAAGTGGTCTTCACATCCATTTGATGGATCTTCCAACTCATTTCTACCATGATGGAGATCACTGCTCTGATTGAAGAAAATCTGGCAACCGGCGCAAAGGTCTCATCATAATCAACTCCTTCTATCTGTGAGAACCCAAGAACTACAATACGAGCTTTGTACTTCTCGATGCTACTATTTGCAGCATGCTTGATTTTGTAGAGCCACTTAGAAGTCACAACTGACTTCCCCTCTGGTCTCGGAACCACTTCCCACACCCCATTCTTCACGATGGAATTGTACTCTTCCATCATGGCATCTCTCCAAACCTGGTGTATGAAGCCTCCTCATAAGTAGTAGGCTCAGACTCTCTCAAGCTTGTCACCTGTGCCATGTAGCTGGAAAATCTCTCAGGTGCCTTGCTCTCTCTGACCTCCCTCCTGGGTGGCTCGACAGACTCCTCTACTTCCTTCACAAGCTCCCTAAGCCAACTTGACTTTCTCTTCTTGGAAGAAGCATCTTGTCGTAGACCCTCCTCTACATCCTCATCATACGAATGTCTCCCTAAAGAAGTACCAACAGTCTGAGATCCTGTCCCTGGTGAACCTAGACCTGTACCATGTGTATCTGAATCACCTTAAGGTGTAACCTTTGAACTTGTGATCCGTGAACCTGTCCCTGTACTAGAAGTCCCTGTAGACTGAGTCCCTGAAACTGATGAACCTGTAACCTGTGACCCAGTCACTCCTGAAACCTGTGACCATGTGCCCTGACTCGCTGAACTCTGTGGAGTACTCTGCTGCTCCTCTACCTCTGAATCTCAAGATTTTTTGAAGGCTCGCTCCTCCTCAAATCTCACCTCCTTTCTCACCACAACTTTCCTCTGTGTAGGAAGGTAAATGCGGAAAGCCTTCGAAGTCTCGTCATATCCAACAAAAATACCCCTCTCCAATAGCCTCCAACTTTGTCCTCTTCTCAGAAGGGACATGTGAGTATGTAAGGCATCCAAAGATACGAAAGTGGCCTCTCTCAGGCACTTTCCCGGTGAACATCTCCTCAAGAGTTTTGCACCCCAAGGCACGGTGCAGAATCCAGTTCAGTACATAAACAACAGTATTACAGGTCTCTGCCCATAGAAAGAAAGGAAGACTCTAATCATGCAGCATGGCTCTAGCTGCACCCACTATCGAACGGTTCTTCCTTTCAGCCACTCAATTTTGTTGTGAAGTGTAAGGATCTGTCAACTGCCTCTTGATCCCCTCCTATCTACAGAACTTGTCGAATGCATGGGAAGTATACTCACCCCCATTGTCTGATCAAAGTACCTTGATCTTCTTTCCTGTCTGGTTCTCCACAAGAGCTTTGAACTTTTGGAACTGAAGCAAGACTTCCTTTGATCTCTTGCTTCTAAGGAAATAGATCTAGGTCTTTCTGGAAAACTCATCGATGAATCTAATGTAATACTCATAACCTGTCAAAGAGGCAAATGACATGCGACCACATAAATCTGAATCTATCAAATCAAGCACTCCCTGTGATCTACTATCACTGCTCAGAAAAGCAGTCTTGGTGTACTTTCCCAAAGCACACCCTCTGCATACACCACTCGACTCTATGATGAAACTGGGCATACCTGTAGTCATATCTCTCAGCATCCTCAAAGCTGGATGATGAAGATGGGCCATCCTCCTGTGCTATAACTCACACAACTCACCGCTGGTCTGAGTGTGTGACAGTGCATGATGTGGCTGGAAGAGAAGCTTGTATAGTTTCTTGCATCTAACTCCAATCGCATGTGAAGCAAATGGACCCTCTGCTTTGGGGAAGATGTGAACTTTCCCATCTAGGACATATACTCCAAAGCCTTTGTCCTCAATCGTGGAAACTGATACAAGTTTCTTCTTTAGCCCAGGGACATACAAGATATCCCTCATAAACATAGGCTGCATGGACTCCCTGTCAAAGCAGACTGTCCCTCGCCCAACTGCTCTCACCACTGTATCATCACCCAATACAACCTGCAACTCCAAATATGTCTCTGACATCTTGGTGAACATGTCTCTATCACCTGTCATATGACTCAAAGCTCCACTATCAATGTACCAAGAGGAGGAAATAGTGGAAGCATTCAACGAATGCCCAACAACCATGGAATGCTCCATGTGACCCTCAATGTCCCTGTTGGTGATGGATGATGCTCTCTCTACACTAACACCAGCAAAGAGAGAAAAATCTCTGTCAAATCTAGCAGCGTACTCATCAATCTCTGCTGAAGTTGTTGTCTGCTGTTTCTTCTTCTTCTTGTTTGGGCACTGTCCAGCATAGTGTCCAAACTTCTGACAAGCAAAGCATTTCACTTTGCTCATGTCTTTCTTCTCTCCATCTTGTTGCTTGGTTCCACCCTTGGAAGCCTTCTTGGTATTGTTCTTCTTCTCCTTTGCTACTAATGCCACATTCTCCTCATCTTCTTTGTTGTGAGATGTACTGCCCTGTACATATCCTCTACATGTCTCCTCCTGTATGAATTCATCCCAAAGACGATCCCATGTAGGCATGTGCTCACGAGCAACCATTGACTCCACAAATGCAGCCCATGGCTTAGGAGGTAACGCCGATTATTGGTTATACACATTAGCACCAGGATCCATCACTGGATACGACATGTTTACTGATTTATTAAGATAAGAATGGGGTGAAAGCATTGATGAATCCATACATCCAAATAATGATTGTGTTGTTGAGGATAAATTTGATGAAGATGATCAGGATAACCATAATGAGATAATTGACGATATTCCTCATCAAACTGATTCCTCCTCTCCCGATCCAACAGTGGACATGCCTTGAATGACTCTTCGATGCAAGAGAGTGACGATCATCAAATCTCGACCCTTTAGGATTATGACCTTGATATTGATATAGAAGGGGAACTTATTGAAATCTTGTCACCATTAGCTCAGGAAGGCACAAATGAAGAAGGAGAACAAAATTATCACTATCAAGAAACATCTTTAGTTGAGCCTTCCATAGGTGAGGTCATTAAAGAGTTTTTAAAAGAGCAACTCCATAGTCATTGCCTAATTGATGATAATTTAAGTCAGTGTCCAACCTACCTGAATCTGGATTCAGACCTTGATCATATCACTGTAGAAGAAGAAAAGGTTGAAATTAATAAAACTTCTGTTGAAGAGCAATCTTGTGGTCATATTGTAGTTGAAGACCAAGTTTGTGAGGATAGAAATGAACATAGTAATGTTTTTCCTTATCAAATGAATGATGATGATCATTTATCCTCAGTTGAATGTAATGAACAATCTCAAGAAGAACAACCACATGATGATGATATGCTAGTGAGCAAGCTTAACCAAGAACCTTCTTTGTCACAACTTTCGAACTGGAATCTGTGTCCCAATAATCATCAAGAGCCTCTAAGGAATGATTCTTGTAATGTTGTTATTATTCCCTGTCATATTTTTGATCAAGGTGATTTGGTTGAGGAGATTAATCATAGTGAGTCTAGTTCTTGGGATGTTAGTTTTAATCTTGCCAATGTCCCATATCACATGGAAGATTGCTGTTAACATCTTTAGGTGATACAAATCAAGTCTCAATTTGTCAATCCACCCTCCCATCCTAGCTTTTGAAGTCCTCTATGGTGTAATGCGGTGCAGAGTCACGAAAGGGCCAAATGGTAAATGGTAAAACATCTTATCTCCTTTCATCCTTGGCGCATAATGTTTGCAACTTTGCTAATTTCTTCGATTGGGTGAATGAAAAGCTCTATAAAGACCAATTCCATATTTTCTCATTTTATAAGCAAAAAATGGGGTTAATCTCAATTTCTGGTTTAATGATTTCTAATTTGTCCTTATTTTGCTTCACCATTGGTCATGATGTGAGTATGATTGAGTGTGCTGACCAAAAAGATGAGGGAAAAAATGATGGCCTAGGAGGGATGAATTATGTATCGTATTCTTTTCTTTCATCAAATTTATACTTGCATAAATTTTATGATCATATCGATCTATGGATGGAAGAAGTCTACAACAATCAATCTTATCCCTGGCATGATTTCATTTCTCTTCATCCATGTCTTTCTTTAATTTTCAAACAACAAGTTATAATGGCTTCGATTTTCATTCACATTGCTTACAAGCCATCTTTGACTTGTTGTATCATTAACTCTAAAGAAAGCTCAATAGATTTGTTCAGCAAGTGGTTGCATTGGATTTATGATTTTATCTAACACTTGTCTAAATTGGTTAGAGTAGGGTAGGTAGGACTGAATAAGCCTTTCTCGACAGTAGTATAGAGTTTTGCTTAGTTGTCTGAAGCTCACTTTTGAAGCTCTTAGTATAGTGTTGATTTCTGTTATCCTGCACAATAAAAATCAAACTTTTACTGAAAGTTATGGTTATATATTAGATTTATTTTCTGCTTTTCAGTTTCATGCATTTTTACTTTCAGTATTTTTTATATTATCCACATTATTGTTTAGACGACCGGGCTGTGAGTTTGGTATAGCTCTGGACACGCTGCAGGTAGCCAGGTGCATTTTTGGTAGCGGTTGCAGAGCCAGATGAATTGATCGAGGATGCGAGAAGCAGAGTGCGAGGACTAGAGATTCTAAGGTTCTCAAGCGCTCTTTTCAGCAGAGCCCTTGTCCCAGCTGGAGCCAGATGTTATCACATATATAGTAGCCAGGCTACCATATTCTATTTTTCAGACACAGTACTTTTTTTAGCCAGATCTCTTACATATGAGATGCTGAGATGAGCAGTTTTGATGGATCATTATTATATTAGTGGACTATTGTACTCTCCCATGTCAGGACTGAGTCTCAGGACACTCAGATTTGAGGACCGATGTAGCCATTTATGTCATTTTCAGAGCAGTCATTGATGCCCAGTTTTATGTCAGTTCTTTCTCATTGGACAGATGGTGTCTCAGATGGATTATATTGCATGGTTATGACTCAGCATTTTATATTGTGTTATGGTTATTATTGCTCTTATACTAATTCTTGTGACATGTCTTAACTTGTGGTATCATGATCTGGCGGTCATATTTATATGGACTTGGCTATATATTGTACTATGTGTTGATGTCCCTACTTAGACTTGGAAGTTCTTGATCTATACTCATTAGTTTTACCCTCTTTAGGGAGAATAGAGGTAGTCATTCCCACCATTGTTTTGGCTTGCTAGTGTTGGCTCCATCATTCATTGTCTTCATCCATCCATTACCTTCCAGTTTAGTTTTCAACCCGACTGACTTCTTGACTTATGGCATGGAGGATCTTTTTCCCCGCTAGAACTTTTGTTGGACAAGCCTCTTTGTAGTGTCTCGGCTCTGAGTTGGTGACAAAACTTGCCTTTGGTAAGTCGGATAGTATGCCTAAATCATTCTGGTCGGTTGTCCCGATGTTTGGCACTGTGTAGAATTCCCCCTAGTCACTTGAGATGTTGTTGGCTAAAACTGAAAGCTCATGTACTACTTGTGTTGAAATTATTGAATATGCGCCCATGAAAAATGAAAATTATAAAACTGTGTTTCTTAACATATGTAAAGAGGGCAAGAGCAATGAAATGCTAAAATACTCCTTGAAGAGTATAAGAAAAGGTCCAAAAAAACAATGATTAAAAATACGCTGACCTTATAAAAATGTCCCTGATGAAAGCTGCGATTAGCTGTGCTTTTAAGCACTGGTGAAGTCCCAAAGGGTCATATAGGCCAAAAAGGCCATGGAATAAAATGATGATCCTAATGAACTTGGATCAAGCTTGATGTAGACATGATGCCTAAGTTGAATAAGCACTCTCTAAAGAACTCACCCATTTGTGAGGCACTTCCATTTCTTGTGTTGTTGTTTGTCCGACATTGGTTATAGTGAGTTTTCCTTTTCCTTATCCAAAGTGTCATGATGTTGAGTAGGAAGTCATCCTTTGCCTTAGCCTTGTCATTTTTCACCCTTCACCCTTCACTAGCAAATTGGCTACAACTATGAAGTGAGTATAGTCTTGAAAGTCTAAGTCTGAGTAATAATAAAGAAAGCCTTATATATGTATTGGTTGATGTGCTGCCAGTAAAATGAATGCTACTTGTTGTGATTGTTACTTGAATGAGTTGTAGAGCATGTCTTAACCTTTTTTACACTTGCAGCGGATGGATATAGTCTGAGTTGTATTGGTGTCTGATTATTCACAGATGGTTATATTGTTTATTGGATATGATTGATGATCAGATAGAGACCTATGAGGGGTATGAGTATACACCTTAGATGGATTTGGACTCTATGAGTCTAATGAGACAGTTTATTTCCAGTTCCAGGCACTTGCAAATGTGATCAGGCTCATTCTGCCTTTTTGATACAGTTTTTCTTCACAGGTTGATATTTTTGAGCAGGGAAATGTTTCAGTTGGATCTCTTAGGGCATTGTATGGGCATAGGGGGGTGCAACCACTTGTTTGTACCATAGTTCCCTCGTCCCAGAGAGCCTGGTGGGCTTAGTTTGACAACGCAGGCACCCTAGGAGGCTGTTTTGGCAGGTTCGCGTTTCTTGTGGCAGATTAAAAAATGATTGAATGGCTATTGAAGAAATCGATTTGGGTTACTGAGGCAAGGAAATGACATGGGATGAGTCATGATGATGAGAGTGATGTCCTCCACACCTTCTCCAATAGTTGCAGCTCTTGATTGGGCCCACATCTATTTTTGGGCATTTTTTATTATTTTCTGGAGCTCTTTTTGGAGGCTCACAATTTCCTCAAGGAGGCACAAAAGTTAAAGAATTAAATTGTTATATTATTTATTGTGCCATGGGGACACCTAAAGAGAGTTAGTCAAACACTCCTTGGACCCACCACGTGCTTTCATTTATTTCTTGTTGAGTGGGTTACCTTTATTTGGGTGGTTTAGTCCACTTTGGTAAATTATGGTTATATTGATCCATGTGTTGTATGTTGAGCTCATCTCAACCATTGATTAGAACATTTCATCTTTTAATCTTAGCCACTCGTTTTGAAAGTGGTTAGGATTTGGTTATGATTGAGGTTCTCTCATTTCTATTTAAAGGAGAGAGCTTCTCATTTGTAGGGGGTTTTTGGCTCTTGGATCTGAATAATAGAAAGACCTTTTTGTGGAAATTTTTTTGGATCTGTTTTGCATCTAATGTGCTCAAATGGTGATTAGCTAGTCTTCAGCTTCCTAGCATTGTGGAAATTCTTGTGAGATATATATTTTTCATGGCTATCATTGTTTTGTCTACAGGAGGGCGTTTTGGCTGGAGTGTTTTTGTAGGGGGATCTCAACTCTCTCGGTTCTCTTCGTCTTGGATCAGGGGGTTTTCATTAGTTTCATTTTGATCTATGATTACTTCATTTTACTGTCTTGTAGCATTCAGTTTCTTTATTTTATATTAGCAAATATGATATGGTTGACGTTTGCTCATGCAGGGTAGGGGGCGCATTGGTGGCTTGGAGTTTGCATATGCCATAGAAATCACGGGAATCTTCTAGAATTGATCGGGATAGCAAAGATCGTCATTGTTACAGACTTCTACAAGCTTTTCCAGGTAAGATTCAATAGGTAAGTCTCTTCTTTTTCAGATCTTATTCCATTGTACCTTGCTTTTCTTCAACTTTTCTTGAAAACTCCTAAAGCACTAAAAACACTAAAAATCAATAAACTTGGGAATAGTCCGGTTTTTTGCCAAACCATTTCTGGGTTTCATAGATCGGGCCTCCTCTTCATCAAGTCAACTGAAACACTGGTCAAATTCCTCACAGTTTGACCTAGATCTAATTTTTAAGCAGAAAACTACATAACCCCCCATTGAAAAATTGACCTGCTAGGGTTTTGAGTTTTTCTAAATTCTGACTTCACAGACGGATAGATTGGGTCCCACACAGCCTAAATCAACCCTAACGCTGTTCAATTGCTTAACCATTTGACCTAGATTTGAAAAATTGACTAAAACTGCCTTAGTGCCCTCACTGAAAATTACACTTTTCCGGAAGAGAGTTTTTCTGAAATCTGACAAGATAGGCTGATAGATCAGGGCCCAAGCATTCCAGAACACCTCCAAAGCTGTGCTAGTTCCTCTCGGTTTGCCCTAGATCTGAAAAATCAGTTTTCAGCCTCCGAGCCCCATCATCAGATTTTGATTTTTCTAGATCTGATTTTTCTGCTGATTTCCTGATTTGGGCTTGTAGATCAGGTCACCCTGACCGCTTTTCTTCCTCAACGCTGAGCCATTAACCTCTTGGTGACCCTCGAACTACAGATCTGTCCTCCTAAGCCCTAGCGCTAGCCATCCATTGAGCTGGGTTTCCTGTACCTTAGTTTTTTCGGACCAATTACTTTCTGGGTTCGTAGATCAAGGTGTCTCCCAAGTGGGTTCTCAGAAACATTGGTTTACTGCTGACTCCATTGCCCAATGTACACAAAGCACTGATCTCCTAGCTAGAGCTGCTCTTAGGCTCTCAGCCTTTTCCCTTTACCAACATTTACTGATAGCTCAAATATCTTTCACTAAGTCTGATTTTTAGGTACTAGATAGTCCCAACTCTGTCCTTGTTTACCCTGTCACAGTTATGTTTCCCAAGACAATGGTCATCTCCACCAATTGCTAGTACCTAAACCCTAGAGCTAGGGTTTCCATTCACCTTGCACCTTAAGTACCTTGAAGCCCCATCTGATCTTCTTCTGGTGTCTAGGTCCGATCTCTCCTGTTGGGAGCAAATCTGGGTCTCCCCCATTGTTGTCTTGGAGTAGGATAACATAAAGTTAAGGCTGCCTTGATTGGCGTGACAACCATCCATTTGGGAGTCTAGGTAGTTGTGGTTCCACCCCTTAGTTGCTTGCCCCTCTACCATCCATCCTGGATCCACCTCAAGCAGGCAACTACAAGGCAGGTGATAACATGCCTCTCACAAGATGAGGAACTAGCTACCTGCCCAAATAAAAAATTAAAATTGTTAGGGGATGACAATATTGAATATCATGTATGTAAATTAAATTTTAATTAATACAAAAACAAGATGAGAAACTAGTTACCTATCCAAGTAATCGTATGGCAAACTGCTGCAACTCAGGAGCATCAACACCATAAAGCCACCACCAATCAATTGGATCCTTTTTCTTGCGCCTATCAGTCAAAGAAGCATGTGAGGCAAAGACACCTCACCCACATGAAAATTGGGCAAATTGGCCTCTTATTTTAGAGGCCTCTTCTGTAGAACCATAAAGTTTTTTAATTGCAGTCATAAACCCTTTTACCACCTCTCTATCTTGGCAAGGGGGTCTCCTTCCTGTCGAGGGATCATACCATTTTGGATTCACTTCATAGGCTGCCATATGAAGTGGGTTGTTCAATTTGTTCCATCGTCCATGTATGATATTTTTCAACTGTGCCCATAAATTAGGATCTTTCTCATCTGTGATGGATCTAATTCTCTCACACATAGAGTCCATGTTCTCATAAATCTCACCTAAACATGGACCATCTGTGTCTGCATAGCGAAGCATATCACATATTGGCTTTACAAATTCCATAACAAATTTGACATCACCCCAAAATTGATCATCCAAAATCAATTTCTTCACCTCCACAACAACATCTGAGCTAGACAACCTCCATTGATTCCACATATCGTTGACTATAGTGGTAGCTAAAGCCCCTTTCATCTCTAGAAGACTCCTAAGCAAATGTAGTAGGTTGCAAATATGGTATTAGCTGGTTTAAGCAACTCTAGTTTGGCATGCCTACAATACATAACTTGTGAATGGTGGTGGTTACACATGAACATCTGAATTTTTCGGCCATTTTCGATTAGCAGTCGAATCCATTCAATTTTTCCAATGTCTTTCAATGCATTATTAAGAGAATGGATTGCACATGGTGTCCAAAAAATGTGCCTAAGGACATTAACAATTCATGAAACAATAAAAAACAGATTTCTTATTTAAGTACCCAAATAATTTTTTTAGATTCAAAAACAAATTATCATACTAAATTATTAAATTAAAAATCAGAATTGTAAATAAGAACCTGTATTCCTTTTGGACTATTATCCCTGCTGCTTTACACACTGGGGCTGCATCAGTAATCACTTGAACGACATTGTATGGCCCCACCTCTGCAATGGCATCACATAAATGGTCTTTCAAGAACATAGTGTTCTTTTCTTGACCAGAACAATCAATTGCCTTCAGAAAATATAGATTGGATATAGAAGAGACAATAATGTTTATCAATGGACGATTTTGACAATCAGTCCAACCATCCATCACAATGGAGCACCCATCTACACTCCAAGATCCCTTTAATGGTGCCATTGCCTTCTCAGGGCGTGTCTTTTCCTTGCAGTCTACCAACACGGTTTGAAGCTTCTCATAATCTGGTGGCTTATACCCCGAAAGTCCATCATTAATGGCACAAACCATTTGCTCAAAACAGGGTGAGCGAGCTGCATTAAAAGGGATTCCACATGCAAAAAAAAATCTTGCTATCGCAAGATCAACACCCTCCCTTCCCTTCAAATCAAACATGTCATAGATGCCACCAAGAATTTTAGGCCTCTTGTTTGCTGTTACATTGCTTTTTGATGCCTTTGATGGAATGCCTTCATCACCAAGACGAACTTCATTTTCGGATGGTATTTCATCTTGATTGGAATCATCATTGTCTTTATCAACAACATGAAATGTCCGTGAGATTTGCTTTCCTACCTTACCATCATCCCTATGTTGCTCCATTTGTATACTAAGGAGTTTAGTGGGATCCTCTGGGTCTCCCGGACAAGCATCAACACCCTTTTTTGGAATGTTCATGAAATGGGCTTTAACCCGGGTGTAGCTGCCCTTCCATTCAACTTGACAAAGGTGGCATTTTATAGTGGTTGTCCCTCCTCCATCCTTCACTGGTTTTGTCATTTCCACATGCTTCCAAAGAGAATATTGAGGGTTTGATGAAGTCATATTGGTTAGGATTCAGGAACTTTGAACCGAAACTGCGAGTAAAGTCTGAAACATAAAAAATTAAATAGAATTAAATTAAATCTTTAATAAATTAAAATTTAAAATTATCAATCTAGATTCTGTTATACTATTATTAATTAATTTTATAAAGTATACTATTAAATTTTAATTTTTAATTATGTTATAACTTATACTGTTTAAGACTTGAGTTAAAAAAATTTATGAAAATTTCAAAATAGTAAAATACACAAGAAAAATTAAAAATTAATTAAATTTTATATAATTATTACAAATTTTATTTAGTTTTTAATATTTATGCAATATGAATACACAGGGAAAAATTTTAAAATGATTTTGTTTTATTAAAAATCAGAGAAATTGATTTTTTAATGAAAAAATTAAAAAAAAACCAAAAAATTTTACCTGTGCTACCTGCGGCTTGGCCAAATCTTCTCCTTTGCTCCTCTCCACTGCTGCTCCTCTCCTCTACCGGCCTGCTGCTCCTCTCCTCTCTTCTGCTCGTGGCTTCCTTGTGCTGCTGCGAGCCCACTGCTTCTCTCCTCTCTGCTGCACACGTCTTCCCTGTGCTGCTGCCGCTTCCATATGCTGCGACTCTTCCCTATGTTGTGGCTCCTCTATGCTGTGGCTCCACTCTCCACTCTCCTATCGCTGCAACAGTCAACACACCCACGCACACTATAAGAAGGCAGGGGACCCACACGACCCTGTCTTCATTTAATTTAATTTTTTTAAATCAATATTTAATTTAATTTTTTCTTATTTTTAATTTTTAATTTCGAAGTTTCCTAAAAGTCCCCGAAATCGAGGGACGTCGTCCCCAAATTGAATGAAGTTTTCGATTTTTGGGTCAAAAGAACCCGGTACTTGAGGATGCCACAAGAAACTTTCAAGGACGCCAGTGAAGTACCCGACCGGGTTTTCGGGACGTGGGGACGATTTCTGAGACGGGGACGCGGACCTAAGGGGTGGGGACGGGTACCCTTGCAACACAGATTATATCATGTATTATGAAGTTGCAAAGGGGAATAGGGTGAATTAAGCTCTTAGTGACCTGCTCCTATGTATTATCACTTTATGTTATATCGTGACTTTCACCTAGGATAGGTGTTCTTGAGCAAAGTGTGCCCCCTTGGTTGACTTGGTCACTTGATCCATGTATTGATCTTTGTATTGATGATCTCCACTATTGATGATGTTTTAATCTCAACCGTTGGATGCAAAAGTAAGTTAGGGTTTACGTCTCTCTCAAACTATTTAAGAGAGGTGACCCCCCCATTGTATTCATGAGCTCTACCACCGAAATTTGAATAAAGAAGATTTGTCTGGGATTACTCTTTGTGTATCTTGTGATTGAGTTGATGCTCTGATAATTGACATTGCTGCTCTTTTGTACTGAGTTTGTTTTGGGAGATATCTTCCATTTTGTCTTTTTCCCATTTCATTTGCAGGAAAGGAGGCGTGTCAGGAGAGAGAGGGCGCATCAGTGGGGCAACTCACCATTTTCCCGGCTCCTGGGTGTTTTGTTCAGGGAGTATTTCTTTCTTATGAATTTTTACTCCTCGGTCTTTCATTATTCTGTAGATCCTGTTCACTTGTTTGATCTTTTGACTTTTCTCTGATTGCGCAGGTTGAAGAGGGCGCTTGGGTGATTGCTTGAAGCTCAACAACATCAAGATTCTCTCTAGAAAAGTTCATTTAATGAAGGAGGCAACATTCATCATCATTTCTGAGGTCATCTGCAATATCCAGGTACGTCTCACAGGTAATTTCTCTCTCATTTAATTTATGTATGCATTGCCTATCATTGCTTTCATTGAAAAACCCTTGTTTAAAATTAGGAAAAATCACCGGACCGAATTGCACTAGGAATTTGCAATTTTGACGATATGGGTTTTGTCGGCCACGTTGAAAAACCCCCTCTCTTTAAAAAACGTCAAGCTTGGGACTCCTCTGCCCATCTCCAAGCACTTGTTTCAGTTTGTTAGAATTATTAATCCTCCCTTGTCCAATTTGGTCATATGTCTAAGTCAGGAGTCATGTCTAAATCGAGAGTCTTTCCAGTCTATTTTTAGTCACTAGAACCATTGGGTCCACTTGGCCTAATTGGGGCACATGTTCCAGTTAGTAAAGTGTGGGGAACACAAATTGAGGCCTACTGCCACTGATTGCACTTGCATGCATCAGTTTAGGAGCCTCCTAGATCAATCCCTACAATTTAGGAGCCACTGGGAGTGCTGATACCAACCTTCATCAGTTGAGTTTAGTTAGTGACTAGTCAAGCTGAGTTAGGAGTCAGTTACATTCAGTTCTAGTACTCTACATTCAGTTAGCGCTAGGTTTGCATGGCTGCATGCAGGAGAGGCGCATTCCTCACCTACCACAGTCAGTTAGCCTTAGTTAACACTGAATTAGACACTTGAGTTGTGTTTTAGAACTTCGTTGAACTCCGATAATGATTTAGACAAGGTCAGTTAACTATTGAGTCCTCCGATAATGATTTAGACAAGGTCTTAGTTACCTACAGTCAAGTAGAGTCTAATCAATTCGAATTTCCCCATGTGGATTCGAATTGCATGTGGCTATTTAGCCGTTGTATTACATTGTAATTAATCATCTAATTACTTTTTGATTAATGAAAGCATTCACAGTTGCAAGCCATTTTTGCACTGTTTCATTCTTCAATTGCTGAGTAAATTGTGTGATCTATCTTGTGAGTTGTGTGTTTGTCCACAGATCTATGTGGTCAATTTAATATGGTATCAGAGCCTTGGCGGACAAGGCACTTCTCCTCCTCAGATCTTCGGCTGGATCATTTTTTTGAGCAATTTGCTCTAGTCCTACTTTGCACCAGAAACATAAGGTTTACCACTTAATACCCCAAGTTAAGGAATTGTTGATCAAGCTTGCTTGATCAATTATGTTGGGTGTGATGAAAACCTGAAATGTGCAGGTAGTCGACCTTATTTTGTTTGTTTGATTGTGTGATTTACAGGTTATCAGTTCTTCTCACTGCATTCGCTACAAGCAGCTCATTCTCCTCATTGCATTCGCTATAGTAGCTAAATCTTCTTCACTGCATTCAAAATGGCCCATCCAATGGAGCAGCTCACTTCCTTAAACTACCACTAGTGGAAAGAGGACATGGAGTCACTGCTTCGCACCAAGAAGCTCTACAGACTCACAATGGAGTTAGAGGCAGAGCCAATTCTTAATCACGACAAAGAAAAGTACCGGAATAGGCTTGATAAAGCCTATGGATGCTTGTCTCTCTCAATCTCTCAAGATCTTCTCTTCCACATCAAGGGATTGAAGACTCCCGAGGAAATTTGGGACAAGCTTGCCTCCTTATTTGATAAGCAGGATGAGATGAGGGTCCATCAGCTAGAGAATGAGCTCATCTCTCTTCATCCATCCAACTTTGGAACACTAAATGAATTCTTCACAAGATTCAAGAACCTGAGATTCCAGTTGAAGCTATGCAAGGTTGAGAAGGAGGATGATCAACTCATCCTTGCCATTCTCTCAAAACTCAATGCAGACTACTCAGTCTTTGTATCAACTTTTCAAACAATGAAGCTCACCACTCCAAATTGGAAGATGCTCACTGTTGATGCTTTCATTGAATCCCTCTCTCATGAGCATGACAAGTTGATCCAAATGGGGATCATTCGATCTTCCAGAGATCAAGCACTAGTTGCAGGAGGATCTAAGGTAGCGAATGATAAAGGGAAGCAAAGAGATAAGTCTCCTTTGAAGGAAGAGCAGTCAAACGAGCCTTCAAGTTCGAAGAGAAGTAAGAAGAATGGCAAAGGAAAGACTCTTTGTTCCTATTGTGGAAGGGGCTTTCATCCAGAAAGCTCTTGTATGAGAAGACAACTTGATGAAATGACTCTTCTTTTGAAGAAACATAACATTACTGCATCTCCTAGTGCAAGGAAGGCTGACCACACAGAAGACACATAAGACACTGAAGATTACTTCGAAAGAGGTCATGCGCTGAAGGCCAACTACTCAACAACACATGTCTTCCTCGTTGATTTTGGAGCTTCCAATCATATTGTTGCATCTAGAGAATTATTCTCTTCTTTACAGTCTTTTGATGGTCCTAGTATTCAATTGGGCAATAACAGTAAAGTTCAAACCAAAGGGAAGGGCTCTATCAAGCTTGAACATGGAAGGTTCAAAGATGTGCTCTATGTTCCCTCCCTAGCTTCAAACCTATTATCTGTATACCAGATGATTCATACTGGCTCTCCAAAGCGAGTGATTTTTGGTCTTGACTCAGTGGAGATCACATATATCTCTACTGGGAACATCATAGCGAAGGGTGTTGCAAATCACGCCTCCAAGGCATATGAGTTCTCACACTTCATGCCTTTTTCAGAACCAGTGCACTCTCAAAGGGAAGGTAAAAACATTCCATCTCCTTCTTTTGCAGTTTCCACTAGTATTGCAGAACTAGTTGTATCAGTTCATGAGATTAAGATTCATTCAGATTCAGTCCCTACTTCCAAGTAGGAAGCGAGGAAGATGACTGGAAATCCATCTGATATCAGAAGACAAAGAAGCTTGCGCTATGCCATGCAATCTTACCTCCTTCAGAGAGATGCAACAAATTGCCTGTAAGATGTCACATGGCAAGGTCTGATCAGTCACACTGCCTTCAGAGGAATAGAGTGGATCATTCACCTCTTCAGCCAGAAAGAGGCAAAGGTTACATTCCTCCTTCCTTCCATCAACATTTTGGGAGAAGAAGGAGAAGTCTACATTCTAGGCCCCAGAATACTTGTGCACAGAACACCATTCATGCTGCTTCGCTACATCACAGAGATGAAGGTTGCAGCAACATATTTCCAAGTTTTTCAAACTTGAATCTAGATTCTATCTGCTTAGATAGAGGGGGGGCTTTTTTCTCATGAGGTTTTTTCCCCAGCTCCTTGTATTGAGCAGTTACTTTACTTTACTTGATGTAATGGGTGACCTATGGTCTTAGTTACCAGGGCCCACAGATTGTCCAAGTTAGCATTCAGGGGGGGTGTTAGGATTATTAATCCTCCCTTGTCCAATTTGGTCATATGTCTAAATCAGGAGTCATGTCTAAATCGAGAGTCCTTCCAGTTTATTTTTATTTACTAGCACCATTGGGTCCACTTGGCCTAGTTGGGGCACATGTTCCAGTTACTAAAGTGTGGGGAACACTAATTGAGGCCTACTGCCATTGATTGCACTTGCATGCATTAGTTTAGGAGCCTCCTAGATCAATCCTTACAATTTAGGAGCCACTGGGAGTGCCGATACCAACCTTCATCAGTTGAGTTGAGTTAGTGACTAGTCAAGTTGAGTTAGGAGTCAGTTACATTCAGTTCTAGTCCTCTACATTCAGTTAGCGCTAGGTTTGCATGGATGCATGTAGGAGATGCACATTCCTCACCTACGACAGCAGTTAGCCTTAGTTAACACTGAATTAGACACTTGAGTTGTGTTTTAGAACTCCGATGAACTCCGATAATGATTTAGACAAGGTCTTAGTTACCTACAGTCAAGTAGAGTCTAATCAATTCGAATTTCCTCATGTGGATTTGAATTGCATGTGGCTATTTAGCCATTGTATTACATTGTAATTAATCATCTAATTACTTTTTGATTAATGAAAGCATTCACAGTTGCAAGCCATTTTTGCACTGTTTCATTCTTCAATTGCTGAGTAAATTGTGTGATCTATCTTGTGAGTTGTGTGTTTGTCCACAGATCTATGTGCTCAGTTTAATACAGTCTGGGAGAAAACACCCCTATTTGGTTTGCCAGCTAGTGTTTCTGTGTATCTTGTCCGGTTTCACTTGGATATTTTTCATTGTCAAATCATTCAATCCAAGTTAGTGTGCAGGAAGCCGTAAGTGTCAATATCAACTACGTCCTGAGGATATCTCAATTATTTGCTTAAATCCCCCAGGGTTCAGGTTTGATCATTTTAACTGACACACTAAAATCCTAGATCTGATTCGAATCTTCATAAGCCACTTGATACTTTCACTTGAGTAACATTTCCAGTTTAGAATAACCACCCTATTCAGGTATCCTTAATTTGTGGCTCATCCTTAAATCTAGGGTTTCAGATACTACGTTACGTATTCTCCGTCAGGAGTATGATCTGGTGATTTGTCTTGGATCTTTCCTTTCAGGATTGATACGGGTCTCCCCCTTTGTCACTTGGGCTTCTCTAGTGGCATAAAGAGAAGGAATCCCCAACCGACGTGACAACCATCCATCTTTTGGGGGTTAGGGTTTTTCGTAGGTCACGACTTTGTTGCTTGTCCCCTCTGCCATCCAGTATTGGATTTATCTATCAAGGCAACTACAAGACCCGTGATAACAAGATCCTTTACAAATATATTGAAAAGCTATTCTTGAAATGCTTTGACTGGATGTAGTATTTGAATTTTGGGAGGTTTGATTTTGAGAAACTCTCTAGCTTCCTGATCTTGAAAGGAAAGTGATTGCTTCCATGTCAAGCTGAAACTTGGTTGCTTGATTCTATACTTTCAAGCAATCTACACTAACACTTGCACACGCTTGATGACCTTTAGCATTTGTCGCTCAAGCTTTCATTTGCTACTAATTGGCACTCAACATTGGCTTCTCCTTTGACACTTGAGTACTACATTTAAACATTTGAACTCTGTCACGACACTTGGACTAATGATCAAGCAATTCCTTTGGTGCTCTTGGCATTTTTGCTGTGCGTTTTCATTGGCTCCATGTGATATATCCCATATACAAACCTCCATACAAATATTTGGACTTTATATTGACACTTGTTTCATGTTTACCTTGACGTGTGGTGCATATTCTAAGCTCCTTGTGACTTTCCTTGGTGCTCCGTGTGGGCGCTTAGTATGGCTACGGCATTTGATGACTTAGCTCTTGATGGTGTTGATCTAGCTTTCGGTCGTATCATGTAGGAGTTGGCTTGGAGATTGGGTGCTCTCGACCCAATATTTTATTTAACCATATTGTGTTAACTATTTTTTTTATAAAAAAAACTATTATAAAATCATAAAACGACTTTTTATTTGCTTAACTTTGGTGAAGACCAAAGCAAAGGAGAGCTTAGGCGCATTCAAATGAACATAGTGACCGCAATTGGACTTTGACTTATTGACGATTATAAACATCATTAATACATGACCAGATTGTGAGACCTCATCAAATTGGAAATTTAAGGGCATGGAAGACTTTGACAAAGTTTGACAAAAAGATCCAAGGCTTTGGCAAAGGTAATAAGAAGAGAACAAGGAAGACCGTGATTCATTGAAAGAATAGCCTTATATTGCGGAATGAGGTCAATTGAAGGCTCGAGGAAATGGGAAACTTGGGCAAAGAATGCTATTGAATTTTGAACTTCCAGCAACGTCTCTTTTAAATTTTTCAGTCAATGTGCTGTCGGATTGTGAAATTTGGCCAAAGATCAAAATTTAGGCAACGTCAATTATAGTGCTAACATGGATCAACTGCACTGGATGTGATGATTGTTCAACAGTAACAACATATATGTGTGGATCTAGTACACTTAGTCGTATGTGGACCCATGACCCATAGATCTAAAGGATCTCATATGGAGATTGACTATTGGAAGCAAGAGGCTCCAAACAAATGCTGTTGGTCTCTCTACTACAGACATTCATCCTTCAGATGATCATGAGGAGTTGCAAATAGTAGTGGCATATGAGTTCCTCAGTTACTTCAGCATGCTACCTGAGATATGGGGATCACATGAGAAGAAATTATTTCCCAGTTAGAGTCAAGACAGACTCTAGTGTGTCACATGAGTCAGATTTGAGAGTTAGTGTGCTCTTTAGTTCAGTGGACTTTTGAGGAGGTGTACTATACATCTGCTTTGTTGGAAGCAATGGATGCACTGGGATTCACCAGTACAGATACTAGGAGAGTCAGTGTTCAGGATGCAATTTAGATTGGCATTCGGGATGACATCTTGTACAGGCTGATGGACTAGCCAGTGAGCAGCTCCAGAGGGAGAATATGATCCAAAGGGAGTATGGAGTGGCATCTTGTGAGCATCTCAATAAACTCACTTGATAAGAGATGACACTGATGGCTGAGCATCAGTGTCCAGTAGTATTTTTTGGTGCAGAGGGAGCGTGAGGTTCCAACACAGAGGGAGTACTTGCAACATATCATGTGTTGAGATACTTGTGTGGCACAGTCGGACATGGCTTGAGATATGCTGCAGATGAGGAGACGACGCTGCTAAGAGATTT
Organism: Pseudotsuga menziesii; assembly: GCA_001517045.1. Classification (NCBI taxonomy): domain Eukaryota; kingdom Viridiplantae; phylum Streptophyta; class Pinopsida; order Pinales; family Pinaceae; genus Pseudotsuga; species Pseudotsuga menziesii. The sequence goes on from LPNX010168017.1 coordinate 661,365, forward strand.
AGACTTTGATTGGGTAGGTTGTGCTTGTTGAAATATTGTAACTTCGAAGAATATTCTAAATGTATTTTATTGATGTAACCTATTAGAGAAGTTTTATTCCCTCGTCGAGATGTTACTATTGTATTTGGCCATCATAGAGTCATGAGGTAAAACCTCCATTGTAAGTCGGGTCAATAGAACCCTCCCGAATATAATATAATATTGTTTTGTGTCTTCCTAGGTGAAGTTGACCCAGTAAGTTTGTTGGGGCTGACTTGTTAGGGAAAAAGTCAAGTGGAAGAAAGAGTATAAATAGAGGATGTGTGTTCCTCATTTGAACACACACTGACTCGTGTATAGTGCATAGGAGAGAGAGAGAGACATATCTGCTAGGAGAAGGAGCACTTGCTTGGGGTTTTGTCTTTGTACTTTGATACATCTATATAGAGGAAGTTTTACTGGGTTTTCTTCCCCATGAGTGTTTCCTAGGATAAATCTATGTGCTCTTTTGTGTGGCTGTGCTTGTCTTTCAATGATCCTTTTGTACATGGTTATGATGTTATGATGCTAAATGTTATTAGATCTTGTATAACCATTAAAAACTTAACATGGTATCAGAGCTACCTTTAAAGAAGTCTTTGTGCAGTTGAAACACTACTATAGCTACAACCACTGAAGATTAGGGTTTCATGCTTGAAAACCCTAGAAGACAAAAACTAGTCATGTTGGGACTTTCACTATAACACAAGATTGGAGAAGGCTCAGGAGCTGAAACTTTGACAGGCTGAAGATGAAATCTTTCTGTACCCTATGTAAAAGTTTCAGCCTCAGATTCACTATAATCTAGGAGATATGATTCCTCTAACTCAGGGTTCTAGCCTCTCCTAGAATTCAGCCTTAAACAGGTGACCTAGGGAGAATTGCTATATCTCGGGCTAAGAAGGTCCAAATGAAATTTTGCAAGATGTTGCAGATAGGGCATGAATTGTAGTTTCTGTGGTAAAAGTTTCAGACACCGAAGGTGAAACAGTGACACGCGGAAGTCTGTACAAGTTCGCTATGCTGAACAGTCCTGAAATAAGCCACCTTGGGAAACTTCGCATAAGTCCCACTTGGTGAAACCTATGCGCTTAGAAAGAAGACAGACCAGGCTACTGCAGAACTAAGTTTCAGACCTTTAGGAGCAGAAACTGTGGAGCTATAATAGATACAAGATCAGTGAATTCTGGAGAAGAAACCGGAGAAAAACTAGGGCTTTCTGTTCCGGATACTTCCCTTCACCAATCAGTTGAAAAAGGAGGACCATAAAAATCGCCCTAGGAGGGCGCAAATTTCTATGGAAGAAGTTTCTCATTCTGTGGATTTTCAATTTTTGACCTAACACTATAGCCAGGGAAAACAAGGGCATCAGATATTTTGCAGTTCTATTCACAGTTGTGGGAAAATGAATATGCTGCTCAACTCGCCTTGAGGAGATGCATCTTTCTATGGAATCAGATTTGAAAAATACCTAAGTTGAAAAACTAGGGTTTCTCTGTCAAACCCTAGGTCCACCGAAAGCAATATTCCAGAAAAGCTTTCAAGCAAGCATCAAGTTAAAGCACTCTCATTGGTAAGTTCTATCCTCTCTCTTTCCATTTGAGGTTCTCAATTTTTTCATGATGACAAACAGCACCAAGCTTAAGAACAAGCTTGAAGGAACCGATAGCCTTTGAGTATGGAAGTATAGAGTGCTTCTCAAACCTGAAGAAGCATGACCTAGAGAACTATGTCATAGAAGAAGCTGCAGATCCAGAGGGAGATGAAGAAAAAACACAAGAAGGACTTAGTCAAAGCCAAGAGGATTATTTTTGCCTCCATTGGATCTCACACGTATCATCCTTGTAGACTCCCAAGGATATGTTTGGTACGAAGGAAAGAATATCAACAAAAAGGTGACATTGAGGAACTAGCTGAAGAATGTGAAGATACAGAACTCAGAGACCATGCAGGCCCACTTCACAATGGTTTCCCAAATCAAAGGACAACTTGAAGCACTTAGAGAAAAAGCGAAATTGTTATGACCACCTTGAATGGCCTCCCAAGATCATGGGACTCATTCATTCAAGGATTATGTTCAAGAAAGAAGCTGATCTCTTTCAACAGACTATGGAAAGAATGCACACCGGAAGAAACTCAATTCATAACAAGAGATGAGAAGATGGGAGCAACTGTAGAGCAAGCTCTCACAGTTCACTCCAAAATAAATCATAGAAAGAAGGAGAACCATCATCACAACAGAAGACAAAAGGAATTCAGAAGAGATCCTTCCAACATTCGATGCTACACTTGTGATGATAAGGGACACTACTCCAGAGATTGTCCCAGAAATAGAGGCTTCTTCAAGAAGAATCAAATAATAAAATACATCATGCTCGCACCGCTGAAGATTCCTCAAGTGATAAGGAATATGAATTCTACTGGTTCCCATAATCAGTAGAAGGCTCCAGGACATAAGGATCAAGAAGAAATTTACCAAACAAACAAAGATAAGTATTTGAATTGTCTTTCCAATATATCTGGTTGCTTATATGACATTGTTTAGTTGTGTACATATCTATGAAATGTGTTATGCATTATAGAATGTTTGCATTAATGAACAATATACTACTAATATGTATGTTATGGGTAAGTAGCCTATGGTGCTATACAACACTCCATTGCTACTTATCTAGAATGAAACCTTTTTGCTGACATATTTGGATTAGTGCACAATCTCAATAATGTTATGGTAGAGATGAAAGGCATATGGAAAGTTTCCGTGTGTATACAGGATATGGATGAATGCTGTATTGGCTAAAATAGTCGCATGATTATATCTTTATACATAAGAATGTCATAATGAATATGCCTTATGAAATGTTTCTAACCATGCAACTGGTGCATTTGACTTGTAGGAAAGATCGCGTACAATCGCCTACAAGAAAAGAAGGATGAGACTTGTTCCGAAGAACAAGTGATGACAGTTCAAGATTCACTCCAATAAACATACATGAAGATGAACCTGAAGCTCCGAGGGTTAGAAACACTGTGACAGAAGAAAGAGCTTCAGAAGAATATAAGAGAGCGATAGATCCACCTTGAGAGATGAAGACCACCTTGGGCACGAGAGATAATTCAAGATGAAGAAAAGTCTAACAGGACTTCCAACTAAAGCAAGTGGCCTTAGATACACTCTAGTTAAGTGGCACAGTTGAGTGACATCATTGATGCAGACCCTTCCAGCTATGAAGAAGTAGCCAAGGAGAAATGGAAGAAACTATGATCAAAAGAGTACTAGTTGATCACGAGGAATGATGTCTAGGATGTGGTTGTGAGACCTGAAGGGAAGTCCGTAGTGTCTTCCATGTTGATCTATGAGAACAAGTATACAAAGCAAGGTTCGTGGTTTCTCTCAGAAAGAGGGAGTAAACTATGGCATGACATACTCCATTGACCAGACACACTTCTCCAGTGAAGTAGCAGTATATATCGAGCAAAGAACCACATGTGTAGAATAGGCTCTGTATGAGCTCAAAAGGCACCCATAGATAAGCACATCTAGTTACATAAGGAGCTTGAAGATCACCTAGAGTGATGAATATCTTAACCTTTGCTACAAGGTTGAAGTTGGAAGCCTATAGAAGACAACAAGCTCACAGATGGGTGCAAGAGAAACTTTTCAACAAAGTTCAAGATAAAGGATCTTGGTATCTAGTGATCTGAGATGGATACATAGAAGATCAGCAGTAGAGGATGCTACCTGTCACTCCAGTACGGAATGCTTCGATACATAGAGTACAAAATGCAGAGGGAGGATGATGCTCTGCTTCATGTGGAATGACTGCAGAAGATCTTCGAGTTCGATATGGTATGACAGGATGGACAGCTTCCTGATGGACTAAGGCTTTACCAAGAGTAAAGTGGGTTCCAACCTTTAAGGTTGAATGCAGAAGACTAGACAGGATGAACTCATTGTAGATGCAAAGAGGAAGTGTTGAGGATAGAAAGAGAACCTCAGGATGTTTGGGATCGGGTATGATCTCATGAAGAGATCGAGTGCATTGCAGCATGTTCAGCCTGTAGTGAAGCAATGTGGCTTCACAAACTATTGCCAAGGAAAGTATGTTGTGGCAATATTAAAAGGGTTTGATATGTTGTCACCCATGGATACCAACCTGAAGTTGTTATTTGATGAATCATCAGAGTTAGTGGATGTGACTAAGTATAGACATATTATTGAGTCGCTGATGTATCTACCGAATACCAGGCCAGATATATGCTTTGTTGTGAACATCCTGAGTCAGTATCTAGTTAAACCTAGATGTGTTCACCTGATAGCTGCAAAGCATGTGATGAGGTACCTGAAAGGTATGATAGATTTTGGACTATACTATGATGGAGATCATGACTACAGAGTGTATGGTTATGGAGATGCAGATTGGGATGGAAGTACCTCAGATAGGAAGAGCACTGCAGGTGGATGTTATTGTCTGGGATCCGCCATGATCTCATGGTTTAGCAGGAAGTAGTACAATGTTGCTCTTAGCACAATTAAAGCAGAGTATATAGCACCTTGTTCTGCTAGTTCTGAAGCCATATGGCTTCCGAAGTTGATTTTAGGTCTATTTGACTTGGAGTTGGATACCACGGTGATTCTGTGACAACCAGAGTTGTATAAAGATGACGGTGAACCCAGTGTTCCATGACAAGTCTAAGCACATAGAAATCCAGTATTTTTACATACGGGATATGGTACAGAAGGGAGTTATAAAGCTCCAGTATGTGAGTACCGATGAGCAAGTTGATGATGTATTGACCAAGCTTCTGTCTCGAGTAAAGTTTGAATACTTCTGTGACAAGCTTTGTGTAGTCTGTATAGACCTTCCTCGTAAGGAGGAACAGGTTGATGATGTGGACCCTCCTCGAAAGGGGGAGTAGGTTGATGTTGTTGCAGTGGGATTATATCATCCTTGGACATTAGTCCTAAAGTGATATGTAGACTTTTGTCTCCATTAAAGATGGGGATTGCATCATCCTTGGATTTATGTCCTAAAGTGATAGAGATTGATCATCCCGTAATTGGATCCGCAGACATTTGTCTTCGTGAGGCGTGAGGATTGCATCGTCCTTGGACTTATGTCCAAAAGTGATAGGGATTGATCATCCAGTAATTGGATCCTTGGACTTTTGTCTTCGTGAGGCGTGAGGATTGTATCGACCTTGGACTTATGTCCTAAAGTGATAGGGATTGATCATCCCGTAATTGGATCCGTGGACTTTTGTCTTCGTGAGGCATGAGTATTGCATCGTCCTTGGACTTATTTCCTAAAGTGATAGGGATTGATCATCCCGTAATTGGATCCACGTACTTTTGTCTTCGTGAGGCGTGAGGATTGCATCGTCCTTGGACTTATGTGCTGTAGTGATAGGGATTGATTATCCTGTGATTGGATCCACGGACTTTTGTCTTCGTGAGGCTTGAGGATTGCATCGTCCTTGGACTTATGTCCTAAAGTGATAGGGGTTGATCATCCCGTAATTGGATCATGTGTGCTGCAGGTTATTTTGCTGTTGATCGAAAGATCAAGTATGGCTGCAGATGATGATGTTGATTGAGAAACCAAGTGTTGATGCAAATGATCAAACGATCGAGTGCTTCAAAGGATCGAGTGATCGAGTGCTGCAGAAGATAAAGATCAAAGACGAAGACTCAGTAGAAGATGATGTTCCAGTACTGAAGATGTTGAAGATGTTCTAGTAACTATTCCAGTTGCTGATGATTGTTGAAAACTTCCAATGACGTATAGATGTATCACCTTGATTATGTTGCAGATGCTCTCTCTCCTTGCTCTTACAATTGATGTTGTTGTTGTCAGTAGAATTCCCTTCTCGTTAAGGGGGAGTGTTGAAATATTGTAACTTCGAAGAATATTCGAAATGTATTTTTATTGATGTAACCTATCGAAGATGTTTTATTCCTTCGTCGGGATGTTACTATTGTATCTGGTCATCATAGAGTCATGAGGTAAAACCTCCATTGTAAGTCGGGTCAATAGAACCCCCCTGAATATAATATAATATTATTTTGTGTCTTCCTAGGTGAAATCGGCCCAGTAAGTTTGTTGGGGCTGACTTGTTAGGGGAAAAGTCAAGTGGAAGAAAGAGTATAAATAGAGGATGTGTTCCTCATTTGAACACACACTCACTTGTGTATATTGCATAGGAGAGAGAGAGAGATATCTGCTAGGAGAAGGAGCACCTGTTTGGGGTTTTGTCTTTGTACTTTGATACATCTATATAGAGGAAGTTTTGTTGGGTTTACTTCCCCATGAGGGTTTCCCAGGATAAATCTTTGTGTTCTTTTGTGTGGCTGTGCTTGTCTTTCAATGATCCTTTTGTACATGGTTATGATGTTATGATGCTAAATGTAATTAGATCTTGTATAACCATTAAAACCTTAACAGTGATGTGAGAGCACTTCAAGTTGTTGTTTCAGTTGTGATTTATGGTGTAGTAGGATGCAAACTTCTATGGCACTGAGTATAACAGAGGTTGAATACATTGAAAAGTATGTGTGGCAGTTCGTGAAGCAATGTGACTTCGGAAGCTCCTCGATGGATTGTTTGGTCAGATGATAGAGCTTACCCTGATTCACTATGATAAGCAAAGCTGTGTATAGAAGGGGGCAGTGCAACTCCAGTATATTCCTACAGATGATCAGATTGCCAACATTCTCACCTAGTCTCTTTCCAGGATGAAGTTTGTGTACCTCTGCGACAGGATTGGAATGGTGGGAAATGTCTCCCTTGTTGAGAGGGAGTGTTGATGGTGTAGCATCAATGAGACATTCTCCTTGAGACAAGGAGAATGGTGTGACTCTCCTTTGAGAGCAAGAGAGAGGGCGTTGACTATTCTAGATGATACTCCTCGATGGACTGAGTTGAGTTATTGTGAGAAATGACACACCTTGATGGATGGAGTTGAGTTGTTGTGAGACATTATACTCCTCGATGGAATGAGTTGAGTTGAGACATTCTCCCTGGACTAGGGGAACCCGGATTGATTGAATGATCTGTGATGGATATATCGATGGACTGATATGTTGTACATGGACACATCTCGATGGATTGAGTTGTGTTGGAGTCTCTAGGTTGGTGTCTAGCAACCCTTGTGGCTAGGAATGACTCATCACTGGGATGGTGCCCAACAACCCTTGAGGTGTAACTCATCTGGTTGGGATAACGTACTGTGTTGGTGCCCAACAACCTTTGGGGTAGCCCATGCAGTTGGGATAACTCACTGGGTTGGTGCCCAACAACCCTTGGGGTGTAGCCCATGTGGTTGGGACTTGTTATTGGGTCGGTGCCCAACAACCCTTTAGGTGTAGCTCATGTGGTTGGGACAACTAGATACTTGGTTGGTTCCTAGCAACCCTTGAGATGTAGCTTATGTGATTGGGATATCTTGTCTATGTTGGTGCCCAACAACCCTTCTGGCTGGGAATGACTTATTGTTGGGTTGATGCCCAACAACCTTTGAGGTGTAGCTCATGAGGTTGGGATGACTTGTCATTGGGTTGGTGCCCAACAACCCTTGGGGTGTAGCCCAAGTGGTTGGGAGACTTATGAGTTGTATCCCATTGTCCCTTGAGGTTGTAGCCCATGCAGACGTAGAGAAGCCTCACACATGGTTGTAGCCTATGTGGCCATCATGTGGTTGTAGCCCTTGAAGTGATAAAGTCTCATATGAGGTTGTAGCTCTTATGGACATCACGAGGTTGTATCCCATGATGTGGTGATGACTCACTAGTGGTTGTAGCCCTAGTGAGCTCTTTGGGTTGTAGTCCATAGAGGACATCATGTTGGTTGTAGCCACATGGACGTGAGAAGACCTTTCTTATGATGCAGAGATGTTCAAGACAAGTCGTGATGCTCTAGATGGGTTATAGCATGATGATACCTCCCTAGCTAAGAGGGAGCGTTGGTGATTGTAATGTCGTGAGGTTTCTCATGCAAAGTCAGCCCTCAAAAGAAGAACAATAAACACTTATTGTTATTCATAATAGGCAAGTCGGCCTCAACAAGTGGACAAGTCGGCCCCTAACACAAGTGAAAGTGTAAACATGAAAAGTATGAATAGAGAGGACACCTAGCTCATTTTTACAAGCAAGCAAATTCGCTCCAAAGAAGAAAGGACACAACATGAAGAAGACTGTTTTCTGTGGTTGCTATCTTTGGGGTTATTCTTCTATGTGATTACTCTTGTATCTTGATGTACGTTTTATCTTGATCTAAACATCTATGTAAGAAAGGTTGTTGGGTTTTCTTCCCTTGTGTAGAAGGGTTTCCCAAGATAAAATCTCTGTTTTTTTGTGTTTTTGTGCATGGTTATCATTTAGTGATCCTTATTTATTTCCTCTGCAATTAATGATTGAAATTATACTGCTATTTAAAGAATCTAACACCGATTACTCCTTGCAATCCAAGGGCTGCTAGTTTGTGCGACAATAGTCACCGATATGCACAAACTTAGAAGCAAACTATGGAGCTTTTGCACAGCTATAGACAATGAAGCCCCATTGTTCCGATTTTTGGGCATACTTGTGCAGTGAACAACAATTTTTAAGACTGTAAAGGGCAGGTGTCAAAGTTATTTGAGCATATTATTGTATCCACGCTGTAAGGAGTTTCGTACAATCAGAGAATTAAACTAGAAAGGGTGTTGTCTTGTAGTAGATCTTAGAAGAATTATGTGGACAACATGCCTTCCTTGGAACGATTCGTTGGTTAGAGTGATCTTTGGTGAGGCGCTCAACCATGGAAGGGCCAGGATTTGCCCAACATTTTTCCCCTTCTACCTACACATGACATGTATCTTACTTTATTGTCATCTCAACATGACATGGAGCTACTCGGTGCCATAGTTTATGGTTTTGTTTTGTTGTAAATGGCAAGTGAGATGGGATCTTTGGGCTAGCATTGAGTGGAATATTTAATCTTACTTTGGGTAGTTATGGAGACTTTTGGTGGGTCCTAGGAGTTTGGAGTTGGTTGTATCCTAGACCTAAGATTTGTCCATGTCTTTTTCTAACTTGTGGGCATCTTCTTTACGGGCACATTCTTATTGGACGAGACTTGGAGTTCATTGGAGGCAACCCTTTATTCATGTGCTTATGTGGTTGCTAAGGTTAGTGGTTTTGTTATTTCCAAGGGTGAACCTGTTATCACCTGCCTTGTAGTTTCCTGCTTAAGGTGGATCCAGAATGGATGGTAGAGGGGCCAGCAACTAAGGGGTGGAACCACGACTGCCTAGACTCTCAAATGGATGGTTGTCACGCCAATCAAGGCAACCTTCACTTTAGGTTATCCTAGTCTAGGACAACAATGGGGGAGACCCGGGTCTGATCTTGACAGGAGAGATCGAACCTAGACACCAGAAGATCAGATGGGGCTTCAGGGTGCTTAAGGTGCAAGGTGAATGGGAACCGTAGCTCTAGAGTTTAGGTACTAGCAACTGTCTTGGGAAACGTAACTAGCACGAATAGAGTTGGGACTATCCAGTACTTAGAAATCAGACTCGGTAAAAGGTGTTTGAGCTATCAGTGAATGTTGGTAGATGGCAAAGGCTAAGAGCCTAAGGGCAGCGCTAGCTTGGAGATCAGTGCTTTGTATGCATTGGGCAATGGAGTCAGCAGTAAGACAACGTTTCAGGAAACCCACTTGGGAAACACCTTGATCTACGAAACCAGAAAGCAATTGGTCCAGAAAAGCCAAGGTACAGGAAATCCAGCTTAGTAGATAGCTACCGGTAGGGCATAGGAAGACAAATCTGAAGCTTTAGGGGGTACCGGAAGGCTGATGGCTCAGCGCTGAGGGTGAAAAGAGATCAGGGAGACCTGATCTACAAGCCCAAATCAAGAAAACAACAGGAAAATCAGATCTAGAAAAGTCAAAATCTAATGATGGGGCTAGGAGGCTAAAAACTGATTTTTTCAGATCTAGGGCAAACCAAGATGAATTAGCATAGTGTTGAGGGTGTTCTGGGATGCTTGGGACCCGATCTATCAGCCTATCATGTCATATTTTAGAAAAAACTACTTTTGGAAAAGGCCAATTTTCAGTGAGGGCGCTAGGGCAGTTTTAGTCTATTTTTCAGATCTCGGTCAAACTGTTGAGCCTCTTGACAGTGTTGGGGTTGATTTGCACTGCCCAAGACCCGATCTATCCATCTGTGAAGTCAGAAATCAAAAAAACTCAAAACCCTGGCAGGTCAATTTTTTGAGTGGGGGCTTATGTAGTTTTCTGTTGAAAAATCAGATCTAGGTCAATCTATGAGGAATTTGACCAACTTTCCAGTTGATTTAGTTAGGGGGAGGCCCGATCTATGAAACCTAGAAATGGTTTGGCAAAAGATCGGACGGTTCCCTGATTATTTGATTTTTTAGGTTTTTATGGTTTAGGAGTTTTCAGAAATATAGTTAAATTTCAGCAAGGTACAATGGAATAAGATTAGAAAAGAAGAAACTACCTGTGGATCTTACTTAGATAAGCTTGTAGAAGTCTGTAATAGTGAGGATCCTAGCTATCCCGATCAATCCTGGAAGATCCCCGTGATTTCTATGGCATATGCAAGCTCCAAGTCATCAAAGCGCCCCCTACCCTGCATGAGCAAATGTCAACCATATCAGATTTGCACATACAAAATAAATAAACTGAATGCTACAAGACAGTAAAATGAAGTAATCATAGATCGCAATGAAACTAATGAAAACCCCCTGATCCAAGACAAAGAGAACCTAGCGAGTTGAGGCCCCCCTACAAAAACGCTCCAGCCAAAGCGCCCTCCTGTAGACAAAACAATGATAGCCACGAAAACAAAATAGATCTCATGAGAATTTCCACGATGCTAGTAAGCTGAAGACAAGCTAATCACCTTTTGAGCACATCAGATGCAAAGCAAATCCAAAAAAATTTCCACAGAAAAAGTCTTTCTATTATTCAGATCCAAGAGCCAAAGACCCTTTACAAATGAGAAGCTCTCTCCTCTAAATAGAAATGAGAAAACCTCAATCATAACCAAATTCTAACCACTTTCAAAACGAGTGGCTAAGATTAAAAAATACAGTGTTCTAATCAAATGATTGAGATGAGCTCAACATACAATACATGGATCATTATAATTATAATTTACCAAAGTGGACTTAAACCACCCAAATAAAGGTAACCCACTCAACAAGAAATAAATGAAAGCACATGGTGGGTCCAAGGAGTGTTTGACTAACTCCGTTTGGGTGTCCCCATGGCACAATAAATAATATAACAATTTAAAATTTTGACTTTTGTGCCTCCTTGAGGGAATCGTGGGTCTCCCAAAAATCTCCAGAAAATATATAAAATTTGCCCAAAAATAGGTGCGAGCCCCATAAAATGCTGAAACTGCTGGAGAAGGTGTGGAAGACATCACTCTTATCATTGTGACTCACCCCATGCCATTTCTTTGCCTTAGTAGCCCAAATCGATTTCTTCAATAGCCATTTGATCATTTTTTAATTTGCCTTGGGAAACGTGATACTGCTAAAACAACCTCCTAGGGTGCCTGTGTTGTCAAATTGAGCCCTCCAAGCTCTTTGGGATGGGGGTACAATGGTACAAACAAGTGGCTGCACCCCCCTATGCCCATACAACGCCCTAGGAGATCCAACTGAAACATCTCCCTGCTCAAACAAATCAATCTGTGAAGAAAAACTGCATCAAAAAAGTAGAATAAGCCTGATCACATCTGTAAGTGCCCGGAACTGGAAATAAACTGTCTCATTGGACTCAGAGAGTCCCAATCCATCAAAGGTGTATACCCATACCCCTCATAGGTCTCTGTCTGATCATCAATCATAACCAATAAACAATATAACCATCTGTGAATAATCAGACACCAATAATAACTTAGAATAGATCAATCTGCTGCAAGTGTTAAGAGTTTAAACCATGCTCTACAACTCATTCACGTAACAAAATCAACAAGTAGCATTCATTTCACTGGTGGTGCATCAACAAATACTTATAAATATCAGGCTTTATTTATTATTTCTTAGACTCAGACTTTCAAGACTATACTCACTTCATAGCTGTAGTCATTTTGCTAGTGAAGGGTGAAAGGTGGAAATGACAAGGCTAAGGCAAAAGATGATCTCCTACTCAACATCATGACACTTTGGACAAGGAAAGGGAGAACTCACTATAACCAACACTGGACAAACAACAACACAAGGAATGGCAGTGCCTCACAAATGGATAAGTTGTTTAGAGAGTGCTTATTCAACTTAGGCATCATGTCTACATCAATCTTGATCCAATTTCATTAGGATCACATTTTATTTTGCGGCCTTTTGGCCTATATGAACCCTTTGGGACTTCACCAGTGCTTAAAAGCACAGCTAATCGCAGCTTTCATCCGAGCCATATTTATTTTTAATAAGGTTAGCAATCCTTTGATATAACATTTTTTTAACCATCGCTTTTTTGGACCTTTTCTTATACTCTTCAAGGAGTATTTTTTTTTTTTAGCATTTCATTGCTCTTGCCCTTTTTGCCTATGTTAAGAAACATAGTTTTACAATTTTCATTTTCCATGGGCGCATATTTCATATTTCAATAAAAGTAGTACACGAGCTTTCAGTTTTAGCCAACAACATCTCAAGTGATTAGGGGGAATTCTGCACAGTGCCAAACATCGGGACAACCGACCAGAATGATTTAGGCATACTATCCAACTTACCATAGGCAAGTTTTGTCACCAACTCAGAGCCGAGACACAATGTAAACAGGGGGGCTTGTCCAACAAAGTTTCTAGCGGGGAAAAAGGTCCTCCATTCCACAAGTCAAGAAGTCAGTCGGGCTGAAAATTAAACTAGAAGGTAATGGATGGATGAAGACAATGAAATGATGGAGCCAACACTAGCAAGCCAAAACAATGGTGGGAATGACTACCTCTATTCTCCCTAAGGAGGGTAAAACCAATGAGTATAGATCAAGAACTTCAAAGCCAGAGTAAGGACATCAATACATAGTATAATATACAACCAAGTCCATATAAATATGACCGCTAGATCATGATACCACAAGTCAATATATGTCACAAGAATCAATATAAGAGCAATAGTAACCACAACACCATATAAAATACTGAGTCATATCCATGCAATATAATCCATCTGAAACACTATATATCCAGTGAGAAAGTACTGATATATCACTGGGCATCCACTACTGCTCTGAAATAATATAAATGGCTATATCGGTCCTCAAACCTGAGTGTCCTGAGACTCAGTCCTGGCATGGGAGAGTACAATAGTCCACTAATACAAAAATGATCCATCAGAAATGCTCATCTCAGCATCTCATATGTAAGAGATCTGACTCAAAAATGTACTGTGTCTGAAAAATAGAATATGGTAACCTGGCTACTATATATGTGATAACAAAACCTAACCACTTATATACTCTTGGGAAGTTTGTTGAGAAAGGTGAGAGATATTAAAGTGAAATGGGGCCTTATATTATCGTTAAAATTGTATTTGTGGCTTTGACCACCCTTATATATGGATTTTGTTAAGAGTTGGTCAGGGTTAGTGGAGTTTTATTCGTTGTTTACTCCACCCTAGGCTAGATCTAGGTTTTTATTGATATTTTATTGTAAAATGAGTTTGAGCTACAACCTATGTAAGGGTTGGCTTTCTCATTCACTTCTCATGGTTGTATTTTGAGAGCTCTCTCTCTTTTGGCTTATTTTTGAAGTATGAAGAATTTCTTCTCTTGGGTTCTATTGGTGACTTATTCTTTGAAGTAGCTTGTTCATTTTGGCATTGTAAGATCTGTTTATCCAGTCCATAAGAAGGGTATATCCAGTCCATAAGGAGGGTAGTGCTACTCCATTGGTTTATCGTACTTGTAACTTGGTAAGTTGATCAAAGTATTTGGCGTCTATAGGAAGGGCACTCATCAATTCTGCATAGGCTAAGACTGAGCTAGATAGATAGGTTGAAGGTGTATGCTAAAAGCCACTCTTCCTTGGTGAAATTTGCAAGAAACTTCAAATTATTTGGGGTAAGAATTTGGCATTCGTTTTGCGGGGGTTCCAGTCAAACACATACAAACAAGGCTTGAGGGGGGTCATCCTGAGACTCCATATGCCCTGGGGATTGACACTAGTTTTTCATAACCCTCCCATATGCCATAAGAAGGGTAGTGCTACTCCATTGGTTTATCTTACTTTTAACTTGGTAAGTTGATCGAAGTATTTGGCGTTTATAGGAAGGGCACTCATCAATTCTGCATAGGCTAAGGCTGAGCTAGATAGATAGGTTGAAGGTGTATGCTAAAAGGCACTCTTCCTTGGTGAAATTTGCAAGAAGCTTCAAATTATTTGGGGTAGGAATTTGGCATTCGTTTTGCAGGGGTTCCAGTCAAACACATACAAACAAGGCTTGAGGGGGATCATCTTGAGACTCCATATGCCCTGGGGATTGACACTAGTCTTTCATAACCCTCCCATCACCTACACTACAAAGAAAAACCTCAAGTTTTGCTAAGGCTAACTTTTCAAATCACCTTGTGCCTTCATTGCCATAGCCTAGCAATCCTATCTAGGGAAGCCCCCCTCGAGTTGGAGAAGAGCCAACCGGAAGTGCAAAGAGGTGGTTATTGAGGTGACAAAGGGTAACACCTCTCAGTTATAGTTGGTCTAGCTGTTTTCTATGGGGCTTTATCTATACCTATTAGTTCATGTTGTAACACAGCTGATCTGCTAAGTTCCCTCTGACACAAATTCCACTTATTTTACCTGTTTGACCCGGTTTCATAGAAATACTCATGGAGGGCTGAGTTTGAACTCAAATCAATTTCCAAAATTTGTTTGAAATCCTCATTTGACACTCCACACACCCTTTTTGCCTCATTACAATATTCCACACATCCTTTTCACTGTTCTCAAGGGAAAAATTCCCTTCTTCCAACAGGTCATGAAAACAAAGGTTCAAAACACTACAAAACAATCTTACCTCTACTGCGAAAGCAAATCTTGTTGATTTGTGCAGGATCACTCAATAGACCAGGGATATTCCTGTATCATGAATAAAGCTGCAGTTTCTCTTTTACTTGTTATATTTCACTGGTCATTTTGCTTATTTTTTGAGTTCATTGCTGAAAGGCATTTTTTACTTGTCAGGGCTTTGCACAGTGTAAACTTAATATTCTGATTAACTCTTTTTTGCTGCTGACAATTCACTCTCCAAGAGTCCAAAGTCCAAATTTTTGTTATTACCTATGAAGTAGCAATTTGGGAGTATTTCTGAATGCCATATGTTATTGTTTTTGTGAAGCTGTGCTTTCGAGTAGATGATGAATCTGTTTGTTCTGTCTGCCTTATGCCTATGCTTTTATCTGAAAGTGGTTTTTGTTTTGCTGACATAGGTATGATGTTGCTTCATTTGTCACCCATAGAATGTTTGAGTCAGGTGATCCGGTAAGTAGATTCCACTGATGGAATCTTTTCAAATAATTAAGTGCCTACTAAGTAAATTATGGATGTTTAGTTTGCTTTTGTACTTTTTGGATTAGCTTGCAGAGCTCATGCCATTGCCAGTTTCTGCTGTAAGTTTGTCTGTCTGGAAGATTTATCCTGAGCAGCTGAGGTTATTTTGAAATCTTTTATTATTCTTCAATTTTCTTTTTAATTTCGTGTGTCTGAAAATCTAGCAACTTTTTCCTTTTTCCAGGAAGTTAGAATAAGGTTTGCTGGATTTGGAGCAGAGGAAGATGAATGGGTCAATGTGAAAAAGTCTGTGAGACAGCGTTCACTTCCATGTGAAGCTTCTGAATGTGTAGCAGTGCTTTCTGGAGATCTCATACTTTGTTTTCAGGTGCTACTTCAAAAATCTTCATATTGTTTTACCTTAGAATTAAGTATGCGAAATTACATTGTCTACTTCACTATAAAAGATCTTTCCAAACTTTTACTTCTGCTGATATTCCGTGATAGTTTCTTGAATTCTTCCAGGAAGGTAAAGAGCAAGCATTGTACTTTGATGCTCATGTCTTGGATGCCCAAAGAAGGCGACATGATGCACGGGGTTGTAGGTGTAGGTTCTTGGTTCGATATGACCATGACCAGTCTGAGGTATATTTTTCTTGCACTTTTTGGAGTATAATTATTTTTGATTACTTGCAGATGCCAAGGTCACTGTCCCCTCAAGATTGTCCTTCTTCTTAATGTCGAAACAAGAAATGTACTTTCTCCCTCATTGTGTCTGCTTGGAGTTTCTTCCTGGTGATGGCTATTAGAGGATACGAAGATTTGGTATTTTTGTCAAATGTAAATTACAGATTTCCAATCTGAACTTTTAAACTGCAGGAAATAGTACCATTGTCGAAAATTTGTCGGCGGCCAGAGACAGATTACCGGTTACAACTAGTCCATGCTTCCAAAGAATTATCATTAATTGAGCTGGACCACGGATCTCAGCAAGTAAAAGATGCCCCTGCAGCTCCCATATGTCATTTTGGTGCAGCAACTCAGGAAGAATTTCATCTCTCACCAGAAATATCAAAGGATACTAGTCAGGTTGTAGAAGGGAATGTTCAGTCTTTAACTGCTCCCAAGACTTCAGTTTTGCAGGCTCAAGAAGGTCTATGTGCTGAGTCTCAAACAAATCTTTTAGCCACAGAAATTGATACTAGCCAGAAAATTGTTGCTTCCGCATTTATTGATACGGATAAAGCTTCAAATAGCATGGTTGATACGACAGCAATAAGTAAAATTCAAGACTGAGAAAAACAACTTAGGGTCACTTTTTTTACTGAGAAACACACGTTCAAAACTTATAGATAAATTATATTGTAATAGTAAGTTTCAGAAGCTATCCTTTTGCAAGAATCAGTTTTGCAAGTTGTGTTGCTTTATATTTTTTCTGGTGCAATTAGCAATGATTCATATTTTGCTTAGCCTGTGTGGCATATGCATTAGTTCAACGTTAATATTTGTATGTTGAATGACTTATAATACTTAAATTTTAGGCAGTCAAGCATATTGTAACTATTGCCGTTTAAAAGGAAACATCTCTTTTCTAAATAAATGATTTTATTGAGATTGGTCGTTAAGGATGGTGGACCGTGGGAAGCCAATGCATTTAATAAATTGAAACAATGACTTATTGAGACTTCACAGCCAGGATAAGACAGGCTCTCTGTTTGCTTTTATTGGAAACGGGCAAATAAAATAAACTACTTTCAATTATGATATGTTCACCATGATAATAATCATGGATGCTTGTGTTTCCTTCATTCATTAGTAAATCCTTTTTATGAATCGCACACTTGAGCTCTAGTCTGATACATGGGTATGGCACAGTAATAATACATGTGCATATTAATACTTGAGCTCTATAGTGTGCATGACACAGTAATAATACATGTGCATATTAATATCTCTAGTTAATGCTGTCTTGAAAAAAAAGGCCATAATCAGTTTTGAAATCTGGTAATCATTTACTGGCCTTGGTATTGCTGGTCCAGGGGGTAGAGGGCTAGGGACCTTGTATTTTTAAGTGTACTAGTTAGATATGGGTTTTTATTTCGCTTATTAGTTGGTTCTGACTCGGGGGTTTACTTTTAGGGCTCATAATTCTTTGGTGCCCATATTTTTGCCTAGTTTCGAGAATATGTACTAGTCGCTTAAAAGTTAAATTCCTCCATCTAGCTCTCATATTCGTTGCCACCTTAGAAATTTCCAAATTATCTACAACAATGGTTCTAAGTGGTTGCATGTGCACTTTTATAAGCACTCCTGGAAATATGAGAACACATAAGTCTAACCTTCCCATGTCTTAATAGAAGGCACGCCCTACCTGCACTAGCTTCGGGTTGTTCAAGTTGTCAGTTTCATGTTTGAGCTAAATTAGTCTAATTCATTGGAGAACCATTTCTGAACTTTAGATGTAGCCGATATGCAGTTTAATGGGAAGATATTCGGTTTTCAGAGAATCGTATGTCTTCAATATCCCTACATTTTGGTGTAAAATTTAGTGATTACCACTTACATTTGAAAGATATATTTCCTTTGGCATTCTCCGATGACAAATTCACCTGGCACTATCTGTGTCCCTTCAGGTTGACGCCTTTATCTCAGCAGAAGCTGCTATGTCATCGTGGGACTTGTAACAAATGCATAAAGAAATATTTTATCGAAATATATTATCGTGCAAGCTTTCTCAAATTGTAATCAGAAAGTAGATTTAGGAAGTATTGGACTTGTTAGGCTTGTAAGAAGGGTGAATAATATCCAAGTAGTCAACCAAAAAAAATAGAATTCAAAACATTTGAACTGCAGTTTCGAATTTTAGACACCCGTTTTTTTGAAAGGAATTTCATTGAATGGGATGGCTTTTTATTTTATTTTATGGAATTCCAGATTTTTATTTTGTAAAATTAGAACTTTGTTTTAATTGAGTTTTTGATGGTAGAAATGGATTCAGCACTCTCAAAAATCCCTGGGTACCTCATATTCCAGAACTTGACCGCTGTAATCTGGATTTTGGAAAATTTAGGCTGGATTTTTTCAAAATCTTGTTGGGAAAACTATGCATAAAAGATTACTGGTATAAGTAAAATATCAAATTGAACTAGAACTAAACCCATATATATTTAGAGCAATGTTGCACGACTCGGACTCGGCTGGCATATGACTCGCCGACTCGTGAAAAACTCGGGAACTACTCGGGACAGACTCGGCAAGACTCGACAACTAGGAAAACTATATATATAGCACATTATCCCATAAATTTTGTATGCAAACTAGATCATAGATTCATAAACCATAATCCATAAGCATAACCATAAACCATAAGACATAAACCATAACCAAAAACCATATTCCATAAACGATATACCATAGTGATTTAAAAATCAGAAATGGCAGCAAGTTCAAAATTCAGTCTCATAACAGAAATAGAAAACCAAAATAGACAATGTCTCCATGTACTCGAGTGTCATGCCTAACTACGAGTACGCCTAACATATGCCCTTGAGAAGCTAGTGCCAAGATCAACAGATTGAAGCAACTGTGAAGCAGGTGTATTTGGAGTTTCCATTTGAGAATATGGTAGACCAGAGGGATCTTGAGTCTCTTCATCAAGCCAACTCAAATCATCAAGGAACTCCTCCTCCACAACCCACTCATAATCTAAATCAACATCATCCAATAAAATTGGATCTAGGTCCTTTGGCTGCATTTGTTTTGTGAGCATTCGAAGGTTGTAGTAGATGAAAACCAACTTCTCCAACCTCTCATGCTCCAACATGTTCCTCTTTTTGCTGTGGATGTGCTCAAATATTGACCAATTGCACTCACAACTTGAAGCGCTGCAGGGTTGACTTAAAACTTTGATAGCAAATTCTTGTAATTGTGGTGCCTTAGAGCCACAATCTATCCACCAATTGGCTGCAAAAATTAAAAACACAAAAAATTACAAGTTTTGCAATGCTAAAATTGAAAAAGATAACTAGCAAATTTATAAGCTAAGTTCTAACTTCTAAGTTATAACAATTTAGTTTTTACAAATTGAATCTTACATGGCATTTTCTTGTCTTTGAGTCGTTGGGTTGAGCTGAATTCAAACATGCCAGATGCTTCTTTGTATATATCACGTTGCAAGTTGATTTTGTCTTGAATTTCTGGATTCGAGTACATCTTCTCAATGCATATTATGACACCTCTCATCACCTCAAGATCACCTTGAATGCTAGAGTCTGGATTATAGAATAAGCTCGGATTGAGATATGCTCCTGCAGCATGCAATGGTGAATGTTGCTGTCTGTCCCACCTGGAATCAATAATCTGCCATATAGGGAGATATTTTGATGAATCCCCCTTATAGAAAGCCTTGATGGCCTCTTTGGCCCTATCCATGCCTTCATAGATGTATCCCATTGTAGGTTTCTCTCCATCCATGACCCTCAATACTTTCACAAGTGGGTCAGTGAAGTTGACAATTTCAGTGACTTTCTCCCACAAACCATCTCCTAAGAGAGACAACTTCACAACAACTGCATCTGGTTTTGTGCTATCTTTCCAATGTATCCATTCCTGGCTACAAAACATCCGTCTCAAAGCTTGGTACTCATTCAAAAGGCTTTGGAGGGAAAGAAAAGTTGTGGCAAAACCGTGTGATAGCAGGGCAACTGAGTTCACCCTGTGTGTATTCCCTCATAAAGTTCAAGACCTAAGCATGGTTATAGATATACTTGGTTATTTGTTTGCACTCTTGCACAACAACTTGTACCCATTCCATCTTCTTGATGTCCTTCAGCATCAAGTATATGCAATGGGAAACACATGGAGTCCAAAAGATGGTGGGGTATTTTGCAGAAAGCAACCTTTTGGCTGCCACATAATTTGCAGCGTTGTCTGTGACTACTTGGACAACATTTACCACCCCAACTTCTTCCACAACATCAGCTAACAATAAAAAATTAGATGTGCATCCTTTACATGCGAGGATGCATCAATGGATTTTAGGAACATGGTTCATTTAGAGCAAGCTATAACAAAATTAATGATTGTTCTGCCCCTTTGACCTGTCCACCCATCAGACAAAATTATGCAACCTGTAAACTTCCATGACTTTTTAATGGTCTCCAATTGTTCCTTAACACACTCGAGCTCCTCATCAAGCTCTTTCCCCCTAAGAGCATTATAAGCGAGGGCTTTGTATCCAGGGCCAGCAACTGCAATGGCATCAACCATGGGCTAATAAAAATATGACTTTGCATAGTTAAATGAAAGGCTGTTATGGTACCAAAACCTCCTCACTGCCATATCAGCCTTCTTTCTCTTCTTTTCATTGAAGTTCTCCATGGAAGGTTGAGATCCTGGAGTTGTACGAGGAAGGAAGAATGAAGAAGTTATACTTCTCTTTGGTGCAATAGTTGATGTGGATGACACTCCTGTACTTGGATTTGGTGGTGGTCCCATTGAATCTCTACCTATCATGGAAGTTTCAGACTTGTATCTTGCCCTCTTTTCACTTTGTTCTCTAATGGCATCCAGAGCAGATGCCATTTCAGCTGTGACTTCATCAGGGCATTTGTCACAAACCACGACATCTTTACAAGAAATTCTTGCAAGGTGGTATTTCAACCTATTTATGCCCCCAGACATATGGGTTGAGCAGAAATTGCAAATGACCCTGTGGTCATAATCGGGATTCACTCGCACACATTATTTCCACGTTGAATCAAGAGGCCTTCTAGCCTTGGCTTTAGGTGCCATGGAATTTGAATTGCAAAAACATTAAATGCTCTACTTTAATAAAAAAATGTAAACAATAAAAAATATTGACTGTTTCTATTTGAAATCAATAAAACATTGCATTTTTAATCTTGTTTTGAAGTCACAAATTCACAGTCCAGCAGAGCATTATTAGATTTCATATGGTTTTGTTGGAACATTTTTAATGGAACATTTGTTTTTGTGTCGCTGAGTATCTCAGCCCATAGGCCTGTGTGGCTGAGTATCCTATGTGGTTGAGATACTCAGCCACACAGGCACAAGATTGAAGAAACATTTAATTAACAATTGAAAGCAAAGTCTGAGAAATCATGGGAATCAAGAATGTTAAGGATCAAAATAGATGTAATATATTACTGGCAATCATGGCAGAGTCGTTTTCTTCATTCCATTCCCTACATTTATGCTTTAGTAAAAAATTTAAAATCACCACCAAATGGAGAAGATAAAGAAAACCTCACTAAAGCATGCTATTCTATTGACTCTAGCATTTTGTTAATATAAATTTAGTTGCTTCAGTATGCTTAGAGTAACTGCCCAAACATCAGGTAGACAACGAAAATGATTAGAAATGGACTATGTCCCTCACAACCACTGATGTTCGAGTATTTCAAATATTTCAAATGGATTGAGCACCTTAGCTCATCTCGGATTCATCCAAGCACTTCAAACGAGATGGGTAACCTTAATTTTATTCTCTAACTTACATTATCAGTCTATGATATCTGATGGAGATTGACAAGTCCATTCATCATCTACAATTGTCTGATCTTTTCCACATCTATATTCCAATATATTGTCATGCATTTATTTATATTTCTTTACAATCTTCTTTTAGTGTGAACTTGTATTCATGAGTACAAAGAGTCAAAGACCACAACCAAACTGAAGCAAAGTGAACTTGTATTGTTGAAGCATAGTAGTATGTACTCCATAGTCCAACTTACCACTAGACCACATGAAAACTGACCAAACAATGCAGTATTTTAAGAAAAAATTGTCATTAAAATTTCTGAATGTAGTCCAAATTTGCAGTTCTTTTAAGTTTTTCCTTCTACATAGTACATACATTATGTAGATTTCTGGAATGCTTTGCATAAAACGAATGAAAATTTTCAATAAACATACCTGGATGCTTGATGGTTGATGGGAGTCGATCCTCCAGCAAATCAAGATTCAGCACTGCCTCAGCAAAAACGAGCAACAAATGCCAACAACGAACGAGACTGCAGTGTGCACCAGCGATTCCACCCTCCCATCGGCGATTTCGCCCTCCCAGGAATGAGACCGCAGCAGTGAGAAAATGAAAGAAGGAAAATCGAATGCGACTCCAATAATCTGAAGTCTGACACGATCGAAGGCGACTGAAACGAAAACGAAGGCGACTCCAAGGCAATAGATTGAAGTATGAAACAATCGAAGGAGATAAATAGAAACATAAACGATCGAAGGCGGATGAGATATCCTCCATAGTCGGAATGCGAGTCCAAGGCGATAGACTGAAACGATCGACGACGAATGAGTGAAACCATAGAAGCATCCTTAGTTTTATAGCTCCCGCGAGACGAAAAACTCCCTCCAAAAAATCGCGTTCCATCATTGCCGAGTCCGCGAGGGTTCTTCCGAGGAGTGCGTCGAGTCTGTCGAGCAATCGCGAGTGCGGTGAGTATGGACAGCGTGGCGAGTACGTGGGTGAGTCTTCTCCGGTTACTCGGCCCAGCAACCGACTCGGAGCCACTCGTAAGTACCTGCGAGTACCTGCCGAGTGGTGCTTCACTGATTTAGAGTATTTTATTATTTTATTATTTTTAGCAATTCAATTAATAATGAAAAATGTTTTTTTATACCCAAGCACTCTCATCTAATTTTTTTTGAGATTGTAAATATTATAAAAATATTAATTTTGTATGCCCATTAAATTTACGCATTTACTAGGATTCAAATAGCTTTATCTAACATTGAGTTCCTTTTCTCTCATGTCGGCATTCATGATTGATGATGCATATTGCATATTGATTCTTTGGTTTATAAACAATTTTGTTGGTGCATCTCATCTTTGTTTTATTAGTGATTGCATCTTTCTTACTGTAAAACAAATGAATGACATTCTCTTTTCTGGTTATTTTAAATTGAATAAATATAATAAGATCAATCTAGTTGAATTTTACTATATCAGTAGGGTTGTTATTTTGAATTGAATCAATATAATAAGATCAACCTAGTTGAGTTTAACTAGAAAAGGGAAGGGAAGTTTTTCTTTTCTTTTTTCTTCCAGAAAAATGTATTTTTACAAAAAATACAACCATTAGGTGTTTGTGACACTGTTGAAAAAAAAAATGTCAAAATTGCTTTGTATCATGATCTCATTGAGATCATACATACAAACAATGATAAAAAATAACTAACACCCACCTAATAGCTTACCTAGTTGACAAGTGCCCCAAAAACAAAAGCGACTTTAAAGAGCGACATGGTTGACATATTACAGTCTTCAAAATAAACCAATATAATTAAATTGTCTAGTGTCAACTTGTTGCCCATCTTGATATTCTTCCATAAGGCCTTGATTTACTGCCATAACTAGCCCTTCTTTGGACAATAGGTTTGTTTTTTTGTTTAATTCTCTATAAATATGTTTGTAAGATATCCTTTGGAATTGATTCTAAATGTCACTTCAATTGCGATGCAATGGAAGAAGAAAAATATTTTGCACTTGTATATTTTCCCTCATCTTGTTGATGACTATAGAAGAGTCTTGCATAACATGTAGATGAAATATGCTTATGTCCAAGGCACATTTGAGCAAGTAAAATAATGGCTTGTATTACCCCACCCTTGGCCCAAATTTGCTTTACCACAAATATAATGGGTTTCAGAAAGAGAGAACAAAATAAATTTCACAAGTTGATTTCTGGCCTTGACATGAACCATCAAAGAAGCCCTAGGCATAAGATTTGTCCAATTTAACCTCTCTTACGATTTTGTGTGGCTTAATATTTGGAGTTGTCTTCAAGGCCTTTAACAAAGTGTTTGATTGAGCAACTACCTGAGAAGAGAGGATGGATTTTTCCTTAAACAAAACAATGTTCCTTTCTATCAAAATACCCTACCGAACAACAAGTGGAGTAGTCTTGTACTCTTTCAATCCACCTTTAGTGAACCATTCTAGAAAATAGTTCTCTATATTGTCTTTTTTTCCAAATATTTTGTTTTCCCAACATAATTTGGACCTTTTCCCAAACTTGTTGCGAGTAAGAGAAAAGAAGACACAAATGTGAAGTTTTTACTTCATTGCACCTGCACGACAAACATATCTTAGGGCTTATTTGTTCCTCTTTTGGAGATCCTCGCAAGTTAAAACTTTGTCATTTATAATAAGCCACATAATAATTTACTCTTTGGAGGGGCCCTTAGCTTCCATAACTTTCGCCACCACTATTTGGCCTCACTTGTTCTTAAATCAAGTAGAGTTGTATAACCTAGTGTAGCAGTGTATTTACCCCTTGCTCCATTCATGGTCAATATATTTTTTCTTGATTATTGTTTAATCTTATATGGGCTCTCTTTAGTTCAGATTGAAAGGAATTTTAGGCTGAAGCCAAATCTTCCCATAAGTTGATCTCATGAGCTTTCAACCACCTTGATTCCACGAGGTTCTATCCCAAGGATTTTCAGCCAAATTCGGTGTACATCTACATGTGTTGGATAAGATCTTCTAGAAGGAAAGTATTCAATTTGCACCCCATCACTGCATCTACTCTAACCCTCACTTGAGACCCATCTTCCACCTGCCACGCTAAATAATTACCTATAATTGGGAGATCAAGTATCAAGGCCTTCCACTGATTGGAAACATTTTGTATGCTTTTCCTTTCGGTCCTTATCGTGTCCATCAAAGTGTCTGGAGCTATATATTTATGAATAAATATCATTTTGCACACTTTCTCGACTAAATATATTCCATGAAGATTTTGTTGCAAGGTATCTACCAAATAGATGAAATGGCTCTTCAAGCGCTAACCCTCTACAACCTTTGTATTTGCTATGCTTTGCAATTTAACCATATAAGTCCCCTTCTATTCAAAATTCACTTTCCATAGGAAATTAAAAAGTATTTCCTAATTCGTTCCATAATGCTCTTTGGAATTTGAGCAAGGGTATGCCATTACATAGGAATTGCCTCCAATACAACCTTAGCCAAAACAAGCCCACTTCCTTGATACAAGCATTTGTTACACCATAAAGAAATGCACTTTTTGATCATAGCCAACAACCAATACTAGCATGATTTTCCATAGTTATTTGGTTTGAGATTAAACCCCAAGTATTTTACCCCCTCGCGATATCCAGATGTTGGAAGGGGAAACGCCTTTCCAAACCCTTAAACTATAATCCATTAAACCCCTCTATATGCAAAGCATGTTTATTGTTAGTTATTTCCATCCATGTTTCCTTCATATATAACTATAAAATTTCCCTGAATTGTAGACCTTCCCTTTCATATCTATAACATAACAAAAGTACATCGTCAACAAAGAGCAAATGGGTAAGAGTCTCATTCCTTCCAACCTTTACAACTTGGATTTTCCTTTGCCTCTTGGCAACACTAATAGCTCCTCTCAAGCCCTTTGCTACCAATAGAAAAAATATAGGGAGATAATGGACACCCTTTCCTGAGCCCCTTGGAGGGCTTGAAAAAGTCAGAAGTTGAGCCATTGATAAGTACTACAAAGGAAATTGTAGTCACGCAATCCACAATCCATTTGATCATAGGAAGAGAGAAACCAATATGGATTAGAAGCAAGTGGAGATACAACCTAGAGACAACCATAGGCCTTTGAAGGTCCAACTTTATCAGTGTTGTAGGAATATGTGGAGTTTTTATGGTATGTAAACCTTCTTGGGTTGTTCCAATGGCCTCATTTATCTGATGTTTTTCCAAGAAACCAAACTATCAAGGTAAAATACAATGTAGGTAATAAAGCCTTCAACCTTAAAACAATAACCTAGGAGATGATCTTATATATGCTATTGCATAGTGAGATGGGTCTAAAACCATCAAAGGTCTCTAGACAATCAACTTTGGGAATATAAGTATTGCAAGTTACATTGAGGCTCCTAGTCATCTTCCCCGAGAGCTCACTTCCTCCACTACCCTAAGCAAGTTATTACTCAATAGATAAAAAAATATATATGTAAAACTCCATAGTCCACCCATTAGGGTCTAGACTTCTATCTTTTTTGAAATACATTAGAGGAAATTTCAACTCAAAATGGGCCTCCTAAGGAAAATAATAAAATAATATTTATTAATTTTGGAAGAAGAAAAGAAAAAAACTACTTTTTTTGTTTGTATTTTCGACATATCTCTCCGTGTTTTTACACAAATTTTGATCGGCAGAGCTCGTTGGATGCATAATTTAATTCCACGTCCAAGGAGCTCTCCTGCTCGAAATTTGAGTAAAAACACAGGGAGATATGTCGAAAATACAAACAAAAAAGTAGTTTTTTTTTATGATACCTATCCTAAAATTTATATTAAAAAATTGTTTAAGAGCTATACGGTATTTCAAATTTAAATCATTTTCATTGGCTAACACATGATGACATGGAATTTGAATTAGGGTTAAAAGGCCCATTTTGAGTTGAAATTTCCTCTAACGGTTCAGGACTTGCCATGACTCCTCTTTAGCAATCCCCCTTAAACGTTCTTTCATCGTGCTTCTCATTGACTAGATGTGGGAAGTATGAGACGACTTTGAGTATCTCTTCAATGTTTTCTCTGCCTAGTTCTTTGGAACTACTCTCAAAGAACTATACCCCCAAACTTGATAAGTCTTGAAATTTGCTAACTTTCCTTCTTCATTTGTCAATTCCTAAATGGTATTGATATTCCTTCTTTTAATGGAAAAACTATCTAAAGCTCCAGATGGTGGATTTGCTTTTAATCCTCCACTCCCTTTCACTATTTAACAATAGCTTTGTCTTTTTATCCTCCAAATTCTTAAAAGAAGCTATGTCCTCTTCACCTAAAAAAAAACCCTCATTATTGGGCAACAAAGTCTCCAAATTATTTTAAATCTCTTGTATCTACACATTATTGTTCTATACATTTCTCCTTCCTAGACTACCACCTTTTGTTTCACAACTTTTAAGGCCCTACAAAGACGTTCACACGCCGAGGCCTTTTGTAATGGGTCACAACACCTCCAATTTCTCTTTACCAAGGATTGAAGATCATCCTTAGCCGCCCATCTTGGATTATACTTAAAGGGAGAACCAACCTTTATATTATTATGATAAAGTTCTAAAACAATTGGGAAATGATCTTATCAACAAGTTGGACAAATCCAAGATTTGTACCTTTCCATTTTTTGAAGAAAAACAATATGCACCAAGAACCTACCCAACGAGTTAGAAATTGCTTACTCCCATGCCCTATTATTACTCCAAGTAGGTTTTATCTAGATAGTCTTAATTTCTACTAATCTTGTTGGATTAATAGAGTTATGGAAATAATCAGCTAGTCTCTCTACTCTTGCATTCATTCCACAAATTATACTTGTACCCATAATAAAGTTTAAGTCCCCTCCCAGTATGAGATTTTCAATTTTAAAAAGATTAGAAGCAAATAATATCCCTTATTTTCCTACCCTCATAAGGCCCATACAGATTGAAGACAATGAGAGCTATCTCCATACTCTTATTGAAGATTTTTGTGCATAGTCTTGAGTGAACAAAGAAATAATTGGTTAGAGACACATTTTGGTTCCAATTTGTTACTAACCCACTTGAAAAACCGTAAAAAAAAATAGCAATACATTTCCATCCAACCCAAGAATTTTTTAAATCGACAATAAGAAGATCACCCTTCCCATGGATTCTTGAATCAAGACAATGCCAAATCTATCCAAATAAATCAAGCATTTTAGGGCCAAATTTTTGGTATAGCCCCTTAGCCCTCTAATATTTAGAGATAGTATCTTCATTGGGGAAGCTTGCAAAGGGTTAATCATATTCATGGCCTTTGTTATTAATCTTTTTTTACCTCCTTAATACATTTTCTTGAGTTAACTTGAGGGTAGAATTCCTTCACCTTGTTGGGATCCTAAGTCTCTATGTGAGTCCCTTCCTAAACCTCTCGAGGCTAAAATATATTTGATGTGAGTTCTCCTTTTGGGTCGAAGCACATAATGCTCCCCTCCCCCCATGAGGACAACATGGGATTTTCGCCTATCTCCTTTGAGGGTGGTCATTTAAGGTATAGGTGATAACACATAGTCATATGATATAGCTTCAAAAATTCCACCACTCTTCACTCTCCCCCTCTTACTCTTAGAGTTAGTGACATGTTTACATTGACCCCTTGACCAAGTCAATTTTCCATTATCAACCAATGGGACACCCTCCACATTTTTTTGTATAATAAAACCCCCTCATGGTAATTTTTTTTGGATAAATTACTTGTAGTTGGAGAGCCCTCGAAACCATAGTTCTGCATCCATTTGGTCATTTTATTTAAGTATTTCAATTCCAACTAGCCTCACGTTCTTGTACATATCCATCACCTTCACTTGTCACCAAGCACGATCCACCAATTAAAGGAATAGAGATGCCGCCAACCTTCAACTTGAGCTCCACCTTTAACCCTTTCTCCTTCAAATCACCCTCCATTAACTAAGTCAAAACTACCCCCTCCAAACTCATCCCTTAATCAACCTTTAGGAGAAGTAGCCAAAGTAACAATCTTTTTATCACAACCAACCCCCACAACAATCTTCTTTCTCCATACTTTCTTAATCGTAGGTTTCTTGTAGTCCTTGAAAACATGGTCAGATTGATGACATCTAGAGCACCAAAATGCAATATTCACATAATCTAGTACTTAAGAATACCTACGACCCTTGATAACTAGATCCACAAACTCAAATAAGCCTTGACTGACATCAACCTCCACCAATGATCTAACCATAGAGTGAAAGTTATTGAATTTGAAATTGTCATCAACCAAAATTGTCTTACCTAGATGGTCCACTATGAATATGATCGCTTGCTCAATCCACTGCTCTATTGAAAATCCCAAAAGCTTCACCCAAACTAAGGTTTTCTATGAACTCCTCCTTTACATCAAATATTGGGTGTCTTGGTGTTGTGGATTGAATGAAATTGTCCATAAACTAAGCACCCTTCAGAATTGTCATAACCTTGTCCTTTATGTGAAAAAGCGACCCTAGTCATCCTCAAGCTAACATATGGAATGTAGGAAGATGCTCTAGCAAAGACAACAATTCCTGTTGTATGTAAAGGTTTAGCTTCTCCATTGACACCCTTTACTCGAGGAATTTTCCTACTAATGTTCGTTTGTTTAAATAAAGTATTTTCTCTACTCTAAGGTCATCATCCACCATGAACGTTGCACCTCCAACACTTCTTACCACTTTTTGCCTCTGCAGACAAAGGATGGTCTACACCTTGAAAATGTTGAAAATCCATTCAACTTTCTACAAAACGAAAGTTTCCCACAATTACATCACTAATCTCAACTCCTAAACCTCCTTTGCATGGAGATATTTTAGAATAGAGATCATAAGACTATGGCATTCAATATGCACCTAGCAGCACTACATTTAATGTTGTTGTTGTTGGGACATGAACCATTGGATATGATACAAAAGTAAATCCAATGGTTCATATCCCGATAGCAACAACATTAAATGCATTGTTTTCAGGTGCATATTGAACACCATTGATGGAGATCTAGGAGTGCAAAAGTCTATAATGAAGAAAGATGAATTACAACCAATAAAAAAGGAGCAAGAAACACATTCAAGCATATACCAATAGCAGCAAGGGAAATATGTTACCAAGAAGAATAAAGGTTTCTTGTTAAACAACCAAGTCAAAAGGTTCCAAGATATGATACAAACATTACAAAGAAACCTTGCCAACACCCTAAGAAGAAATAAAGCCAAACCACTAAAACTAAACAAATTTGATCCCAACACAGAAACAAAGGCTAATTGTAATCATTGTCTCATTCATTCTTATCAGTCATTATATATATAGTGACAGTTCTTGTATATATATATATATATTAGAGTATTTCTATCTACCATAATGAACAAGAACTACCTATTACAAGAATATTTGTTAATGTGTTGGCTGAATCTTGTTTAGTATGGTAGATAGAAATACTTTAATGTGTGTGTGTGTGTGGGTGTGTGTGTGTTAGAGTATTTTTATCTACCATAATAAACCAGAACTATTTATTACAAGAATATTTGTTAATATGTGTTGGTCAAATCTATATTTTATTTTTTTGACACACACACACACACACACACACATTTTTTCCAAGAAAAAAGGCGTAATTTCCTTTATTTCAAGTAGAAACAATGAAATTACATTTAGTAATGTGTCCATGTACAGTATAATAAAAAGCGAGTAATGTTGCTAGCTCCTTAGATTAATAACAAGGTCTAAGAAAAAAGTTCTCCAAGCTCTAAAATTATCATTGTCAACTAAGTATCAAATTGATATGTAACTAAGAGAGAATGAAGAGAATAAATAAACCATTCTTGGATACTAAAATGAAATCCTGTATAGAAAGACATATATGTTTCTTCCAAAGAATAGCATGTCATCAAACAAAATTCTACCTAGTAGTCATAACATTCTACTTTCACTCCTTAAACTCTATGATCTCTAGTAAGCCTACTAGATAATTCACAACCTTTTTGGAAAAATAATCGACAATAGAATTTGTTTATCTTAATATGTGACAACAACACAACATTTCAACCAACTTGCATAATCGTTCTTTCAATCGTTTGATAACCATGTGCAATAGTATTTGATTCTATTATTATGTGTCAACAACAATTTTTTTTGACCAACCTACATAATTTCTCTTTGAATCTTTGATAAGATGATCCATCACTAAGTTTAAATGTATACTCTACCTTGAAATCCAATTGATCACCAACTTAGAGTCATTGAAGATTTGAATGTCATGAATGCCTCTTTCCACCTTCACTATTAATAAGAACACCTTTAGCTCAATCGCATTAATGTAAGCAAAACCTAAACCATGGGAAAAATAAACGAGGTGTTGATACGAAAGGAAGAGGATCACACACATCCCACATTTTCCTAGGTTTCCTTCAAATGGTATGTTGAAAATCCCTCAAATCTTGAACTTGTCAATTTAGGGCTATTGAATCTGCTAACGACCTTGTGATAAATCTCCTTCTTAAAATATTCAAGAGCATATTTTATTTTAAAAAAGACTTCAAGGAAGATACCATTTCATCCTAAAAGATTGTTTCTTTTCTAGATCTCTAGATGTCCCAAAACACCAATCAAATAAAAGCTTCAAATTCTTCTAGTCTTTTGTTCTCCCACCAAGCTTTAATATTTCCTTCTAATGAACCATTTCTCAAGCTTCCAACCCATCCTATGTGAGTTAGTGAAGCACCCTAAAATTCTAGTGAGAAATGATATCTTACCAACATTTAAAGCACCTCAACACATTAGACATCAACCTAATCTGTCAAAGGATTGCTTAATAAAATTGTACAAAGTAAGGACTTTATTTGGAAGTCAATGTAGGCACATAATATACACTTTAAAGGGACCTTGGTATTCCAAACTTTCTTTCAGCTCCATTGAGGATTTTGTCCCTACTTTGTCATAAACATAGTGGCAGACCTAAGTTTTTCCATGTAGAAACCCTCGACGATATTTTTTTGGCTACACTAAATTGTCTTCCTCAACCTTGAGAACTATATTTCTCTGAGTAAACTTTTGAACATGTGCATACTACTCTTCAACTTCTAGTTTTTCCATTTGTAGGGATTTGGACTGTAGCCAACCTCCACCCCAATTAAAGAAAGGACCAAATCCATCTTGAACATATACCATAGTGGTTTTGTCAAGACATCTTGGTGAAGCCTAAATATCAATGAGTAACTAATGACCCTTTCCCTCCACAAATCCAAATGTGCACCCTTGCTTTAATGCTCTTACAATCACCAACTTTCCAAACTAGCTAATTCCCGACACGAGGAAAGGGTTGGAGCAATGTTTTACAAATAATAGAGATATTTGCATGTGATTTACTAGGGATCCTAATTGAGTCCAAGATCAATAGTGGAAGAATATACTTCTAAACGAAAAAAATCCCTCCACCCTTATACCTGTAGCCACTTTCCATAAGATTTTGGCAATCAATGCCGTGTAGAGTTGAAAGATATACTTGAGGCCCCAACCTGCAGAATTTTTATGTCTATCCAGTTTGTCTCATCTATCAAAAGACATATTCTCCTTATCACACTTTCTAGTCCACAAAAATATGAATAGCTTCCACTTGATCTTATGCAAAATTCCTTTTAGGAAATATGGTATTGGATGTTAGTATATTGGAATAGATTCCAATATTGCTTTGGCCCAAGTTAGTCTTCCACCTAGAGAAATCCATCTATTGTATTAGGTTGTAGCCCCGTTTTCAAATTTTTCTATATATACAAAGCCAATATTGGAAGCCATATTCAATTGGTTTCAATTGAAAACTAGGGTGTTAACGTTGAGTCTATTATGAAAATACTCTCCTTGAAAGGGTAGAATATCTTTAATAGTTTTTTTGTTGACATTTGATATATTTAAGAAACATAATGCATGATTTATCTTGATTGAATTCAATCCCTATGGATTCATAGTATAATTATAAAGCATGATGAATTGCCTTAGTATCTCTTAATGAGATCCCAAAATAATAAAACATCATCACTGGAACATGGGTTCGTAAACAATTCTCAATATGCTAGATCTTGTTTCTTGTGGAATACTTCTACTTAATCCCTCTACCATAAGAATACAAATTAAGGGGGACAAAGGGTTCCATACCGTAGTCCTCTTGTAGGCTTGGCACATGCCTAAGATAGGTCAAGTTTTATAATGAAGGATGGATTCTTCTCTTCCTTTATAGTATGGAGACCTCCCTTGGCTATACCGAGCCCAAGAATTTACCTACCATCTAAGAAACCAAATTGCTCACTTGAGATAGTAGGGGATAGCACAAGCTTGATTCTTTTGTCAATGACCTTAGAGATAAACTTGTATGCAACATTACAAAGATAATAGGCCTAAAATATTCAAATTATTTCTTTGGGGTCATTGCCAAGAAAGTATAGTTAAAGGCCCCTAGAAGCATCATAAATGCTATATTCCTCCACAACCATTAAAACATCATTACCCATTAAGTAAAAAATACTTCAAAGAATTAAATAAACCATCAATTTTATCTTGGCCCCTTGTATTTATGGAAAGACTCAGTAACCACATGTAATTCTTTGATGGAGACCTCTCCTATGAGGGTCTTGTTTTGATTCTAAACCAAAAAAATAGGGAAGAAAGTTTCCAATTGCACAATATTTTCTATATTGACCCAAGGGGGTTCCTTAAAAAATATAACTAAGGTGCTTGTTACCCACTTCTTCCATCCCCAAAAGCTATGTATTTGGTCACCTCTTTCCTTTCCTATATTTTAGATGGTGTTTATTTTCTCTTCATTTTTGCATAGTTGTGAAAAAATAAGCTAATTTTTATCCCCTTGCAATATTTAAGTAGATATATTGTTTTTCCTCCATTTGGATTCTTCCAAATATAATATCTCCTTTTTAGCTATGTCTCCTAGATTTAAGTGCTTTAACTCTGTTTCACTGAAAGTGCCATTAAAATTGGATTTTTTTTGCAATATCCTCTTCTAATATCCAAGTGTGCGCTTGAAAATTCATTAGAGGAAATTTCAACTCAAAATGGGCCTTTTAACTTTAACTCAAATTCCATGTCATCATGTGTTAGCCAATTAAATTGCTTTGAATTTGAAATACCGTATAGGTCTTAAACACTTTTTTAATATAAATTTGGGGATAGGTATCATAAAAAAAACTACTTTTTTTGTTTGTATTTTTGACATATCTCCCCGTGTTTTTACTCAAATTTCGATCAGGAGAGCTCGTTGGATGCAGAATTAAATTTCGCATCCAACGATTACCCACTCAACATACTTTTGACAGACCCCGCTACCCAAAAAAAAAAATACCTGAAAAATGTGATGATGACATCATCATCATGTTTTTACTCAAATTTCGATCGGGAGAGCTCGTTGGATGAGGAATTAAATTCTGCATCCAACGAGTACCCACTCGGCATACTTTTGACAGACCCCGCTACCCCAAAAACAAGAAATACTTGAAAAAACGTGATGATGATGTCATCATCACATTTTTTAGGGATTTCTTGTTTTTGGGGTAGCGGGGTCCGTCAAAAGTATGCTGAGTGGGTACTCGTTGGATGCAGAATTTAATTCCGCATCCAACGAGCTCTCCCGATCGAAATTTGAGTAAAAACACGGGGAGATATGTCGAAAATACAAACAAAAAAGTAGTTTTTTTTATTTTCTTCGTCTAAAATTAATAAATATTATTTTATTATTTTAACTATTATTTTATTAATTTTTTTTAGGAGGCCCATTTTGAGTTGAAATTTCCTCTAATGATGGAATTTCACCTTTTCCCATTCAATAGTTTTTCTTTTGATCCTTTTCAACTTCTCACTAAACTAGAACATTGTGAATTCCTTTAAATGCCTATCAAAATGTTTCCATTCATTTTGAACCATTTATTTGAATGTAGGGTCCTTCCACTAGTGCTAAATGCACTTAAAATGGCTTGGGGGTTTTGGATCAGTATCCCCCGCTTGCAACAAAATAGGTACATGATAAGAGGGGCCTCCTTCTCCTATCCACATTCTAATGCTACCAAGATTGGAAACAAGTTGTTCAACCACAAAGAATCTGTCGAGTCTCTTGGGGATTACTCTTACCTCAGCACTATTATTTCTCTTTGTGGGTTTCAAATTATGACAATCTATATCACATAAACCCATATCATCATTATTTTGAAGAAAGTATTCAACAATAGGGTCCATCCTTCTAGCTTCCCTCGACGCTTCATCTTGTATCAAGATGAAATCAAGATTACGTATCACTATCACATTATCCTTTCTCAAATCCATGTTCCCAAAAGAGGAATCCCATAATCCTTCCCTAAATAAAAAGAGGGCTATATACATTTATGAAATTGATAACTGAATCTAAGCCTAGGGAGAAAACCTACAAATTGATTGCATTTTGTAAAATATAGACACCTTGAATTAAAGGGTTTTCTTCCATCCTACTAATAGCAATCTATATTTCCCCTATGTAGATAGATCTTCAAAACTCCATTCAAGAAGAGTAGTCAAATATATTTATTTTACCTTACCAATCTCCATAATTACTGAATCAAAGTCACCTATCTATTATATTCTCTACTAATAATTTCTTTTATAGGTACTAACTAAGGATCTTATGTTAACTAAGGATCTTATGTTATAGGAGAGTACAATCATTTAATACCCTTGGAGTGTGCTTCTCTTAAGGTAGAAATAAATGTGAAGGCTTAGAGTGTGCTTCTCTCAAGATACAAATAAATGTGAAGGCTTAGAAATAATAATAATAATTTAATAATAATAATTGTAGAAGTAGGAGGTTGCAATAAGGATACATCTAACTTTTATACGTCTTATGATGACTTTTTAAGAAAAATCACTTTTGTTCAAATACACCATTTTGATAATATTTTAATTACATTATTTAAAAAATAATATAATTAAATATTCATAACATTTCACTTTCTCTAAACAAAGATTCGTATTCAATTTTTTTTTAACACTAACTCCATCTTATGATATTATGTTAGTACATAATATAATTAAATATTCATAACATTTCACTTTCCTTAAAAGAAAGCTTTCTATTCAAAGTTTTTTAAGTATGTTATGCTTTTTTTTCTTCCTTAGAAATGGATTCCTTTGTATAACTTAAATAAATGTAATATAATTTTTTTAAATAAAATCATATTATATATGTTGTATCAAATATATAATATAAATATGTGATTTACATTTTATTTTTAATGTTATATGGAATATGATGATGATGGTTAACGTCCACTTAGACTAAACTTTGGTTTATTGGACCTAAAGAAACAAATTAATTAGTTTGCTTTAAAATTGTATTCATATTCTCAAAGAGCTTGGTGAAAAGCGTCCTGAGCTTACTATAATTTTGACAAGTTAAAAGGCTAGGAAGGTCGGTATTGCAATAAAGATTATGAAACTGAGATCTAATGTGGGTGTATGTAGTGCACTCTAAGAGGAAGTGGTTTTCATATTCAATGTTCCTATTCTCACAGAGATGACAGATCCTTTCCATCCATGGTGTTTTAGGAACTGTCCAACGACCAGTTTCACTATGGAGCTCATGAGAGTTCATTCTTATCTTGGCTATATTAATTTTTTTCTTTGAACTGGTTAATACAAGGAGATACTTTTGATCTTCTAGAGTATGGTTGATAACCTCCTTATAATATCTTAGTTTTCTTTTAGCCTCTAAATCTTTCTCACACCACAATTTCTCTTTAAACTTAGAAGTAACAATATTTTTAATATTTTGCAATGCAACATTTTCGTCGATCTCCCAGTGGTTTAACCAGGCCTTGGTATATTTATACCAACCTTGCTTGAGCCTTAGTTGGTTTTGGATGGAATTAAAATCTATCTTTAGAAGTCTATGGTCCCCCATGTTATTGATTCTGTGTTTGTACAACAAGAGCCTAGTCATAGCTAGGCTCTCGATAGGGGAAAGACCCAATTCTATAAGGAGAATAGGATATGGTGTATTGCTTTTAATTTTGAGGTTATACGTTATAAAACGCTTCTGGATTTGCTCAATCTTCCTCCATGATTCTCTAGAGATGCTGCAACCCCAAACCTCACAGCCATACAAGATAACATGAGTGACTAAAGTTTCAAAGAGGAGCTTCTTTTTATCCCACATCACACGGTTTGCTGCTTTACAATTATTTTCAACACCAAAATAAGCTTTCCACCCTCCATTAATCCTTTTCTCAATGCTATAGTTCTAGTTGAGCTTGTGATGAATATCAATTCAATGAATTCCTCCAAGTTGCTATTGTCATACACAAAATTAGCGTAAGTGTCCTTATTGGATTTGATAATCATAACTTTTGTTTTGTCATTGTTGACAGTCATACCCATGGTAGAGCAGAAATTCTTAAGAATTCGAAGTTGCTTATCAATATCAGATGGATCTCTTTCCAGAAGAACAATATCATCAGCATAGAGAAGAAGGATGATGACTATCCCAGCTAAGAACGTGCAACACAACCTGCTTCTTCTAAACAACCTTTTAGCTTATTGATGTAAATTCCAAATAGGGTAGGGGAGAGGGGGAAAACTTGTTTAACTTCGAAAGTGCACTTAATATCTCTTGACCACCCCTTGTTGCTCTTAAACTTGGCAATTACATTCTCGTATAACCTTAGTGCGGCAACTCTCAACTCGAAAGGAACCTTTATCTCTTCTAATCTATTCCAAAGGTTATTTCTAGGTACTCTATCGAAATCCTTTCTAAAGTCCACAAAGCAACAAAAGAGATTGGATTTATCATTATGACATTCCTCCACAATGATCCTAAGGGTAACGAGGTGGTCCATTGTTGAGTGCTGCCTTCTAAAACCTGCTTGGCCTTTAGCCCGCTTACCTTCACTTTCAAGCCACCTGGTGATATTCTTTTCCAAAATAATACCATATAACTTGGCTAAGAGGGGGCTAATCATAATTTTTCGATAATTAGAGGGGTTATTTGTATCTCCACTTTTAAAAATAGGGATAATGAGGCTATGAGTCCAAGGTTTAGGGAACCCTTGCTTGAATGCTTGATTGAAAATCTTGTGTATGTGAGGGATGAGGACATGACCTCCAATTTTTAATATTTCTGCCTGGTAACCTTCAATATCCTTAGCTTTTCAATTTTCCAAACGCTTAACCCCCAAAGTCTATGTCTTATAAAGAGAAAACTTCTACCGTTGTGAGCAGGGTTTCAAAGTTGTCTATGACATTTGGGGATTCATAAATATTTTTAAGATAGGAATTCCAGTTGTGTAAAGAAATTATATTATTATCTTTAGTTTTTCTAGTTAGAATCTGCCTCCAGAATTTCTTAGGAGCCACCTTAGAGAGGTGTAAGAGACTTTCTTGTCTTTTATGAATATATTGTATTTTTTTCTTTTAGTTAGGCCTTTGTATATTTTTACCTTGTCAATTTTAAGAGACTCATCAAGTGCTTCCTTAATTTCTCTCCTCAAATGCTTACAATCTTTATCATACCAAGGGTTGGTTTTTCTATTTCGTTTATTACTTGAGACTTCAATTGAGAACTTGTTAATAGAATGTGAGAGGGTTGTAGTAAAATTATGATAGAGGTCTTCTATGTTGTCTATACTTGATATAGGAAGCAAATTAATTTTTAAATCATTTAGAAAAATATCATTTTTATTTCTATCAAAGATCAAGTTTTTTTGGCTATAAGAATTATCTTCTATGGGATCTCTATGCATGAAAAAATTGAGAGTTATAATTAAAGTTCTATGATCTGAGTTAGTCCTTTAGGATATCAAAATTTATTATTTCATTATATAAAGGGATATCGAAAATAACATAGTCTACCACGCTGCTACCAAGCCCATGGATACATATCATCTGGTTAGAATTGGACCAATTTTTTAAACCATTGCAAATTATGAGATCTTGAGCACTCTAGAGCTTGACTAGCTCAGGCCTAAACAATTTTTCCCCTAGATATTCAGAACTTCTATTGTACTTGCTAGCTAGAGTAATATCTCCATCCAACCAAAGAGGATTAGGATTGGAATAATTGCCTAGAAGAATATCTTGGTTGCTTGAAGTACGAGCATTAAAGTCACCGATTAAGAGGATATTACCTTCATTCCTTAGGCTAGAAATATCATTCTCTAAACCATTGTAAGGAATTTTTTTATCTAAATTGTTTTTCTTATATGAGTTAGAATTAATAGGGGAAAAATAACATATTTCTATGTAGGTTTTTTTATCATTAATGTCAGAAATCTCTATCCAGATATACTGGTTGTAAGGGTATTTTTTATAAAGCCTAGTATTGGGGGAGATGTTCTTCCTAATGTAACAAGCTATACCCCTAATGCCTCTACGATAGGATCATTTGTTCCAGATTGACCAAAGTACAAATCCATCTATGTTAGGGACCTTAGATTCTTCGTGCTCCCAAGTTTCAACTAACAAAATAATATCAACTTCATTCGAGATCCAACTTAACTTGGGGTCTTTGTTCCAATGGAAGCCTCGACAGTTCCAAGAAAGAATTCGGAGCATGTTGAATTGCTATTTATTACTATCTTTTTGGTTTCCATCTCTAAAAGGGTAAGGACTTATGATAATAATGTGTCCCTAGTCAAACCTCTTACCTCCATGTCATAAGGTGATATAGATCAATTTTATTATTGATAATCCACCAACACATATTTGATTGATGTGATGTGTTGTCAATGCCGCTGACTTCTTAACAAATTGTCAACTAGATCAACTAGCCGAAGTTGCATGAAAAATAGAAAGATATACAAATTCGAATGGGATAGTTTCCCAAAATAGTTTTCTCCAGCCAACCATTTGTGTACATTTTCTACCCACTCGCTGTGATGTATTCCAACTCTTGTGGTAACAACATGTAACTTTTTCCCTACACTCTCATGGTGCTCCTTGACCTTCTGACACAGTGTTCTATGCTCATGTTGTCCCTCAATTTATTTTTATTCACATAACATAAATATCATCTTATGTAGTAATCGTCATTGGGATTGTAAGATCCCCTTTCCATGGCGTAAAAATATATGACCTTGGTCATACCTGCATCTTGAACATAGGTAGTTTTGAGCCTCACAACACAAGGTGCTATCTGGATTTCTTACACATCCGAAACAAGGTCCCTTCATCTCTCATGTGCCTCATGTGAAGGATAAGTTGAAGGGGAAGATGATGAAAGTGTCTCAAATGTATTTATAGGATTATCCATAATATGGAATTGTGTGACTGTGGTGGTTGTACAATGTGTATGACATCTAGGTGGTGTTTAGATTGGTGATCTTGGTTAGACGTGGAGGTTGGGTTGTTATGTTCTTTTTCCAAGATAGGTTTAGTCTTTGAATCTTGACTGATATTTGGTTAAGACTTTCATAACCCTTTCTATTGGACGATTATTTCTATCTATTAATTCTTATAATAGATTCATAATTCTTCGTATTTGTATGTCCATTGACATAGAACCACTTTCATACCAATGTACAACATTCAATAAATGTAAAAGATTATATATATATGAAAAAGAATGAATGTTACAATGAGGATACATCTAATATCTAACTTTTATAGGTCTTGTTGCAACTCTTTACAAATAGTCATATTTGTTTAAATACATTTTTATAATATTTTAGTTGCATTATTTAAATAATAATATAACTAAATATTCAAAAAAATTTCCTACTATAAAGGAGCCATGAATAGTAATTTGTTTGCTTGATAAGACTTCCCTATCTACTAATACCTCTCCATACTCTTTCTTCCTCCATTACTATCCCATTTTTATTTGAAGATTTCAAATAATATATTTTACTCTCAATAGGGATAAATATTCATTTGAATAGTAATTTGTTTGCTTGATAAGACTTCCCTATCTACTAATACCTCTCCATACTCTTTCTTCCTCCATTACTATCTCATTTTTATTTGAAGATTTCAAATAATATATTTTACTCTCAATAGGGATAAATATTCATTTGATGAGTATGTGGTGTTGATACTATGTACCAGTGATTCCCACTACACTTTCCTTCTCCATTACCAATGTTTTTTTCTTTGAAATATTAAATGGTAAATTTTACTCTCAATTGGGATATAATATTCATTTGATGAGTACATGGTCTTGATACCGAATCATTGATTGTACCTACTTGTTTTTAGGGGTTTTCTTTTCCTTACTCACAAGATTTCTTCTTGCATTTTGGCGAGGTTGAACTTTACATAGGTTTATACTTTTAACCCGCTTCCTAGGCGACATACTTTTATGAGGAAAATCTTGTTCTAAATAATAAACCTCCACATCACTAAGGTCTTCCTACTCATCAATGGAATCTAAATCCATTAAGGGTTGAGCATTTTGGGGTGTATTTTTAAGTTTCTTAATGGATTCCTTCAAGTTTAGAGCACCCACACGGGTTAAGCATTTCTTGTGAGAAGAGGTAGTTGGAACATCAAGGACTTCATCTACTCTACTTCTCTTCTATCTTAATCTTCCTAAATTTGATTTTATAGGACTTGTAAACCGTATATTTTTTCTACCGATATCTGGAATATTATTTTCAAGAATTATATAAGTGGGTTCCTTAGAGATTAACTCAGCTTTCTATGAAAAGGGGGTCTTCAATATTTCCTTGTTAGCTTTTTTGACTAATTAATAATTTTACCCCAATCTTCAACTGAGCTTCAACTTCATATTCATAATCTAACATATCCTTCTTATGGAGCATGTGCCTAAGATGACCATACATATAAAAAATGGAGCACTTGAAAGGAGTCTTAACATAGTCTATCCCCTATTGGTAGGAAAATTTCCCCACCTAAATATTGATACCTTTAGGAAGCCCATCTCCCAAACTAATTTCAACGCAAATCTTGGCCATGTAAGTCCTATCAACAGATAAAGTTTCCCATCTATATCTAGCATCATTCCTAGATAATGGCTAGATGTCAGTCCTCTCTCTCATAGGATGAAACAAAGGGGTCTAGTTATTGAAGGATAAAATAGATTTTCCCCAATACCATTTATCCCATTGATTTGTTTCCTTTGTCCTTTATAGATTGAAAGATGAAATTTACCCCACCATTAGCCAATAAATGAAAAATGGGTGCATAACTGGCCATTGTTTCCAAAACTTCCTCGCTTGAGCAAGTTCATTAATTTCCCATAGATTAGCTTACCATGGAATTTTCCTACTAGAGTAATTGACTAATAGAGTTGGTTTTCTCCATTACCAGTTCTTGACCCATTACTAGCTTCATTGCTTTTTCTCTCAACTTGACACATTTCGACTTCCTTCTCCTGACCACTACTTCCTTAACACCTTGTGTGTCCCCAATATTATCTACCACCTTTGGAATAAATTTAGGGGGACACTAATTTGATAATCTAGAGACTCATCACCATCCTTAACGTCTTACAATAAGTTTAAGTCCACCACCTCTAAGGATAATAGGGAAACTATGACATTTATCATAGATT
Source organism: Pseudotsuga menziesii (assembly GCA_001517045.1). Lineage (NCBI taxonomy): Eukaryota > Viridiplantae > Streptophyta > Pinopsida > Pinales > Pinaceae > Pseudotsuga > Pseudotsuga menziesii. The sequence continues at coordinate 703,993 of LPNX010168017.1, forward strand.
GTAGTGGGGAACTTGAACTCGTAGTAAAATTCATTTTACACCAAATCCACCATGACTGAGAATTTCTTTAGGCTTAGATTGACAACATTTTCCAAGGATAGTTAAAAACCTTTAGAAAACCTTACACCCTTATCATTACCTAGTTTTTATAAATGAAAATCCAAAAACCTCACACCTCCAAATGTTTTTTCCCTTGTGGAGTTTGAACTAGGGTTCTAAAATTTGGTTTGACATACCCTCTTTCCATAATTGTCTATTGCAAACTATGCCACGATTAAATCTTGAGTGTGAGAAACTCCCCACCGCTCACTAAAAAAGAAATTCTCTGGTAGGGTAAGGGATACTAGAGACATTGAGTGCAAACAAACTATTAATAATAATTAATATCATCTTATATTCTTATTCATTTAATTTTTGTCAAGTTAGTGATGGTGAAACTACCCACTAATCATACTTTTGAGTGATGTTTTAGCTACTCTCCAACTACCCCCTTTCACTCTTTC